>OY757024.1:2893200-3265657 GCA_963580285.1 Lucinisca nassula | reverse complement strand
CTCCTTTTCAAGATTAAATAAGAAAAAACACCAAACATATGGATATCTGAAGGAAGGAGAAAAAATATCTAGTGGATGCAAGTGAGTGCGTATGTGTTTTTGTTAGCCTCCATGTAACTTTCTTTTGGTGACTTGAGATGGCTGCGTTCTTTGATTGTGGCCTTTCCTGAGTGACTTTTTCATAGAAGGCATCCGGGTTCGAGTTATTGACGTTTCACCACAAGCAAAAACGGGTGTTCGCACGTGTGTTCATATCTCATTCTGTGTGTACACACGTTTGGTCAAAACAATAATCTTTGTCTGCATGAAGACGCATTCCATATCCCAAGGTAATAGAGAGGGTATTCACATGTAAGAAAACATACGTTGTTGGCACTCATTACAAGCGCCATGTCGAGGCGCTTCTAATGAATGCCACATTAAACGTTTTTGTGCAGAATTCTAACACAGCGCGCCTATATAGGCAATGCAAAATAACTGTGTTTTATTCTGCAACAAATCACAGCTCGAAGAGCGTGACGTGTGACGTCATTAAAAACTGCAAATTTATGACGTCACTAGTCGATTTACTTGACGTTAGACGGTGTAACGTCATTTTCTCGCATCGAAAACGTTAGAAAAGGATATAAATGCATGTGTTTCAGTCGATAATTTAAGCGGGATTTCTTCTAACAATGGCGAAAAGTTGTGAGATTTTGAAGGAAACAACAACATTATGGCCGATTTTCAGCGTGTTAGAATCGAAATAGATCAGCTCTAGCCAGTGATTTGTTGGGTAATAAATCACAGTTTGTCGGTCAGTTGTAAGTAGACAAATCACGCGCGCTACGCGCTCGTGATTTGTCTACTTTACAACTGACCTCCAAACTGTGATTTATTACTCAACAAATCACAGTTAGAGCTGATTTATTTCTTAAATAAGAACACTATCAGGACTTTTCATATGTAGCAGCCTCTGTGATGTAGTGGTAATGCTACTCGTCTCATAAACCAGGGGTCATGGGTTCGATTGTGGGCTTCTTCAGATTTTTACACACCCGCGCATCACAGGGCATTCTTTCAATTCTCTAAAACTGTTGTATTTCTGAAGCAAATTTGTGATATTTTTTTCTTATTTCAAATCAAAACATAGGTTGTGGGTGCTCGTAGGTTCTAACGAGCACCCAAAACCTATGTCTTGGAGCAAAAAAAAGAAAAATATTGTATGCCCCCATAAACCCCAGATTTCTCCATATAAACTGAGGCTTAGGGGTGTTCCCTTCACGGACTTGTTCACGTGATGCGGATAAGTCTTTAAACCGAGGTTCCATCTCCGTATGACCTTAACTGTTTCTGGGACGTAAAACTCAAACGCACACTTTTCGGTTGAAAAAAGCGCCTTATCTGGGGCTGCCATTACGAAAACATGTCCGTAAGAAATAATGGCGTCCAACATGGTGTCAGAAAATGATAAATATTAGGTAAAAATGATAACATCTTTATTATTTCTGCTTTCAACATAGATTGTGGGTGCTCGTTAGAACCGCCTCAATGAGGCGGATCTCACGAGTACCCACAATCTATGTTTTTGAGCAAAAATAAGGCAGATAATGTATACCCCCGTTAATCCCAATTTTCTCTATATAAAGTGAGTTTAGGGGGGTCTTCGTTTCACGGACTTGTTATCTTGACTTTCCGTCAATGATCAACCGTATAGCGCACAAAGAAAACACTGATCAGACCTTTACAGTGTTGACGGGGACGTTAAACCTCAAATCAAACAAACAAACAAATTGTTTGTTTGTTTGATTTGAGGTTTAACGTCCCCGTCAACACTGTGTATGTCAATTTGGAGACGTTGCTTCCAATTTTGTGGGACTTTTACCCGACATTCAGATGAAATGACATCTCAAGCCCTGTCGCCCAATGAAACCAATAGGGTTTATAAGCATGAAAAGTCAGACTCGCACCGCTTTGCCACGGCAGGCTTAGATCCTCTATGCGATTTACCAGTACTCGTGTGCGGTCAGTTTCAGCTCTGCGTGGAACTATAGTGCCGCCGATCTATTTCTTCAAGCCCCGATGTTACCGAAATGTAAGTGTGATATTGAAATGTTATTCTTGAAGCCGTACCTCTCGTTGCAGCTGACCAATCATTCCGTTGAACGTGAGATTAGGACCAGACCAGGACCCCCATTTCTTATCTGGCGGTTCTGTTAGCTCATACCTAAAACAAAATTTTATGCATCATTTCTTTAACAGACTTCGTAAAGCGAAAGTTTCACTCCATGTATATTAGATCCAGGTCAAGGTCAAGCCAGGTCAGGCGCGTAGCAGGGCAATACTTCTCACTGACCATTCCAAGGTGGTTCTTCTGTTGTGGTTTATCGTTATAGTTCGTCTTTGCATGTATGTATTGCTTGTATCTTTTTTTCTTGCACACCAGACAAGGAAATCCGCGATTTTGATTTTACCCTGGGATAGAAATTTATGTTCTGACTCGTGTGTTCCGACCCAAATTCGAATATAATCGCGTGTTTTATAAATGCACTGGTTGCGCCGTCTTTAAGGTTGACGTCACAGCACGTTACGCGACGTCACAAAACATTCCTGTAGTGTCATCACAAAATGGCGGACGTCGGTAACCGAAGTGACTGCAATATTAAAAATCCGCGCTAAAAATGGAAGGTATGCAAGAAAAAGAATCCTATATGGGTGTGAGGGGTGGATGGAAAAATCCGTCCCTCGGGATCACTGTCCGGCATCACTCGGCAAGCCTCGTGATGCCGGACAGTGACCATCGGGTCGGATTTTCCTATCCACCCCTCCCACCTATATAAGTTTCTTATATTATTTTGGATAGCATTTGGTCATTTCGTGGTAAAGTAACTGTCCTTTTGGCTTGCCGCTTGTGGTGCTTTCATTAGGGTTTCTTTATTTGCTGTTCATGTTTCTTTCATTTTAGTGTCCCAGAAAGGAGGTGTGGAATAATTTTATCGAGTACGTGTCATTGCCTTCACTTCTGTCACAGTTTGGAAACTACATATAGGTTGGGCTGTATGATGCTTCCACGCAGAGCTGAAACTGACCGCACGTGAGTACTGATAAACCACTTAGAAGGTCTAAGACCGTCAAGGCAAAGTGGTGCGAGTCTGGCCGCCCATGCATATAAACCCTATTGGTTTGTTTTGGCGGTAGGACTTGAGAGTCAATTCATCTCAATGTCGGGTAAAAGTCCCAAACAGTTGGAAACAACGTGTCAAAATAGCCTATACAGTGTTGACGGGGACGTAAAATCATAAATCAAACAAACAAACAAACCAGAGAGCTATTAGCAAAAAGCTCAGGCGCATGTGCAGTCTCATCACAGCTTTTAATGCTCGCAGACATGAAGTTGACCTTACGATAAAACAACCTTGACACATAGTGCATTTTACTATCTAAACAATACGAACATTTTTCTGATGAAAAGTTGTGATATTTTTCTTATTTTTAATCCAAACATAGATTGAGGTTGCTTGAGGCGGTTCTAATGAGTACCCACAACCTATGTCTTTGAGTAGAAATAAAGAAAATAATGTATACACCCTGAACCCCTTTTTCTCTATTTTAAGTGGGGTTTAGAGGGGTTTTCATTACACGGACTTGCTATTGATGTTTCCATTAGGTCTGTTGTTTCATGTTTGTGTTTCTTTCCCTTTGGGGTCTCTGATGGGAGCTGTGGGTTGATTGTATCGATTCCTGATCATTGCCTCCACTTATATTTTGCTTTCTATTTTGTGGGTGAGACCTTTGGGAAAATCATCATACAAGAAGGCAGTTGACTGCTCAGGTTTTCCTGCCGCTTGTGCGAAAAGTTCCTTTTTCTCATTAGCTGGTTCCTTTTATTGTCTGCGCATGTCGCATTCTTCGAATATTAGCCTACATGTAACCTGTTTAGCATGACGCATCACTTCCCTGCACAGGATAGATATTACTACGCGATTCGTAAAAAGTAACAAGCTGGCAACGCATGTAATTTTATCCAATTAACTTGTTTTGTGTCTGAAATTTGGCTTACAGTTTTAAATCGAAAATGTCATGATTATACGGAACTCGGGAAGGGATATGATTTTTTTATAAGTTGTTCGTACAAGATAATATCTTGTTCGCACAACTTAATATCATATTAAAATAAAAATGAATGTCCCTTCCCGGGTTCCGTATGATTTGCCTTGACAGACATATTTTCTAAGTATTGGAAACTGGAATGTCCTTTTGCAATCACATCAAATGTTAAGTCGGCCCCCGCCCCTCGGGTCTTGAAGAAATAGATGGGGTGCATGATGCTTCCACGCAAAGCTGAAACCGATCTCATGAGTACTGGTAAACCACTTAGAGGATCTAAGCCTACCCAGGAAAAGCGAGGCGAGTTGGACCGCCCATGCTTATAAACCCTATTGGTTTCATTGGGCGACAGAGCTTGAGATGTCATTTCATCTCAATGTCGGGTAAAAGTCCCACAAAATTGAAAGCAACGTCTCCAAAATTACCTATACAGTGTTGACGGGGACGCTAAACCTCAAATCAAACAACAAACAAAATTAAATGTTAGGTACCCAGAGTCCCCGTATACGACAGTGCAGAATGCTAGCTGATGACGACATTGGGTTCATGTTGCTACATCTCCATGAAAGATGTCTGTTCATAACTAGATGACTAGTTGACGGATGAACAATCGTTTACTGGTCGCCTTTACTGGTCGACTTTTCTCAAAAGCTGGCTTTACATTACGAAAACATGCCTATTCAAATGCACAGAAAATTTTACCACCAAAACATAACAAGATTTGGTTAAAAAATCTGGTATTCTTTATATTTCTGCACTAAAAATAAATTGTGGGTACTCGTTAGAACCGCCTCATCGAGGAGGTTCTAACGAGAACCCACAACCTATGTTTTGAGCAGAAATACGGAAAAGGATTTATACCCCTGTAAACCCCATTTTTTTATATACAAGTGGGGTTTGAGGGTGTCAAATCATATAGACATGTTTTTGTGATGATGAAGTACTGGGATACTTTCGCCCCCGCCCATCGGGGCTTGGAGAAATAGATTGGGCTGCCCGATGCTTCCACGAACAGCTGAATCTGACCCCACACGAGTACTGGTAAATCGTTTAGAAGGCCTAAGCCTGTCCTGGAAAAGCGGTGTGAGTCATATCCTCCAATTCATATATGCCTTCTGGTTTCATCGGTTGGCAGGGCTTGAGTTGTCATTTCATCTCAATGTTGGGTAAAAGTGTCACAAAATTGGAAGCAATGTCTCCAGAATGACCTAAATAGTGTTGACGGGGACGTTAAACCTCAATTCAAACAAACAAAACTTGGAGGCTTTATAGCGCACACGATGCTAACTGCAGTGTAGTGAAATAATCCAATTAAAGTTGTCCTTGATAACCGTGGAAGAATATTCTATGAAAAAAGTACTTTACAACCTAAAAGTTAGAAACTTTTTAAGGGCTTTGTTTGCTTGAATTGAGGTTTTACATCCACGTCAACATTATTTCGTCATTTTGAAGACGTTGCTTCCAATTTTGTGGGATTTTACCCGACACTTCTCAAGCCCTACCTCCAAAAGGTTAGAAAGGTAATGCCATCATCGAAGTTTACGCAATTCAAAATAGACAATACATCTCAAAATGTTTTTATAACTGAAATATCTCGAATGCGATACGTTTTTAACGCTTATCATGCTGTTCACGACAACTCCAATCTTTGGAAACAGTGTAGATCCAGATCAGATGGCTTATGAAGAAGCCATCTGATCAGGATCCACATTGTTTGACATTCCTTTTATGAATTTGTAGGAATAAGTTACATAAAGTAATCTGATTGGTTCAAAGTCAGAAATGGGTGTGGCTAAACTGAATATTCAGCAAGAGTAGGGTTAGGATGAGTTCACTTATTTCAAGTCAACCATTAAATATAGTGGTCGAAAACTGGTGTACCCAGAGAAAACATACCTCACCTTCCGTTTCAGAACTTGGCGTATCACATGTGACTCAAGGGAAGTTCGAACCCATATTGGTGTGATACATTTTGTTTGTTTGTTTGATTTGAGGTTTAACGTCCCCGTCGACACTGTAAATGTCATTTTGGAGACGTTGCTTCCTATTTTATGGGACTTTTACCTGACAACCAATAGGTTTTATAAGCATGCGCGATCTGACACTCGCATCGCTTTGCCTGGGCAGGCTTAGATCCTCTAAGCGGTTTACCAGTACTCGTGTGCAGGTCGGTTTCAGCTCTGCGTGGAAGGTGATGCAGCCCATTTATTTCTTCAAGCCCCTATGGGCGGGGGCCGGGTGTGAGAAATTAGAGACAGCATTTTACCTACTATGCCACGGAGGCCCGTTACACGGTCATCGTAAGAGCTAAAATATATGGTTTCGGATACAAAACATAACATCACTTGAACAAGTCCGTGAAATGAACACCCCACAAACCCCACTTTATACAGAGAAACCCCACTAAACCCCACTTTATATAGAGAAACTGTGGTTTACGGGGGTATACATTATTTTCCTAATTTCTGCTCCAAGACATAGGTTGTGGGTACTCGTTAGAACCGCCTCACTCAATCTATGTTTTGAACATTTATAACAAAAATATCAAGGATTTTCATCAGAAAAAGTAGCCATTTTAGAGATGTGAAAAATGCACTATGTGGCACGGGTGTCTTGTCGTAATGACATACGTAAAATTTAGTGTCCTAGCCAGTTCTTTCAAAAGATCGTGGCACATCCCCTCATAAATCGGCGTTCCGTTCACCATTCGTTTAGATACAAACGGCTCATACTGAAAAATAACAGGAAAATCTATAGATTTGTTTGTTTGATTTGAGGTTTAACGTCCCCGTCAACACTGTAAAGGTCATTTTGGAGACGTTGCTTCCAATTTTGTGGGACTTTTACCCGACATTGAGATGAAAAGACATCTCAAGCCCTGTCGTCCAATAAACCAATAGGGTTTATTAGCATGGACGGTCCGCCTCGCACCGCGGTTCCTGGACAGGCTTAGATCCTCTAAGCGGTTTACCAGTACTAGTGTGCGGGCCGGATTCAGCTCTGCGTGGAAGCATCATGCAGCCCATATATTTCTTCAAGCCCCTATGGACGGGGGCCGGTAGGAAAATCTATAGAAGTCGCAGATAAGATTGACTAGGCGGAGCTATTCGGGTGATGTCAATATATGTCAAATTCGTTGAGTCCACCAGAAGATTTGGTAGAGTGCCTTTCGCACGCTTTCTACAAGCGGACGAAATGGTCATATACGCCACAGCTATGCTTGTGTTACAGTTGAATTCACACAATCCGGTGACTTGGTTTACTTTTTTGTTAATGGGATATTCCTAAGGCAGGTACATGTAAGATCCTCTATATATATTTTCTGGTTGGCAATGAACAATGCCTGGTCCGCACAAGAAAACAAGGTCAGGATTGGTCGGATTAGCGGAAACACATATAAATTTCTTGGAGTCCGAGGATCATGTGAAAGGACACTCACACCAGCATTATATAGAGGATCTTACATGAGTATTCATGTATTATTGAATTTATTAAACGAGTTGAGGTAAAGGATAAAATGCGAGGCTCTGCCGAGCATTTTATCCCTTTTCCTCAACGAGTTTAATAAATTCAATAATACGTGAGCACGAATGCAAGATTCTATTTATCATATGACATGTAACGTTACGGGACGTATCTAGCTAATTTGCATATTTAATCCACTAGTGGATTATCGAAAATATTACATGGCGTTATTATACTCTCAGACGCGACGTCATATGATAAAACCCCATCAACGCTCATGTAACAGGTAATAAAGCTAAACATTTAAGATATTTAAATGAATTAAAAAGAAAGCCAGTAGTCCGCCATTATTCGCGGTAATTTTACTGCTTTTAAAATCATGATTCTAATGAACTTGCGATATAGTGTGAGAAACCCGAAGTCTTCACTTAACGTTGCTTTTTATTGGTTAGCATTCGGTTTGCCGCTTCGTAACAGCTCACTTTCTTAAATTAAAACAAATGAATGAACGCATTAGAATGGTGATACCTGCATTCAAAAGTGTCATTTTGGATTCCAAATCGTCGGTTACCCCGTCGTAAATTCCATTTTATGCTACGCTGGCGCGTCACCGTAAAACATTTTCGACCTTAAGCTCGCCGATTTACCTTCCCAAAAGACCATTTTGATACAGTTGTCCCCTAAGTGTGTGCTTTTTGAGTTTGTACCCTTCATCATGGTGTAGATTAGACAATGTGATGGGCTGCATGATGCTTCCACGCAGAGCTGAAACCGACCGCACACAAGTTCTGGTAAACCGCTTAGAGGCTCTAAGCATGCCCAGGCTAAGCATTGTGAGTCAGACCGCTCACGCACTGTTGAGTTAGGAGGCCTTTATGCGGACTGAACAAACTATTCGTCTTAAACGCAGCGGAAGTAAGGGCGAGGATTGTGGCCACGTAAAATCAATTTAAGCGCCCCCCCCCCCCCCCCCCCCCCAGCAGTGGAATTCGTTTCCGCTGGCCGTTCCAAGGCGGTTCTTCTGTCGGGGCTCATTTTTGTTATGGTTTGTCTTTGGGTGTTTATGTCGCTTATATTATTTTATTTTGGATAGCCTTTTGGCCAATTTGCGGGAAAGTAACTGTCCTTTTGGCTTTCCGCTGTTGGTGTTTCGTTAGGGTCTGTTGCTCCATGTTTGTGTTTCCTTCCCTTTGATGTCTCTGATGGGAGCTGTGGGTTAATTGTGTCGATTCCTGATCATTGCCTCTACTTTTATTTTTTATAAACGTAGTTGAGGTCGTAGTACCAAAGCAGTAATCCAAAATCATTAATCCATAGACAAATGGCAAATACCAATGTTCAGATCAACAGACATGGACTCCAGAAGTGTAATCAGGCGTTTTATTGGGCGACCTGGCTTGAGATGTCATTTCATCTCAATGTCGGGTAAAAGTCCCACAAAATTGAAAGCAGTGTCTCCAAAATGACCTATACAGTGTTTACGGGGACTTCAAACCTCAGATCAAACAAACAAACAAACAAATACAATTTTGAGAAATACTGTCAGTAGGTTTCATTTTGTTTGTTAAAAAAAGTGAATCAATGAACAGGAAACGATACAATTACCTCACACCTCCAATCCAAAACACCAAACGGAAAGAAGCACAAAGATGAAACAAATTTGACAATAAAAATGTCACAGGCGGAAGGACAAACGGAGAGTCGCCTTTCCTTTAATACACCGCTTTAGTTGTGTACAGTAAAGTTCCTATATTAAGTCCACCTTCGGGACTGTTCAAAATGGTCTTTAAGACCACTTTTGAACAGTCCCAAAGGTGGTACCTAACCAGAGGACATTGTATGCAGAAAATGTGAAGAAAAAATAACATCAACCTTCTAAATAAACTTTCTAAAGCAGAATTACTCTTAATTTTAGGCGGTCTTAATAGCGGAATTTCACTGTAATTGGCTTTGAACTTCACTGACAGAAATTTATCCAAGAAACCGTATTACAACGCGAAGATGATTGCATGGATGCGAGGAGCTATGACTGTAAACTTTGCTAAATTTTTGCTCAGATAAGTAAATGTAAAAAGTTGACAGTTAGTGAGCAAAGAATAAATATTTGACTGAAAATGGGAAACACGGTTTTATTGAGTGTCTTCTTGAACAGCACTGTTGTCTGCAAAATAGAAGTAGAGGCAATGATCAGGACTCGATATAAATAACCCACAGTTCCCATCAGAGACACCAAAGGGAAAGAAACACAAACATGTAGCAACAGACCCCAATGGAAACATCAACAGCGGAAAGCCATGAGGACAGTCACTTTCCCACAAAATGGCGAAAAGGCTATCCAAAATAAAATAATATAAGCGACACAAACAGCTAAGGACAAACCATAACAAAAATAACCGCGACAGAAGAACCGCCTTGGAACGGTAAGCGCTAACGAATTCCACTGGGGAGGGGGCTTAAATCGATTTTACGTGGCCACAATCCTCGCTGCAAGGCTAAATACGACCCCCCAACCCCCTGGCACCGATTTCAGAGAAAGTCTTTTTGATATTCTGATGTGGCTGGAATTTTAACCCCAAATTACTTTTCTCACCAGAACGTGATGACAAATAAGTAAACTAAGTAAAGTAAGTAAGTAAAACACCACAAGACTGTTTATTTCGCTAATTTCTGGGCAATGAAAGAAAACGACACAGAATACATTGCTACATGTAGAGATTATAATCTCAACTCAATTTACTTAGAAAACTAGGAGTGATAATTTAACTATGTAAAGTAAGTAAAAATAGATCGTCTGTCATTACTGACAATGACCAATCTTAATCATATTTGCGAAATGTTTCTATTTGTGTGTTCTAAGATGGCTGATGCGACCGATTCTAGCTCTGAACTGTCTGCTGCAAATAGAGCAACAACGGCTAGAGGAAGACAGCTCTGTTAGCGATGCCTTAGCTCTGGCTTTGCGCTGTGCACGTTTCTGCTCAGCGTCACTGATTCTTTTTGCCTCATATTCATTGGCACCTCTTTTGATGAGACCTCGCTATTTTGCTCTGTCCTGTGGAATTTGTTCCCACGACTCTGTTGGAATGTTGAAGTCCCTGAGGGAGGCTTTGAGAGTGTCCTTGTAGCGCTTCTTCTGACCGCCTTGGGAGCGTTTGCCCATTTCTAGTTCTCCACAGAGAATTTCCTTCTGCAAGCGTTCCTTAGCCATTCTGGTAACATGGTCTGTCCATCTTAACTGTGCTAATTTCAGAAGAGTATGTACACTTTGCATCCCTGCCCTGTTCAGGACTTCCGTGTCTGGAATCCTGTCTTGCCATTTAATCTTTAAGAGTTTTCTAAGACAGCTAGTATGGAAGTGATTCAGTCTTTTGGCGTGCCGTTGGTAAACTGTCCATGTGTTACATGCATACAATAGTGTTGGCAGCACCACAGATCTGTAGACTTTCAGTTTTGTGTCAAGTCTGATTCCACTTCGATCCCAGACACTACCAGGTAGTCGGCCAAATGCTCCACTTGCTTTGGCAATCATGGCATTGACTTCATCATCACTGTGCACGGCTCTTGGCAGAGTGCTCCCAAAATAGGTGAACTTGTCTACCACTTGCAATCTTAGACCCTTCACTGTTATGGTAAGGCTTACCCGGTGCTGGCTGATAGACTACTTCAGTCTTTTTGATGCTGATTGTGAGATCATAGCTATCACATGAGTCGGATACTTGATCTATACCTATTTGCATCTTCTCTTCTGTAGGAGCACCTTTTGCCATGTCATCAGCAAAGAGGAACTCATCTAGCACCTCTGTCTGCACCTTGGATTTGGCTTGCAACTTTCTGAGATTGAAAAGCTTCCCATCCAACCGATACCTAATAGGTATGCCATTGTCACCATCCTGGAAAGCATCCATGAGCATGGCAGAAAACATCATGCTGAACAGTGCTTGGGCTAACACAAAGCATTGCTTGACGTCGTTTGTCACAGGGAATGGATCTGAAAACTCACCATCATTTTGGACGCGTGCAAGCATACCATCGTGGAACTGTCTCGCCATTACTATGAACTTGGTTGGACATCCATACTTCACCATGATCTTCCAAAGGCCCTCATGACTGACTGTGTCAAATGCTTTGGTGAGGTCAACAAAGGTCATGTATAGGTCCATATTCTGTTCCTGGTATTTCTCTATCAGCTGCCTTGCTGTGAAGATCATGTCAAGTGTTCATCTGCCCTTCCTTAACCCACACTGGCTTTCTGGTAGAAGCCATGAATGTTCAAAATGTTCATTCAGTCTGTTAAGTAGGACTCTTGCAACGCCTTTCCCAGCAATTGACTATAAAGAGATGCCACGGTGATTGTCACAGATCTGAGGGTTCCCTTTCCGTTTGAATAGGTGGGTAATTGACGCATCCTTGTGGGGGATGGTTTCTTTTCTCGACATAATGTGAAATAACTCTGTCAACTTCTTTGCAGCTGGAGTACCTCCTGCTTTGTAAATCTCAGCAGGTATTGCATCTGGTCCTGGAGCCTTGCCAGATGCCAGAAGTTTTATTGCTTTCACTGTTTCAGTAACGGTTGGGAACTTGTCAAGCAGCAGATTACATTCAATCTGTGGTTGTCTGTTGATTACATCATCATTGATAGAGGACGGCCGATTAAGAACAATATCAAATTGCTCAGCCTTTCTTTTCAAGATAGCCTCTTTGTAAGTCAGAAAACTAGTTCCATCTGCACTGAGGAGAGGAGTGGTGTTTGAGCTCTGGGGACCATAAACAGTCTTTAGTGCATCAAAGATCTTCTCCATATCCTTTCTGTCTGCAAAGGACTGGATTTCATCAGCCTTGTTGCTGAGCCAGGAGTCTTGCATGTCTCTGAGTCTTGTTTGCACTGTCTTGCATATATCTGAATAGGCCGACTTGTGGTATCACTGAGGCATGCTGTAAAGTAAGTAAATACCCCAAGACTGCTTGTTTCGCTCAATTCTGAAAAAAAAAAACGGATGTCATGTAAGCAAATGAAACAGAAACCATTGATAGTGCTTTTAGATGATTTTCAGAGCTCGGAGTATGAAGTATAAGCCCTCTTATCTATATTTGATTGAACTAGGCCTGGTTGTTAAATTGTTGTATTCAAAGTGAATATATTTGCAATGTATTACGAAGCATTTTGATAAATCACTCGACAATAAACAGCGTGTCAATGACTCACGGCTTAAATAAACATGATAATCCTATACCAATTTCACACGAGCGGACAATTAAACCATTAAGATGCAAATTACCACAACTATCGTCTGCTTGATGTCTGTTAGTCACTTTAGAAGTCACTGATGTAAGCTGCGTGGACCTAAAGGAGACTACACCTTCATCTGATCATCAGGGTCCATACTGTTTGCCTGTATGCGAAAATAGGTGTGAATGCAGCAAATACATAGAAGACAACAATTTCAGATGCAACTTTTCTTGGCAACCTAAGAGTTATATAAGATAACATATGCTTGCGACATAGTCTTTCTTACTTCCAATAACGTAAATTGTCAAATGAAAAACACATGTTGTTGTTGCTCGTTAGAACCATCTCGAGGAAGCGGTTTGTAACGAGTATCCACAACATATGTCTTAGAGCAGAAAAAAGAAAAATACTGTACATCTATAGCTACCCATGTAAAATAGAAGCGGAGGCAATGATCTGGAATCGATACAATACAGTCATTTATTGCTATTGTTGATGACCATGGCTGCATGATGCTTCCACGCAGAGCTGAATCCGGCCCGCACACTAGTACTGGTAAACCGCTTAGAGGATCTAAGCCCGTCCAGGAACCGCGGTGCGAGGCGGACCGTCCATGCTAATAAACCTATTTGTTTCATTGGGCGACAGGGCTTGAGAAGTCATTTCATCTCACTGTCGGGTAAAGTCCCACAAAATTGGAAGCAACGTCTCCAAAATGACCTTTACAGTGTTGACGGGGACGTTAAACCTCAAATCAAACAAACAAACAATACACATTACGAAAACAAGCCTATACAAAAATATTGCCAATTTTTTGGCAAAAAATTAGAATTTTTAAGATGAAAATTTGTGATATTTTTCTTATTTCTGCTCAAAACATAGATTGCAGGGACCCGATAGAACTGCCTCGACGAGGCGTTTCTATCGAGTACGCACAATCTATGTTTTTGAGCAGAAATAAGAAAAATAATTTGTACCCCCTTAAACCCCAGTTTTACTATATAAAAGTGGTTATGGAGGGGTCAAAATTATGTAGACGTGTTCTCGTAATGAAAACACGCCTATTTTAATATATTGGTAAGATCTTACAAACAAAATAAAAAAATGAAAATGAAAATTTTCAGATAAAAATTCCTTATATCGTTTATATTTCTGCTCAAAACTTAGATTTTGGGTACTCACAATATCTGCTTTTGAGCAGAAATAAGAAAAATACTGTAAACCCCTGTAAACCCCAGTTTTACTATATAAAAGTGGAGTTAAAGGGGGTCATAATTATATAGGCGTGTTTTCGTGATGTATACTTATATGCTTCTCAGTAGAGCGTAATAAATATGCAGGATACTTCACGGTCTCATTGCCTAACTCTTTGACGTGTTGCTTTGACCATTACGATAAGACATCCGTGTGATATAGTGCATTTTTCAAACCTCAAAAAATGTAATTTTTCCGATGAAAATTTGTTATATTCTTCTTATTTACACTCCAAATATAGGTTTTGGGTGCTCGTTAGAACCGCCTCAACAAGGCGGTTCTAACGAGTACCCACAACCTATGTCTGGGAGCAGAAATAAGGAAAATAATGTTTACCCCCTAAGCCCCAGTTTTCTCTATATAAAGTTGGGTTTAGGGAGGTCTTTATTTCACGGACTTGTTCACAAGATGACGACCAAAAAGGACAGGGGTGGTGCGTTGTTATGGTGTAAAAGGAAGCCAGCATCCTGACTTTTCTTCATCACAAAATCACGCTTGATAACCTGAAATTGTGATAAAGTTATCGCACTAAATGCTTTTATCATGGTATCAAATATTTGCTACAACAATAAAATATAGTTAGAACATATGCCAGCAACATTCAACTAAATTGTCCTTCGAATAATACTTTGCTGTAACTGTAACAGACCAACAGACTTTCTGACCATCAGAGCATCTGATATTAACTTAGAAACCACTTTTGTCTCGTTTTCATTAGTTGGGTTGACCAACTAGAGAATATTTTACAAGGCCTCTATTGTGTTTGGTGCTTGAACATGCCAATAAATATTAAGGCTATTTAGTAAAGTGGATCTGAGATCTCTATACAGTAAAATTCCTTTATATTAAGACCACTTTTGAACAGTCCCAAAGGTGGTCTCTGTGCAGAGGACACTGTATGCAGAAAACACAAAATACGAATAACCGCAGCCTACTAAATAAGCATTTTAAAGAAGAATTAGTCCACATTTAGGTGGTCTCAATTACGGAATTTCACTGCATTTCTAATAAAATAACATGCAGTGTATTTCATCTTCAACTCGTATGCATTCAAACCATAAGCGTTGATCTCGCGGTATTCCAGGTCTACAATAAAGACCCTCCCTTTTCAATCAATCAGTGAGTCATATCTTTCTCAGTTCTTTTGTACCTGCCCCCCCCCCCCCCCCCGCCCATCGGGTCTTGAAGAAATATATGGGCTGCATGATGTTTCCACGCAGAGCGGAATCCGGCCCGCACACGAGTACTGGAAAACTGCTTAGAGGAACTAAGCCTGCCCAGGCAAAGCGGTGCGAGTAGGATCGTCCATGCTTATAAACCCCATTGGTTCCATTGAGCGACAGGGCTTGAGATGTCATTTCATCTCATTGTCGGGTAAAAGTCCCACAAACTGGAAGCAACGTCTCCAAAATGACCTATACTGTGTTGACGGGGACGTTAAACCTCAAATCAATCAATCACTCAATCTCATCCTTCTCAGTCCTTTGGTAATTGTAATATACGGTATAATTGGGATGTGAAAGTCTTATATATGTTAGAGAATGTAATACGTTTACTGTCTTTTTAATGGAAATAATGTCAGATTTCAGCCCATAACGTTGGGTGGGCTTTTGCCAAAGGGCGCGGAAGCGTCAGGTAAAATTTGAACTGATTTTTACGTTGGGAACATGCTTTTTTGCTCTCTAAAGGCACCTACGCGTATACATGTGGCGGATTTCGACGTTTGCCCCGCTCAACTTTACCTGACGTTGCCCTAGTGTCTGTGGACATATCTCTATAAACAACTATTGCAGCTATTATATCATTTTGATAACATTTATTCTACTTATATTTATGTTCACTTGATAATCTTCAAGCATCTCTCAGCAGGGCATCGGGATAATTGATTTAAGGCAGAAAATGAATTCTTTCATGTGGCTAAAATGACCTTGTTTTAATTATTAGATTGCCGGGACTCGTTCAATTTCTACCTACTACAGTAGAAATTCGATGGCTCGAACACCGATGACTCGTTTCCCATGGCTGGATCGAACTCGTACTTGAGCCCCTAGGAAAATCCTCAAGATAAGAAATGGTGGGTTATGATAAAGGAGATTTTAGTCTTTTATCTTGCAAATGTGTGTTGTGTGTACTCATTAGAATCGCCTCGGTGAGGCGATTCCAATGCGTACACACAGCAAACATTTTCACTATCTAACATCGAAAGATGTTCAAAAGTATCTCGTTATGCCTCTTGGCAGTGACCTTCAGTTGCTCGAACTACCGCTGTCTCGAATAAAATTTCATGGTCCAAAAGGGGTTCGAGCCATCGAAGTTCGACTGTATTTATATTTTGAGCCAATATATGGAAGATTAAGCATACCCCAATAAACCCCAATATTCTCTTTGTAAATCGGGTTAACAAGGACATCAGTGAACATGACGTGACAACAATCATACCTAAACTACCAACCATTTCATTAAATAAAAAAGTAAGCTTTCTCTGATGAATGTACAAGCAAACTGCTTAGAGCTGTATATTGTATTGTCATTACGCAAACACGCCTATACAAATACATTGCCACCTTTATCACCGAAACAAATGAACATTTTATGATGAAAAATTGTGATATTTTTCTTAGTTCTGCTCAAAATATAGATTGTCGGTACTCGTTAGAACCGCCTCATCGAGTCGGTTCTAACGGGTACCCACAATCTATATTTTAGAGCAGAAATATGAAAAATTAGGTTTACCCCTGCACATCCAAGTTTTACAATATAAACGTGGGGTTGAAGGGGGTTAAAATTATATAGGCCTGTTTTCGTGATGTGTATTTGACACGCCGCTGCCTGGACGAGTGGGCGAGAGTGACTCCTGTTACATCGTAGATTGCCGGACATTCACGGAGCTAACATAGACATTTGACTTCGATTGCCACTTATCCCCTAGGCTGATCATAACGCAAACATGCTTATATGGTTTTGACCCCTTGAACCCCACTTTTATATAGTAAAACTGGGGTTTACAGGGGTGAAACTTATTTTCCTTGTTTATGCTCTAAAATATAGATTGTGGGTACTCGTTAGAACCGCCTGAATGAGGAGGTTCTAACGAGTGCCCAAATCTATATTTTGAGCAGAAATAAGAAAATATCACAATTTTTCTTCTTAAAATTTTCATTTTTACGGCGATAAAAGTGGCAATGTATTTGTATAGGCTTTTTTGCGTAATGGAGTGGGCGAGCGTGTCCCCCTGTTACATCGTAGATTGCCGGACACTCACGGAGCTAACATAGACATTTGACTTCGATTGCCACTAATCCCATAGGCTGATAAGTTCGATATCAACTGATGGGATTTTCTCCATATGGCTCGCCCCCGCCAGTCGGGGCTTGGAGAAATAGATTAGGCTGCATGTTGCTTTCACGCAGAGCTGAAACTGACCACTCATGAGGACTGGTAAACCGCTTAGAAGTACTAAGCCTGCCGAGGCAAGGTGGTGAGTCCAATTTTGGTTTCATTGGGCAACAGGACATGAGCTGTCATTTCAATACTGGGTAATGGAAGCAACGTCTCCAAAGTGACCCAAATAGTGTTGACGGGGCCGTCAAACCTCAACTCAAACACACAATTACTTCATGTGGCAGCGTTCTGTGACAAATGATCTGAGTCAACACTTGTGGCAATGTCTTGTAGGCTTTGCCGCCTGGCATGCATTACAAAAAGACGTCTATATAAATATATTGTAAATTTTATCACCTTAAAAACGGAAATTTTAAGATGAAAAATTGTGATACTTTTTCTTATTTCCGTTCAAAACATGGATCGTGGGTCCATATTTTAGAGCAGAAATAAGCAAAATAAGGTTTGCCCCTGTAAACCCCAGTTTTCCTATATAAAAGTTGGTTTCAAGGGGTTCAAGGGGGTCAAACTTATATGGGCCCCGTCAAGCGATTTTGGTACTTATCGGCTATGCGAGCAGCGAAGGTTCAGGCGAGCCTGCGCATCCGCGCAGTCTCGCCAGAACCTTCGCTGCTCGCTCATACAAGCAGTGAATCAAGAGGAACCTTCAGACAGAAAGCCATATCCCTGGCCCCTCTGAATGGCTCGGCATGCGCAGTTAAAATTTGTCATGACGGAATGCTCGAAGACACAAAATCGCTTGGCGGGGCTCATATAAGCGTGTTTTTGTGATGGGCCACACGTTACATTTAGGTTGATATTTTTTTATTGGATTTCGGCAGTTTTTTCGGGGGTGTTGGCAGATATTCTAGCATTTCGATACACAAGTGCTACTAACATCCTCTGCATTTCAAGAAACAGAACATGGAAATACTTCCAAAGACTTTCATAACCCTGTACTAGAATACATACACGCACGAGAGTGGTCATTTGCTGGACTAATGATACATAAATGGAGGCTCATTTATTTTTTTAGTGGAAATTTAACTTACGCATATATACAAGCAAAATACGCTGATATCGTTTAAACTTGCAAATATAGTGCATTTTATTGCAAATGTATAGCAATTAGTTGCCTGACAGACGCGACAACTTTATTACTTTGGATTGCATTCTATTTGTATATTTCAGTATTATTCCAACTAAAAGAACAGCGGAGTATTACTTAAAAATACTTAAGGTCTCTGCAAACAGCCATTGTGAAGTCTCGCCTGTGCCCAGGCAAAGCGAGTCGGGACCGTCCATGCTTATTAACCCTATTGGTTTCATTGGGCGGCAGGGCTTGAGATGCTATTTCATCTCAATGTCGGGTAAAAGTCCCACAAAATTGGAAGCAACGTCTCCAAAATGACCTTTACAGTGTTGTCGGGGACGTTAAACCTCAAATCAAATAAACAAAACACAGCATAGGCAAAATAAAATAATAATAAAAAAAAAAACACACACACACACACACACACACAAAACCACCAAAAAAAAAAAAAAAAAAAAACAATGAAGGAAAGAAAAAGAAAAAGCAAAACTGCATACCACTGGATACAGATAACACGTATTATTCATCTCGTCACACGCCTTTACAATACGGATGCTTTTAACACGAGACGGGTTACTTAGGCCATGGCCGGATCAATCAGATTATTTTAAGTGCATGCCGTCAGAAATAATTTCTTGCTGGGACTCGGTTAAGAGGATTGGGTACACCTCATTTTCCTCTAGATTAGCAATAGGAACAAATTTACCCAGCAGACACACGTCACCAGGGCAACGTCAAATCATCGTCGTTGCAACTTCATGACGTTGCAACGACGTTGATATGACGTTGCACAAACGTCATGATGTGCACCAACGTTGAAGTGACGTCATAATTACGTCATGTGCCTGCTGGGTATTGACTTCGTGTTTGTTTTCCTGTACATCAAAACCCATTAAATAAAGTACTGCCAGCACTGGTGGGTCGATTGTCTCTGAGTGTAGGACGAGAAAATGGTCAAGAACGGCGTCTGATATTAGTCTACTTTGTTTGCCGGTGTCCCAATACATGAGCCAAGAAAACTCGTCTATATAAACACGAAAACAGGCCTATATAATTCTGACCCCACTTTTATATAGTAAAACTGGGGTTTACAGGGGTAAACCTTATTTTTCATATTTCTGCTCTAATATATAGATTGTGGGTACTCGTTGGAACCGCATCGATGAGGCGGTTCTAACGTGTACCAAAATCTATATTTTGAGCAGAAATAAGAAAAAAAATATCACATTTTCATCTTGAAAATTCTCGTTTTTTTTTCGGCGGTAAAATTTTCAATGCATTTGTATAGGTGTGTTTTCGTGATGTTCTAAAGATAACCTTCTTTCCTCAGTACCCTTAAATCACAGCGACAATAAATTGTTGCTATAAATAACCAACACCTGGATATCTGACATGTCCCCGATAGTCACATTACGAACACGCTTATACAAATTACCGCCGAAAAAAAGATCTAAGATGAAATATTGTGATAGTTTTTATTTCTTATTTTTGCTCAAAACGAATAACCATAATCTATGTTTTTTGAACAGAAAATAAGAAAAGTAATGCATACCCATGAAAACTCCAGTTTTATTGCATATTATTAATTGACTATCCTGTATTGTTCGGCGGTCATCCGTAATAACACTGAGGTCAAAAAACAATAATCATGTTTTTAATGGTGTCAAGTAATAAAATTGTCATTAATCAAGCAATTCCATATTGGCCCAGTTACAGGTCCTCGGTCTGCTGTATTGGCCTCGGCCTTCGGCCTCGGGCCAATACAGCAGACCTCGGACCTGTAACTGGGCCAATACGAAATTATTTGATTAATAACATGATAAAATAAAATTCATGAACAGACTCAATAAACTAATAAGAAAATGTCACTCAGAAAAGGCCACAATCCAAGAACGCAGCCGTCTCAAATCACCTGTAGAACGTTACACGGAGGCACACACCAAAACAGGCGAAACATGAACCAACCGCACAAAGCCAAATAACAGTTAAGACACTGCAAAAGAATAACCGCCTTGGGACGGTCAGTAGTGGGGGAGGGACTGGGGGTGGAGGAGGGGCTTCAACTCCGAAGTTTATGAAATTTCAACCCTCGCCCTCAGATCCAGTACAGTATCAAACAAAATAACAATAAATTGATCCGCATGGAGGTTTTATAGCTCAACATCGGGTCATGATAAAATACATGGTAAAATGGTTATGTATAGGTTGATATTATGAATCAGGGTTGAGGACTACACAACAATCCGACGTCAGAGCAGAAGAAAACCATCATTTAAATTACGGAGGGTCGAACCCAGGAAATATCCGAAAAAAAAAAGAGTCTGCTATTTTTGTTTAATTGCTGTATTCTTTGCTTCCAAAGGATCCAACTATTTAGAACTTAAATACTTTGGGATACAGATTTTTCAAAAGTTTAACGACTTTCTCCTGAATCCCATTTGTATAATATTGAACCTTTGTAGCTTCTATGTGTTGACAGTATATGTATTAGTTATACAAATAAAATAAAGAGTATTCTATTTAGAACTATCTAGTTATACAAATAAAATAAAGAGTATTCTATTTAGAACTTATTTAATTCACTGCAGGTAGTATTGTGCAGTGTGGCGGCCGTGGAAAGTCTCCACCTACACCATCATAGTGCAGATTATATTTTCCGGTCATTTGAGATCATTGAGTTTATTTAGAATCATTTTGAAAATAGGGTTCTGCTTAAGCCGGTTGTAGAAGGCGTTGTCGGTGTTGTACATTTCAGTATTGGTCATGAAATGACTTAATAAAACCGAGTCTGCTGCTTTGGTGCATTAATTCTTTGCTCCCAAAATTAATGTTAGATGGTCTTAATAGCGAATTTTTACTGTAGCACCGATTGACGAACAATAGCTCCTAAAAGGAGGCTGCTTCAAACGGAGATCATGTACACTCTAAGAACAAACTGTTTACTGCAGAAGTAGAGCTTTAATTTATCACATGACGTCGCGTCTGAGAATGTAATAACGCCTTGCAATACTGACATTCTTGTTAAACAATCGTGAATAAAATGAGTTTAAATGTCATATGATAAACAGAATCTTACATTATTGAATTTATAAAACTCGTTTAGGAAAAGGCATGGAATGCTCGGCGAAGCCTCATATTTTTTCCCTTTTCCTCAATTCGTTTAATAAATGAAATAAAACATGAATACTCCTGTAAGATCCTCTTTATATTTGAAATAGTTGCCTACCCTCCAGGTCCATTTTCCCCTTAAGCGCACGTTGTCAGGTGTAATTTCCGGATGGTCACTCGCATAAGATGTCTGTAATGACAGAGCTTGCACTAAGGAACATTGATACAAATGTGAGGTGATCCTGGCTCTATCTGCTAACCAATTGTATACTAGTCGACTCATCCACAGCTATATTTTGGACAAGTCCATTTGTCAAAGAAAGGGGTGCCAGGCCTACTTTTCGTTTTTATTCAGTTCTGTTAGCAAATAGTGCAGAGCCTGATCAGACGCTGCGTTCTGTGGCGTCTGATCTGGGCCTACACTGTTTTCCAAGGTACCCTTTAGGGGTTTCCCGCATACAATGGGTTAATGGTAGTATTAGTATACTTGTTGCATTGTTGCGTCGAGCTTGCGCGAGTAATTTACGCCCGTCAAAGTAAGGATGATCCCACCGGGGAACTGAATAGCGTGCATTGCACTTCAGTGACTGTGTGTATCGCTTATATATTTTTGTTTTGGATAACCGATTGGCCATTTTGTGGGAAAGTAACTGTGCATTAGGATAACCGCTAGTGACGTTACCATTAGGTTCTAGTTATTTCATGAGAGGTGTGGGTTAATTGCATCGATTCCTGATCATTTCCTTCACTTCTATTTTATGGTTAAAGATGAGTGACAACTTAATATGTCTGCTGACGACTCATAGGTTAAACTGATGAGTTAGGAAACCTTCATGCGGACCGAACAAATTATTTGTCTAAATCGCGACGGAAGTAAGGGCGAGGATTGTGGCCACGTAAAATCGATTTAAGCCCCTCAGTGGAATTCGTTTCACTGGCTGTTCCAAGGTGGTTCTTCTGTCGCGGTTTATTTTTGATACGGTTTGTCTTTGAGTGTGTGTATCGTTTATATTATTTTGTTTTGGATAGCCAATTGGCCATTTTGTGGGAAAGTAACTGTCCTTTTGGCTTTCTGCTGTTGGTGTTTCATTAGGGTTTAATTGTTTCATGTTTGTGCTTCTTTCCCTTTGGTGTCTCTGATGGGAGCTGTGGGTTAATTTTATCGATTCCTGTTATTGCATTCTCTTCTATTTTTCATCCAGATATCAGGCATAAACTTCCCAAGAATGTTGTCTTGGTGGGTCTCTGCAAACATTGCTAGAATTGTACCGTTCCTATGAACAATATGGCCACCAGTCCTAAAAACAGAAAAATCTTTAAACGACTACTTTTTCATACCGCTTGGACGATTTCATTCTCTCACAGGAATGTTTATTTGGAGACCCTCTACCAAAATAGCTAAAATTGTTTACTCCGATGAACAAGGTGGCCGCCAGAGCTAAAAATAAAACATCCTTAAACGACTACTCCTCCTATAACCATGAACCAATTTCTTTCGCACGTCAGAGAAGTGTTGCATAGGTGACCCTCTGCCAAATTAGCTAAAAGCGTTCCGCTCGAATGAGCAAAATGGCCGCCAAAGCTAAAGATAGTGAAACGACAACAATTCGCTTTAAATGACTACTCCTCCATTGGACCAATTTCTTTTAAACTTTACATTACAAAACACTAGTGTGACATAGTGAATTTTTTCACATCTCCAAAATGACTACTTTTCTAATGAATATTTGTGATATTTTTCTTATAAATACTGCAAACATAGGTTTTGGGTGCTCGTTAGAACCGCCTCGTTGAGTCGGTTCTAACGAGTACCAAAAACCTATGTATTCTAGAACAAATAAGAAAAATAAAAACAAAATAATTTAAACCTTCTTAAATTCCAGTTTTCTCTTTATAAAGTGGGGTTTAGGGGGTGTTCATTTCATGGACTTGTTCATGTGATGACAGGAATGGTGCCTAGCTGGGTCTTTAACAAGTAGCTATAATCGCTCCACTCCAATGAACAAGATGGCAACCACAGCTAAAAATAGAAATATCTTTAAATGACTACTTCTCCCATACCCTGGGCCAGTTTCATTCAAGCTTCATAGGAATGTTGATTAGGTGATCAAATACCAAAATAGCTAAACCCTTTCTGTTCTGATGAACAAGATGGTCATCAGAGCTAAAAATAGGAACAAAAAACTCTTTAAACAACCCCTGGGTTCTAACTTTAGGAATGTTGCTAATATGTGACCCGCTACAAAAATAGCTAAACCCATTCATTCCAATGAGCAAAATAGCCACCAGAGCTTAAAAAAGAGAAGAAAGTCAACATATATGCTTCAAGAAATAAAATTGGCTGTCAGTTATCCGTATGACTTTCAGGAACTATCCGATATCTAGGAATCAGGTGATCGATTCAGTGCCATCTTGGCACCCTTGTTATCTTTGCGAAAACACGCCTATACAAATACATTGTAAACTTTCCTGCCGAAAAAAAACACGAAAATTTTAAGTTTAATAATTCTGATATTTTTCTTATTTCTGCACAAAATATAGATTTCGGGAACTCGTTAGAACCACCTCATATTTTATATTTCTATAATTGTTTTTTCTAAACGCCATATGCCCATTGGCGAACCCGAATACAGTGGAATTCCGCTATTAAGACCACCTAAAATTAAGACAAAATCTGCTTTTAAAAACTTATTGAGAAGGTTTCATTTATTCTTCTTTTGTGTTTTCTACACCCAGTGTCTTCAAATATTAGACCACCTTTGGGACTGTTCAAAAGTGGTCTTTAAGACCACTTTTGAACAGTCTCAAATGTAGTCTTAATATAGAAATTTTACTGTATTTTGTTCGATAGTCAGACATCATGTCCATCAGGTCGTGCTATACTCGCCATTTTTGCTCAAACAAATACATTGTTGGTACGTTCTAACGAGTAGCACTAATCTATGTTTGTGCGGAAATATGAAAAAATCAGAGTTTTAATCTGAATACATGTATTTTCATTTTTGGTGGTAAAATCTTCACTATATTTGAAAAGGCCTGTTTTCATACTGCTATATCCATAGAGTGAGTGAGTGTTTGAGTTTTACGTCCCACCAACAGCTAAGGTCATACAGAGACGGGACTTCGGTTTAAAGACTCATCCGAAAGTCTGGAGAAGCCCGGGATCGATCCTGCGAACCCTGGTTTACAAGGCGAGTAGCGTAACCACTACACCACGGAGGCTTCTACCTATATCCATAGAAGGTAATGTGAATATTTTACCAGGAGGTCGCACCAATTATCAGGATCGCGACGGAAGTAAGGGCGAGGATTGTGGCCACGTAAAATCGATTTAAGCCCCCCAGTGGAAATCTTTCCACTGACCGTTCCAAGGCGGTTCTTCTGTGGCGATTTATTTATGTTGTTGTTTGTTGCTTACTGTGTGTATAACTTGTGTCTTTTAATTTTTGATGGTCATATGGCCATTTTGTGGGAAAGTAACTGTCCTTATGGCCTTCCTTTGTTTAGGTTTCCATTATGGTCTGGTCGCTTAATGTTTGTATTTCTTTCCCTTTGGTGTCTTTGGTGGGTGGAGTAAGTTAATTGTATCGATTCCTGATCTTTGTTTTAATTCTACTTATCTTAATCTTCACGGATACCTCGTGCCAAGCCGAAGGACTCATCCGATAATCAGCAGCAGCCCGTAATCACACCCACGACCCCTGGTTTATGAGGCGAGATACTTAATCACCTCGGAGACTATTCCACATACAGACAGTGTATCTTCGTCTATTTTTATGTAAAAATGTGATCTGAAAGTGTTGGACGATGATCTGGATGATTTCATTTATTACCGACACTTGATTGCCTGGCCCATTTTGAGCTGAATACAATCCTTCTTACTATAGATAGCAGGTGTCCTTTCCGAAATCAAGGGATATAAGATTGAACAGTATATAGGAATGTTTTCAGTAAGTGGCAGAGGTTTTTTTTGTAAACAGTGAATGGCTTAATTTGACGCCGGGTGTCGCTGCGTGTGATCCGGGCATGCGTCGCTCGACTGTGTTCCGGTTCAAGGTTTCCCATCTCAAATCGGTTAATGGGACAGACTGGCAGATAAATCTATCACGTTGGTTACAATATTGGACCCGACCTTACAGAGCTAACAGCAAAATCATTTAGACCAGGGCTAAGTTAGCCCGGAGTGGCCGGTGGAAATCCGCAGTTTAAGTACGTGTAGACGGTGCGGCACCTTATGATTATCCATACATGTACAAAAATCGAGTATACTAACGCGCGAGTGATATCTGTCGCGAATACCCATACTAGGGTTTGCAGTGAAACGGAACTGTACCTTTTCTGATTCATGTCGACCGTATTTATTGGAATAGGACAGTGCTGACGATACTGATGTATTTTCAAGGATATTGGTCATCAGTTTAACACTACCCTTTCGTTCCGAAGTATATAAAGCGGACCCGTCTGTCGAAAGATTCGGACATACGAAAACACGCCTATTCTAACACATTGATAATTTTACCGCTGAGAAAACGCAAAATATAAAAATAAAAAATTGTATTTTTTTGTCTTATTTCTGCTCAAGATATAGATAATTGGTACTCGTTAGAACCGCCTCATCGTCGAGGCGGTTCTAACGAGTACCAACAATTAATATTTTAGAGCAGACAAAAGAAGGTCAACCCCTGTAAACCCCAGTTTTACTAGATAAAAGTGAGGCTTCTGGGGGGTAAAAATATTAGGCCTTTTTCACTGATGTGCAGTTGCAAATAAGTGTTTATCAGAGCAGCAGTGGCAAACAATTAGACATCATATTATAATACTTTATCAGTTACCCCCTATATATAATGCATTATAATACATTTACGCGATCACGATATGCTATCTCAGGACAAGTGAGCTTTATCGAATCAACGTGACCTTGCATTTTAATGAATGGCCCGGAATACTTGAAAAATTGGCAAAAATTATATTTTAACTGGAAAGAAAAAAGAAATGAATAAAAACAATTGAAAAAAAAAAAATCATAGGAAAAATTACGGTCAGCTGATACTAAATATATCGACCGATTATTGCTACCCGGAATGTTGGGACGCACTGTCGACGATCGATAACTGATCGGAAATTGCCAATTAAAGACTGTACAAGGGGAAATCCTGATAAATAGAATACCAGATTCGTGTCATTTGATACCAGGTTTATCAGGCTCGGCTTCGAGAACGCGTGTAGAATCTTTCGGCAAGCCTCGCGATTCTACAAGCAGTATCGAAGCCTTGCCTGATAAAACTGACATCAAAAGGCCGGGCGATTCTACACGCGCTCTCGAACCCGAGCCTGATAAACTTGATATCAAATGACACAAATCTGGTATTCTTCATTTATCATCTGAGTCTATGCTGTTTACACAGAGACCTCTCTCTGACCTTCTAGGCTGAGATAGTTTTCAAGGCTGAAATCTGTTTACAGTGACCACATAGGCCGATGTTCAACGGGTAGAAGGCAAAATGACATTGTCTATAAGGGCTACAGTATTACTTGCGCATTGTTGTCCACGAGTAACTTTAAAAATCATTGATTTAAATAGTGTGAAACCTGATCAGACTACTCCTGAAGGAACAGTCTGATCAGGACCTACGCTATTTGTTCGTTTGCACAAATATGTTGGAAACATTTGCTAGAAAATGCAGCAAAGGGCATAAACGACTCCGCGGACTGAACAAATTGATTGGCTTAATCGCCACGGAAGTAAGGGCGAGGATTGTGGCCACGTAAAATCGATTTTAGACCCCCACTGGAATTCGTTTCACCGACCGTTCCAAGGCGGTTCTTCTGTCGCGGTTTATTTTTGTTGTGGTTTGTCTTTCAGTATTTGTATCGCTTATATTATTTTGTTTTGGATAGCCAGCTGGCGATTTTGTGGGAAATAACTGTCATTTTGGCTTTCCGCTGTTGGTGTTTCCATTGGGGTATGTTCTTTTGTCTTTCTCTTTGGTGTCTCTGATGGGAGCTGTGGGTTAATTGTATCGATTCCTGATCTTTGCCTTCACTTCTAATTTTCATTTTCAGACGCAATTTTCTTCATCATCTTAAAGAGTTAAAGTATCGTTCTATTGGTGTATGCGGTAAAGTGGAGCGATTTCACGACTTCAGGTGCGAAAACCTCAGAGCACTGGTTGGTCAATTGTCTCTTGAGTGTAGGCCGGGAACACACGTTTAACCCTTTTTGTACCAAATGGAATCTTTCTCCTTATATATACCAGGAGTCTATAACAAAATTGAAGGGTGTCAGGTTGTGTTTTCTTCAAATTTTATTTGGACAACGACTTAACTATTCGCAAACAGTGTAGGCCTTGATCAGACGCCGCGTATTGCGGCGTCTGATCTGGGCCTGCACTGGTTGCCAACTACCCGTTTTGGGGCTTCCGGTACGAAATGGGTTTAACCCAAAATTACTACATTTTAAGACCACAGTGAAGACCCTGATCAGACGTTGCATTCTGTGGCGTTTTAACATTGTTTGAACTGCTTGCAAGCACCCTATCAAATAAGCCCAGTCCATGATGTACAGATAATCCTGAATTTACAGCGACAAAAATACATTAAAATTCCGCTATTAAAAATTCAGACTAATTCTGCTTTAGAAAGCTTATTTAGAAGGGTGCAGTTATTCTTTCTTCATTTTTTTTTTCTGCACACAATGCCCTCTGGTCTGGGACCACCTTTGGGTGGTCTTTATACAGGAATTTTACTGTACTTCAGCTATAAATAACCGTTACCTGGATTTTGTACATGATAAGCGATAGTCACGTGCTCAGCAGTCACGTGACGTCACACCAACGTCGGTACCAAGCCATGACGTGTGTACAGCGTCAAATCTACGTCGGTGCAACGTCATGACGTTGCACCGACGTCGATTTGACGTTGCCCTAGAAACATTTGCCTGCTTGGGTGGTAAGCTCTCGGAGTATCAGGTAAATTTAGACTAATTTATAAACACACAGGTCAAGCCTCCCTTGAAGAATATAGCCACCCCGAGCAGCCGAATCATTTGAAAAACGCTGGCAAACGAAAGGGCAATTATGTCCATGTACCCCATGAGCAAAACTGCTGCATAATCGCCTTCTTTAAAGTGGTATGTCCGCCATCTTCGATTTATCGCACATTGCTGAAAAATAAAGGCTTCATGCCCCGCAATAATTTTCTGCTGTAAACACCATAAAATAAAGGTTCTTATTGTTTTTGATTAATCCATTTGGTTGTTTCCATCATTAAGCTTTCATTCGAAAACGATTATTAGAAAATTGTAACGCTGTTTGGCGATATGCCTAAGCCGTCAGTTGTAGAAACAATACACGTGGGTTCTATCCATCAAGAAAACAAGCCTATATAATACTGACCCCCTTGAACCCCACTTTAATATGGTAAAACTGGAATTTACAAGGGTAAATCTTATTTTTCTTATTTCTGCTCTAAAATATCGATGAGGCGGTTCTAACGAGTACATACAATCTATATTTTTTATAGCAGAAATGAGAAAAATATCACATTTTTTTCATCCTAAAATTTACGTTTTTCGGCTGATAAAATATAATGTATTTGTATAGGCATGTTCTCGTAATGAATTATTAAAAAAATTGTAGCACTGTTTGGCGATAGGCCTAAGCCGTCAGTTGTAGAAACTATACACATTGGTTCTATCAGCCATGAAGCGATTACCCGTAGCAACATTTTAGTATACAAACAAGATTTTGCAGTATAACAAATTCATCATCTGATTCTTCGCGGGAATTATGTGATCTCATTCCCCGCATGAAAGTGATAGTTCCCAAGCAGCTCTCACGTGGGGAATGTGATTGCATGTTTTCCGACAAGAATAAAATACTAATGATATTAGTAACAGCAAACGAACAACCGCACGAAATCCAAACGAAAGGGAAATATTCGACATATGAAAACACAGATGAAACAAAGACTATACCAAAAAAATCGTCAAAGATTGTCCAGTCATCGTTGCATCTATACATATATAGCGAAATTCCGCTATTAAGACCACCTGCAATTAAGCCTAATTCTGCCCCTTAAAAAGCCTATTTAGAAGGGGTCAATTATTCTTTCTTCGTGTTCTCTGCATACAATGACCTCTGGGCAGGAACCACCCTTGGGACTATTCAAAAGTGGTCTTAAAGACCACTTTTGAACAGGCCTAACGGTGGTCTTAATATAGGAATTTTACTGTATAGGCAAATTTTATGATTTGCCCAATATTGACAAAGAACCTTGTCCGAGTTAACGTTTGGCAATGTTGCAGTTAGGTAGCTTTCCCGATTTACGCAACGAACCATTCACAAACAGTGGACCCACGTTATAACGACAGTACAGTAAAATTACGCTATTAAGACCACCTACAATTAGGACTAATTCTGCTTTTAAAAGGTTATTATGAAGGCTGCACTTAATCTTTCTTTGTGCTTTCTGTCCACAGTGTGCTCTGGTCAAGGGACACCTTGTGGATTGTTAAAAAGTGGTCTTTAGACCACTTTTGAACAGTCCCAAAGGTGGCCTTAATAAAGGAATCTTACTGTATTTGGTCCCTAATATTGTGCAGTTGTAAAGAATTTGCCATAATCAATAGTCAGGAAAAAATATGTAATAGAGGACCGCATCATGAAAACACGCCTATATAATTTTGACGCGAATTGAACCCCACTTTTATACAGTAAAACTGGGGTTTACAGGGTATACATTACTTTTCTTATTTCTGCTCTGAAATAAACATTATGTGTACTCGTTAGACCCGCCTTATTACTCGTTAGAACCGCCTCAACGAGTACCAACAATCTATATTGTGAGCAGAAATAAGAAAAATAAAGTTTACCTCTTTAAACCCCAGTTTAATTATATAAAAATGGGATTCAAGGGGGTCAAACTTATATAGGAGTGTTTTCGTGATGGTTTTCCCTTCATCACTTCAAGAGGCATTTGTTAGAATCGCCAAGGCCTCCGCCCATCGGGGCTTGAAGAAATAGATGGGCTGCATGATGCTTCCACGCAGAGCGGAAACAGACTGTACACGAGTACTGGTAAACCGCTTAGAGGATCTAAGCCTGCCCAGGCAATGCGGTGCGAGTCGAACCCGTCCATGGTTATTAACCCTATTGGTTTCATTGGGCGGCAGGGCTTGAGATGTCATTTCATCTCAATGTCGGGTAAAAGTCCCACAAAATTTGAAGCAACGTCTCCAAAATGACCTTTACAGTGTGGACGGGGACGTTAACCCTCAAATCAAACAAATTGTTAGAATCGCCTCGGTGATGATTCTAACCAATAACTAAAGTATAAGTTTCTCGGAGTATTAGATTACAAGAATTTTTCATGGCTATTGACTCGATATGGCCATTTCAAACATGAGCAAAGCACATGCCTATCAGAATCCTGGCTAAGCCCTGGGCTAAGAACTCATATTAATCACGAAAACACGCCTTGATCCCCTTGAACCCCACTTTTATACTGTAAAACTGGGGTTTACGGCAGGGGTTAACCTTAATTTTCATATTTCTGCTCTAAAACATGGATTGTGGGTATACTCGTTAGAACCGCCTCGGTGAGGCGGATCTCACGAGTGCCCACAATCTATATTTTTTTTTTCGCGGTAATATTTACACTGAATTTGCATAGGCGTGGTTTCGTAATGCATTGAAGTCGTCGTTATCACGAGTTATGTCGTTATAACGAATGTCGATATGAAGAGGGTTGACTGTATATAACAATGTGCAATCACCCACCCATCAGCTTGAGATATATCCATTTCCAATTATTACGAAAACACGCTTATACAAATACGTTGAAAAAAAAAAAAAAAGAAGAAAATTGTTCGATGAAATAATTGTGATATGTTTCCTATTTCTGCTCAAAATATAGATTGTGGGTACAAGTTAGAACCCACGAGTAACCACAATCTATATTTTAGAGCCGAAACAAGACAAATAAGGTTTAACCCTGTAAACTCCAGTTTTACTACATAAACGGGATCAAAATTATATAGGCGTGTTTTCATGATGTATAAAGTCACTTCACTCCCGAACGGCTAGCCGATAACTGTCGAATTGGCAGGAGTCGGCACATTGGCAGCCAGGGGATAGGAGCAGCACCAGTAAACTAAACCCAGTTGGCGATCTGGGGGTAGCCCCTATGTGCTTTTAGCGCCCGGTTACCTTACAAACTACTTCCATTCCATTATATCGCAGACTATTCTACGTTTTCCAACCAGACGTATCGATATACCCGCAAATGGATTAGAATGAGCTCGTTAAGCTGAGTCGCAGATATTAAGTATCGGGGCGTTTCAGTACATTAAATTGCGCATTTCGACCCCCGACGGAAAATGTGAAGTCAGCTAAAATGTACAGCTTCAACCCTACAGATGCAGCGATGTTTGTCACACATCATTCCTAGCCATGTGTTAAATTTGCTGCTGCCAGACATCACTTTCTTGAGCTTTTTCATTAAACTGACTACAGTAAAAATATTAGCAAATAATCAGAGAATTTGCGTCCTCCAGATGAAGTGTAGTTTGAATTGAATCCGACAATAACGGGCTTTATCTTCGTAATTCGGGGAGTAAAACTGTCAGTTATACGGGTTAAATAAATGCATGCTGAATAATCACGTTCATCAGACGTTCAAACAATTATACCTTTTAACACATTGTATACTAGTGGACTCTTCGATTGCTATATGTTGGACAAGTCAATTTATCATATAAGGAGTGTCAGGTCTATTTTTTCGTTCTCGTTCTATTTTGGATGGAACATTCTATTAGCAAATAGTGCAGGGCGTCTGATCTGGGCCTGCTCTGTTTGCCAAGGTACCCCCTTAGGGGTTTCCCGCATACAATGGGTTTAGAACGTTTAACTCCGACAAATCTGGGGCCAGTTTCATCAAAGCATTTGCGACGTATTTTGTCTTAGAAAGATCGTATACATCTTACGACAAAGTTCTTACGACAAAAATCCTGTTTCATCAAGTTCTCGAGACCTGAGATGCTCGCACATTTTGTCGTATTTCTGAGATGAATATTTAGACATCGCACATTGAAATTTTCGTCTTATCACAGCCATAGCTGAAGAAGATAACGCGCGGCATAAGTTAAAGAAAACTACGCTTATCCCTTGAGTAATGTCAAAAAGGATGGTACGCAACATGTCATTTTGTTTACCTTTGCAGATCACGCCCATTACTTATACAAGTCCACGCAATGAAGACCCCTCGAAACTGATCCCTTTGTTATAATTTTTAGGTTTAGGATGGGGGTTTCTTAGTGTGTTTTTTTAAAGAGAGATTGAGGGTACTCTTTTGTTTGTTTGTTTGTTTGTTTGTTTGATTTGAGGTTTAACGTCCCCGTCAGCACTGCATAGGTCATTTAGGAGACGTTGTTTCCAATTCTGTGGGTCTTTCACCCGACATTGAGACGAAATGACACCTCAAGCCCTGTCGCCCAATGAAACCAATAGTGTTTATAAGCATGGACGGGCCGACTCACACCGCTTGGCCTGGGCAGGCTCAGATCCTCTAAGCGGTTTACCAGTACTCGTGTGCGGCCGGTTTCAGCTCTGCGTGGAAGCATCATGCAGCCCATCTATTTCTTTAAGCCCCGATCGGCGGGGGCCGTCTAACATACGTTATATACGAACAGTTACAGAGGCTACCTAACGTAACGTTATATGCGGCGTCCTTATTAAACAACGTCATGTATTGACGTTTTTGTTAAAATCGTGTGTAAACTTTATTTTAAGTTCATACGATATATTGAATCTTGTATTTATACCTGCATGTGCATTTCTGGATTTATTGTGGTAATAAAATGCTCAGCGAATTCTCACATGTCATCCCTTTTCTTCAACCAATATTATAAACTCAGCAATATACGTACACTCATTGAAAAGGCCGCCTGCATTAACTGACAAACGAGCTTGTGAAAGGTTCATTACAATATAGGGATCAACCATGGTTTTTGCATGCATTAACATTCGCCGTGTCCCGATGAAGCTGTTTGAACATGAGGCCGCTAGGCCGAATGTTCAAATATCATCCGAGGGATCCGGCGAATGTAAATGCAATGAAATAACCAAGGATGATCGTTGTTCTTGCATAACTTACGATTCCGACAGTAAATTTCTCGAAAACGCCCCAAAGCTCCATATAAACTCCATATAAACTCTTCAAATGCGACAGACAAACCAAAATGGCGGCCAGTTCAGAATTTTGTTTGCAATGACGTTGTCATGCAGTAACCCTCTGACGTCATCATAGAACCCTAAAACGCTGCGTTAAGGGCGATAACGTTACCTCGCTCAACATAACGCAAACAAAGCAAGACCTGTCTTGTGCTATCAAAAGCTCAAAATCCATGTTCAAACAGCACGCGAATTTCATGATTTGAACATTTTTTTTTTTTTTTTTTTTTTTGCTGTTTGAGCACGAATTTGACAATGGCTTCAAACAGCCATGCGCAGGTATTTATACAAGAACGTTAAATCAACGCTAATCTGACGTCACGACGTCCAAAATTTGAAGGCGTCCAGCTTATAAACAGCGGTATCTTAGGATAATGAAATTAAAACACACGTTTGAAACAACATAGAATCAACGTTGATTCAACGTTGTTTGTACTGAATGTTCAACTAGTACACTGGAACAATACTTTTAAAGCGTGTTATCTGCCTTACACAGCTTAGAGGATCTAAGCCTGTCCAGGAACCGCGGTGCGAGGCGGACGGTCCATGCTTAACAACCCTTTTGGTTTCATTGGGCGACGGGCTTGAGATGTTATTTCATCTCAATGTCGGATAAAAGTCCCACAAAATTGGAAGCAACGTCTCCAAAATGACATTTACAGTGTTGACGGGGACGTTAAACCTCAAATCAAACAAACAAAACTACCTTACACAGCAATTTCAAGGCGGCACGTGATCACGCATGTGACAATTAGTGGCCCCATTATAAGCGCATATTCAAAATTACGACTTATTTTAGTGAAACGCAATTTTAGGTCGTACGACCACTTTGCGATGTTTTGATGAAACTGACGTACGCAGTTCTTTAAAAATTGCGTACGAACAATTTAAGATTAATCGTACGATGTTTATTGTAGAAACTGGCCCTTGTTGTTGAGGGAATATGTGACGGCCTTAAAAAGCTTTCCTGCCCTTCATCATAGTCTGGGATATATTTTCTAGTCCTTTTGGACCATCGATTTTAGTGCGGAACCTTGTTAATATTTACGGATCACTGATGAGGCATAAATGGCCGAAACTAGATAGTCTGGCTCAGAAAAAATTAAACACTTCATAGTTTTCAGTTCTGTGCTGTAGTCCTTGCTTCCAAAGACATAACTTTCCATTAAGATGACACCCCCGTGTGGCAAAGTGCATTTTTTTGCATCTCCAAAATGGCTTCTTTTCTGGGGAAAATCCGTGATATTTTTTTTATTTATACTGCAAACACAGGTTGTGGGTGCTCGTTAGAACCGCCTCATTGAGGCGGTTCTAACGAGTACCCACAACCTATGTCTTGGAGCAGAAATAAGAAAAATAATGTATACCCCCATAAACACCAATTTTCTCAATAAAAAGTGGGGTTTAAGGGGTTGTTTATTTCACGGACTTATTCACATGATGTTCAGAATATTTCATCATTGTGTTGTTTATATTTTCTTATCCTTTGTCATTGTGGACTTTTGAAAATATTTGAGGATCACTGATGAGGCCTAAATGGCCGAGACTAGCTAGTTTGACCCAGAAAAACTTTTACACTCCATTCTTTTCAGTTCTGCTAACAACGGATAGCCCTTTTATAGAACATATTTTCCCTATCTAAACATAAAACAGCACAATCGATTTCTGTTGCTAAAGTAGGGTTATAGTTCAAACTTTTGTACCAAGATTTTCGTTACATAACATTGAAATAATACAATGATCTGGAATCGATACAATTAATCCACACCTCCCATCAGTGACACCAAAGGGCAACAAACACAAATATGAAACCATAAGACCCTAGTAGAAACATCAATTGCGGAAAGCCAAAATGACAGTTACTTTCCAACAAAATGACCAATTGGCTATCCAAAACTAAAAGGATATAAGTGATGTACATGTACATATTAAAAATCGAACTAGAACAAAAATAAACTGCGTCAGAAGAACCACCTTGGAACGGTCAGTGTAAAATATATCACTGGGGGACTTAAATCGATTTTACGCGGCCACAATCCTCGCCCTTAATTCCGTCGCGATATAGACAAATAATTTGTGCAGTTCGCATGAAGGCTTCCTAGGGGAAATCGTTTCACTGACCGTTCCAAGGCGGTTTTTCTGTCGCGGTTTATTTTTGTTATGTTTTGTCTAAGAGTGTGTGTGTCGCTTATTTTATTTTGTTTTGGATAGCATTGGTCATTTTGTTCGAAAGTAAATGCACTTTTGGCTTTCCGGTGTTGATGATTCCGTTGGGATCCGGCTATTTCATGTTTGTGTTTCTTTCCCTTTGATGTCAATGACGTGAGTTGTGGATTAATTCTATCGATTTCTGATCACTGCCTTCACTTCTATTTTTCTAACTCTCAACGCAAAACTCCAACAACCACAGAAATGAAACACAATGAAGACTCGACAGGAAGAATTACCTGAAATGCTGGAGAAAAAGAAAATCAACAGTGGGATGCCGATGGGCTCGACCAGAGACAGAGCATAAAATACAAACCAAACATTACATAAAACTAAATTTTCATACTAAGTAAAGTAGAAGTAAAACACAGATCAGGAATCGATACAATTAACCCACTCCACCCATCAAAGACACCAAAGGGAAAGAAACACAACATTAAGCGACCAGACCATAATGGAAACCTAAACAAAGGAAGGCCATAAGGACAGTTACTTTCCCACAAAATGGCCATATGGCCATCCAAAATAAAAAGACACAAGTGATACACACAGTAAATAACAAACAACAACATAAATAAATCGCCACAGAAGAACCGCCTTGGAACGGTCAGTGGAAAGATTTCCACTGGGGGGCTTAAATCGATTTTACGTGGCCACAATCCTCGCCCTTACTTCCGGCGCGATTTAGACAAATGATTTGTTCAGTCCGCATGAAGGCCTCCTAACTTATCAGTGCAACATCTCCGTGAACACAAATTATCAAACAACCACAGAGGTGAGACAACGGTGAGGACTCGACAGCAAGAAACCACTGAAATGCTGGAGCAAAAGAAAATCAACAGTTAGACTCCGATGGGCTCGACAAGAGAGCCTTTACGCTGGAACCGTCATAGAATCGGATGCCTGACCCACCGGCGTACAATTAGATATCAACCGTAATTAGGTTAACTACCATGCATGCAGTCTGTTGTATAGCACTTATGTTGTCGCCAATCTTGTTATATCAAAGAATGAATTTTCGAAATTGGGTACTGAAGTCATTGCAACTACATGTATATATTCTTGTTTGAATTCATGTACTAAGTCACCATAAAATTCCGGTTACGACATACCTTGTGACAGAAGAGATATAAGTCCAACATTGCATTTTGATTACGAGGACCTCGTATAAATCGGAATGAGGTCTTCAAACCTTAGAAAAGGTTTTGCGTAGTTTAAATACCGATGACCCTGATTGAAAAGTTGAGCAATTCACAATGTATTAATTTATTACGAGTGTTGAAGTCAGTTGCATGACTAGCCACTCTGACAAATAGAATTAATTGCGAAATATAAACCCCATAGGATACCACACGAGGAACATCAACATCCAAGGAAGGACAATTTACAATCTCAAAATAAAAATCATCGCGTTTATCATAAACATTGCAGGAAATAAACCCATCTACAAAAGATAGTTGTACATCCAAAAAAAAAAAAAAAAACAGGGCCTCGGTATCAGAAGAATTTGCTTTATTTAACTGAAGTTCTGGTGGGCAAACTCCTTTTATGTTGGTACGGTGTACTATATGTACCTTTGTAAAGGCTATAACATATACTACTACTAATAATAATAATGTTTCATTTGTTGGAGTTTTTAAGGGAATTTTTTTTTTTTTTTTTTGGTTTGGGTTTTACGGCCCTTTCAAGATTATTTCACTCATATCGAGCCGACCGTTCACCAGAGGTGGGCGAAAACCGGAGTACCCGGAGAAAAACCACCTGACCTTCCGTTGCAGAACTTGGCGTCTCACACGTGGCCCGAGCGGGGCTCGAACCTACGGCGGTGAGAGACCTAATGACTAAGAGTCAGCGCTCTTATCCACTAGGCCACGGAGGCCCGTTTTTAAGGGAATAATTACAAAACAACCTTTCTTCAACTCTTTCAAAATTTTGAGGTCTTCCTTCTTCCTCAGGGTTATATGGACACGACTTTTTTTTACATAGTACATGAACTTTCCGATATTGCAAAGTTGATGTTGAATACTAAAATGGTGCCCATATAATCCTTAAGAATTTTGAAGAATTTAAAACAGTACAGAATAGAGCTGCTAGATTTGTAATAAGCAACTACTGCTTTGAAACTGGAAGCATGACTGGAATTCGAGGAAAATTATGGCGGGAGGCTCTGAAGAAAAGGGGAAGAGACGGTAGGTTCATACTTTTATACGAATGTCTAAAGGGTGGTGCCAGCATCCAACAGATGATCTTATTCCCCCACATTACGAAAACACGCCTATTCAAATATATTGGTAAAAATTTTCCACCAAAAATGGAATTTTAAGATAAAAATCCTAATATTTTTTATATTTCTGCTTAAAACATAGATTCGGTGCTCGCTGGTTGACAATTTCATATTTGCTATATTACATATACGATCATCGAGGATGTGGGTCAGCCTGTGTATGTGCGCATTCTGACCGGCACCTTCGGTGCTCGCTGGTTGACAATTTCATATTTGCTATATTACATATACGACCATCGAGAGTGCGGGTCGGCCTGTGTTGTGCGCATTCTGGTCTGCACCTTCGGTGCTCGCTGGTTGGCAATTTCATATTTGCTATATTACATATACGACCATCGAGAGTGCGGGTCGGCCTGTGTTGTGCGCATTCTGGTCTGCACCTTCGGTGCTCGCTGGTTGGCAATTTCATATTTGCTATATTACATATACGATCATCGAGAGTGCGGGTCGGCCTGTGTTGTGCGCATTCTGGTCTGCACCTTCGGTGCTCGCTGGTTGGCAATTTCATATTTGCTATATTACATATACGACCATCGAGAGTGCGGGTCGGCCTGTGTTGTGCGCATTCTGGTCGGCACCTTCGGTGCTCGCTGGTTGGCAATTTCATATTTGCTATATTACATATACGACCATCGAGAGTGCGGGTCGGCCTGTGTTGTGCGCATTCTGGTCTGCACCTTCGGTGCTCGCTGGTTGGCAATTTCATATTTGCTATATTACATATACGACCATCGAGAGTGCAGGTCGGCCTGTGTTGTGCGCATTCTGGTCGGCACCTTCGGTGCTCGCTGGTTGACAATTTCATATTTGCTATATTACATATACGATCATCGAGGATGCGGGTCAGCCTGTGTTGTGCGCATTCTGGCCGGCACCTTCGGTGCTCGCTGGTTGGCAATTTCATATTTGCTATATTACATATACGACCATCGAGGATGCGGGTCGGCCTGTGTTGTGCGCATTCTGGTCGGCACCTTCGGTGCTCGCTGGTTGGCAATTTCATATTTGCTATATCACATATACGACCATCGAGAGTGCGGGTCAGCCTGTGTTGTGCGCATTCTGGTCGGCACCTTCTGTGCTCGCTGGTTGGCAATTTCATATTTGCTATATTACATATACGATCATCGAGGATGCGGGTCAGCCTGTGTTGTGCGCATTCTGGTCTGCACCTTCGGTGCTCGCTGGTTGGCAATTTCATATTTGCTATATTACATATACGATCATCGAGGATGCGGGTCAGCCTGTGTTGTGCGCATTCTGGTCGGCACCTTCGGTGCTCGCTGGTTGACAATTTCATATTTGCTATATTATATATACGACCATCGAGAGTGCGGGTCGGCCTGTGTTGTGCGCATTCTGGTCTGCACCTTCGGTGCTCGCTGGTTGGCAATTTCATATTTGCTATATTACATATACGACCATCGAGAGTGCGGGTCGGCCTGTGTTGTGCGCATTCTGGTCTGCACCTTCGGTGCTCGCTGGTTGGCAATTTCATATTTGCTATATTACATATACGACCATCGAGAGTGCGGGTCGGCCTGTGTTGTGCGCATTCTGGCCTGCACCTTCGGTGCTCGCTGGTTGGCAATTTCATATTTGCTACATTACATATACGATCATCGAGGATGCGGGTCAGCCTGTGTTGTGCGCATTCTGGTCGGCACCTTCGGTGCTCGCTAGTTGACAATTTCATATTAGCTTTATCACATATTCGATCACCGAGGATGCGGGTCAGCCTGTGTATGTGCGCATTCTGGCCGGCACCTTCGGTGCTCGCTGGTTGACAATTTCCGATTTGCTTCGTTACATATGCAATGATCGGGGATGGGGTTCAGCCTGTGTTCGCGCACATTCTGCTCAGCCTATGCATCGGAGCAGTCTGTTCGGCGTTTTCACTGTTCGCATAACTGAAAATTCTAGAGCAGAATTATAGGATTTGTTTCATTGCATATGCGATCATCAAATCGTTGTTTGCCGTCATGACGTCGATTCGGCATCGGGTCGGGCTGTTTGGGCGCTGTAGTACCTATTTGATGTTTCATTTGTGAGTGTTTTCATAGATTTGTGCATACGAAACACAGATACAGTAAATATTTTACGCATGTACAAATCTTTGAAGTGATCCAAGTTCTGGACTTATTGAATCTGTTTCACTAAATCTCATAGCATTTGTAGATTACGTTTAAATATGTACCTTCCTCGCCGTATGTTTTACCTCATACTCTGGCTTCAAGTGAGACGCCATGTCCTGTAACGGTATTTCTACGGACTTCCGTTTCTCAACCATCTGTAAATGAGTTAAAAAAGGCCCTAACTCCCCTTACCCACCCAATCTGCCTCTCCAAAAACAACAACAAAGCAATGATAGATACATGTATATATGAATGTGGACCTCATCAGGGGACGACCTTTCCACGACATGTTATGACAAGAGAGTGGACTAATCTGCGCATGAGAGCTGTCTGATCGGTGTAGCTTTTTATGTGTTTTTAGGGGGTTTTGATAGTGTCATTGATATACTAAGCGAGCTACGGTACTGTTTACGATAAAGGCTCAGTGGCCGGGTAGCCCTCGCGTAGCTACAGATGGACTATATTTCCCATTACATGTCTCACATAACATGTTATCACCCTCTTAAAAATGGCTCCTGCTCAGCATAGTTTTCAAATGCCTACCCAAATATCATGTTATGTACGACGTCATCGAAGCAAGATGTCTGTGTTTTTGTTTTGTTTTCTTTTTCATTGTGTTATTGGCTTTCAGTAGTTGCTTATGAGTTCAATACATATGAACTCGAACTAATTCACTACTATACTTGTAACACACACACACACACACACACACACACACACACACACACACACACACACACACACACACACACACACACACACACACAAAATTAAACTATACATTTTTGTTTTTGTAAATATCAAGCTTAGCATGCAATTACCATGTGATAATAGCACTTATTGTTCAGTCTGGTTTAAATATAGAGGATCTTACACGAGTTATCATTTCATGTGAAATTCATGAAACGAGCCCTTGGCGAGTTTCATGAGTTTCATATGAGGTGGCCAAGAGTGTAATATTCTGTTTATCATATGACCACTTTGATTTGGATTTTATCGAAATTTGACAATTTAGCCACAAAAAGTGCATGGTTGACTTGGACGCTGTCATGACGTAACTAATATCCCGCCAAAGTGTTATAACACGTGTGGTCATACGATTTTTATTACACGACGTTATCCACTGCTTATCAAAAGCGTCATGTGATAAATTGATATAATCACTGCATGAACATAAATGTTTTGCCTCAAATTACCTTGAATTTCTTTAAATGTTTGTTTTTCTATCAACATTTCTTATTTTTGCTTTCGTATTTGTTAGTTTCATTGAAGAGGGGGACGAGATGTTGGTGCGGCGGCCTACCGGTATTGATTACACCTATCAATGTATTGTCATAACGACTGTCTTTCTATTTCTCATACTTTTGAACAATATCAAATGAAAGCAAAATCAAAGGAAAGTAAGTCCGTCGTTGTGTCAGTATATCGTCGCATGTGTCATTTCAACATAAGTGTGCACTTTCTTTTCTTTTTTGCATCTTACTGCCAAGCCACTCTGATGTATTCAGTGCTACTCTTGTTATCAGTTAATAACAACTTCAAGGTTAGAATACACGGAAAAGTAATAAAACCTGGAAAAGCATATTCAGCAAACAGTAAACTGACCACAACAGGTATAAAGCTTTTATTTGCTGCTAACTTGGTAATGTGGCTTGGTATTATCCTACTTTGTTCTGGCGACATCAAACCAAATCCTGGTCCTGCATCATCATCATCATCATCATCATCATCATCATCATCATCATCATCAACTGGCATGTCCACAAACATTTCAGTGCTCTCAACTGCAGCTATAATTTGTCTTTTGTCCAATATAATGTTCAAAGTATCAGGAACAAACTCGATATTCTAGAAGCTGATCTTCTGGAATTTGATATATTAGCTTTTAGTGAAACATGGTTGAACCGGTCAGTTGATACAGAAGACTTACTGTTACAGTCCTTTAACAAGCCTGAACGAAAAGATCGTTTGAGTGACAGTCATGGCGGCGTTATGCTCTATGTCAAGGAAAATATATATTATAAACGCAGAGATGATCTTGAAGTAAGAGGTGTCGAAAATATATGGATCGAAGTATCAAATAATCATAAGCGAATACTTTTTGGGCTTTTTATAGACCGCCAAATGCAAGTGCCAACTACTTTAGAGATATAGAAGACTCTATAGCTCTAGCTTTTGACACTGGTCTGCCAGACATTATTATAACCGGTGATTTCAATCTGAACTACCTCAATCCCCAGACTAGAAGAAAGATCGACTCTTTGTGTACTCAGTTCTCTCTCTATCAAACTATTAGGCATCCCACTCATTTTACTGAACATTCAGCTTCCTTAATCGATTTAATCTTTATCAGTAACAAAGAATACCTGGTTCTCAGCGATGTTGGCGATCCGTTTTTGCATCAAGAATTAAGGTACCACTGTCCTATCTTTGGAATTTTAAAATTTTCTAAGCCTAAAGCAAAAACATTTACCAGACACATTTGGGACTATAATAATGGCAATTATGAACTTTTACGGGACTTGGCATCTAACTTTGACTGGGGTACATTACAGGACAATAACATTGATACCTATGCGAATAACATAACAAACACCATTATGAACCTTGCATCTCAATGTATCCCTAATAGAACTATTGAAATAAAACCATCCGATCCACCATGGATAACTTCACATATAAAACGTCATATACGTAAGCGAAAAAGAGCTTACAAAAAAGCGCAAAAAACTAACCGCCAACAACACTGGATAAAATTCAAAAAGATTCGTAATGAGGTCACAACAATGGTACGCGATTCAAAGCGCAATATGTACACCAAAATATCAGATAAGCTGAAATCTGATTCACTCTCATCCAAAGACTGGTGGAAAACTCTGAAAATGTTTATCTCCCCCTACACTCGCTCAGAAATTCCTCCACTTCAGTTAGATGGTAATATCTACACGGACGATACTGATAAAGCTAACCTTCTCAACAACTATTTCCAGACACAAACAATTCTTCACGAGCAAAATGCTATACTTCCTGATCTTCCACCTCCGACATATCATTCACAACTGAGCTCGATTGTACTCACTCCTCTAGAGGTTGAATCTGTCCTGAAAACTCTAAAAGTTGGAAAAGCGTGTGGCCCAAACGGTCTAAGTAATCACGTCTTGCGTGAACTTACCCCTATAGTAGCTATACCTTTCTGTTCACTTTTCAATCAATCTCTGCGCCAGGGTGTCGTACCAGCTTATTATAAGGATGCGAATGTTTGTCCTGTACCAAAAAAGGGCGACTTGTCTGCGGTGACTAATCACAGACCTATATCTCTATTGAATTCTGAAAGCAAGCTGCTTGAAAGAACAGTATTTAAACACCTTTATAATCATCTTCATACAAATAACCTATTATCTGCTTTTCAGTCTGGTTTTATACCAGGTGATTCAACTGTGAATCAACTAACATACCTATATCATACATTCTGTGAGGCTCTGGATTCTGGTAAAGAGGTAAGGGCCGTCTTCTGCGACATCAGCAAGGCTTTCGATCGTGTTTGGCACGCTGGTCTTTTATACAAACTTGAGGCAGCTGGTGTCAAAGGAGACGTCCTCAAATGGTTTCAAAGTTATCTATCGGGCAGACGCCAACGTGTAATACTTCCAGGCGCATCCTCCGACTGGGTTTGCATCACAGCAGGAGTCCCTCAAGGTTCTATTTTAGGACCTCTACTCTTTCTTCTTTTTATCAATGATATTGTTACTGATATTGAATCCAGCATACGACTTTTTGCAGACGATACAAGTCTTTTCATTGTTGTAGATAATCCATTAAATGCAGCAGCTTGCTTAAACTCGGACTTGGGAAAAATTACAAGCTGGGCAGTACAGTGGCTAGTTACCTTCTATCCCGATAAAACCGAAGCACTTTTAATATCTCGCAAAATGAACCAATTGCAACATCCACCACTATTCATGCAAAATGTACAAATTCAAGAAGTTGATTCTCACAAGCACTTGGGTATATTTCTCGCCAACGACTGTAGTTGGCACCAGCACATTTACTTTATAAAAGAAAAGGCTTGGTTTAGAATTAATATTATGAGGAAACTAAAATTCAAACTTGACAGAAAATCCCTCGAGACCATATATATATCATTTATAAGACCATTGTAAGAATACGGAGATAATATTTGGGATAATTGTTCACAATCAGAAAAGGATGAACTTGAAAAAAATCAGAATGAAGCTGCAAGAATTGCTACAGGAGCAACTAAACTTGTTTCTTTAAATAATCTCTACCAAGAAATATGTTGGGAATCACTTCAGAAAAGACGTCGTGATCATAAACTCATTTTGTTTTATAAAATGAATCACAGCTTAGCGCCTGAATACCTCTCTTCCTTAATACCACAACAGGTTAGTAACATATCTCGATACAATTTACGAAATTCTGACAATATACAGACGATCAGAGCTAAAACCACACAATATCAAAACTCTTTTCTTCCCTCTGTCCTAAGAGACTGGAACAACTTACCGACAGAAGCCAAACAAAAAAAGCAGTTTATGTTCTTTTAAATGTTTTTTGAAGAAAAATAAAAAGTGTGTTCCTGAACATTATTATTTCGGAAACAGAAAGGCACAGATACTTCAAACACGACTACGTACTGGATGTAGCTCCTTAAATCTTGACCTTTTTCTTAAAAATATAACAGATTCACCACTATGTAATTGTGGTAGCATTGAAGATGCACAGCACTTCTTTTTCCACTGTAGGTTTTACCAGAGGCAAAGAGAAACACTTTTAAACTCTATAAGAATACACCAAACACCCTCCTTAGATATCATCTTGCATGGTGATGATTCATTATCTCTAGAGATAAACCAAAGAATATTTGCCAATGTTCACATGTATATTATAGATTCAAGACGTTTCGAATAATCTTCAATACAGTCCATTATATTTCACAACATGCGATGAAAATAAACTTTCGGTCAATCAGAGGCCCCGCATCGATACCTCCTCCTCCCCATCCGCTTGATTTTTTTGTCCATCTATACATTGTATCGTCACTAATCCTAATTGTTATTTGTTTATTTTCAAAATTATTATTATCATCTATCTCCTGCTTGTAGGATTTTTTTTTTCTTAAATTCAATGTCATTATTCTGTATACTTAATTCAGGTTTAAATACTCCGATGCTCAAATAGTAAAATCAATTTACATTCACGGCTGTATACCGCCGTTAACAATACATTGTCACTAGTCTTATAAGGAAAGGAACTATATAAGCCTCGCTTTCGTTCTGATCCTTTGTATGTGTTTAACTTTGCTTGTATGTTGTATTATTTTGTGAACTTATTGAATAAAATATGTTTAAACCAAACATAGATTGTGGGTACTCGTGAGAAGCGCCTCGACGAGGCGGTTCTAACGAGTACCCACAATCTACGTTTTTGAGCAGGAATAAGAAAAAATATTGTATACCCCTGAAAACCTTTGTTTTACTATATAACAGTGGGGTTTAAGGTGGTCAAAATTACATGGGCGTGTCAACTGCAAATAGCCAGAAAACGTTAAAATGGCTATGTGCAGTCATTCTATTAGCGTTAGAAAGGCCAATCTGGAGATATTCAAAATATTTTAAAATGGAACGGGCCTCTGCGGCCTAGTAGTTAATTAGAGCTCTGAATCTTAATCATTAAGACTCTCACCGTTATGGCTATGTTTGTTAGATTTGATGTTTTACGTGCTCTGCAACACTATTTAGGACATTTTTGAGACGTTACTTCCATTTTTGTTAGACTTTTTTCCAAAGATTGAGACGTAAAGATAACCTCAAGCCTATGAAACTATAGGGCCTAGTACGCATCGACTCGCACCACCTGGCCTTTGCAGGCTTAGTTCTTCTAAACGGTTTACCGGTACTCATGTGCAGACAGTTTCTGCTCTGGATGGAAACATCATGCGACCAGTCTATTTCTCCAAGCCGCGATGGCCGGGGACTATAAAATGGCTATATAGAGTCTTTTTTTGGTGTGAACATATGACACCTATAGTTTTAAATCACATATTGTTTCCATTTTTGTTTCAATGTTTAGCAATGTTCTCTGCTCATTTAAATGAAGTATCTAATTTGTAAAACCCATGAGAGGTTGGTGGGGAGTGGGGGCGGGCGGGGGTTAGGCAAAGGTGACGTGTGTCTTGCGTCACTTGGACGTCCATCTGATATTGGCTTAGAGTTGGTTAAGATAATGGTAGAGAAGGGATGATGTTATTTCTTCTGATGATGTTATTTCTTCTGTTTCTACACTTCCATTCGTTTTCCTCTTACTCCTCCGTCTCTCATTTTCATCTCTGCTATCTCTTCTATCTCTTTTCCCCTTTTCTTAGGGACGGGACACAAAATTACTCACTGAATGAGACCGTCCAATGTATATAAGCCTTATTGGTTTCATTGGTCGGCAGGACTTGAGTTGTCATTTCATCCAAATGTCGCCGAGTAAAAGTCCCACAAAATTGGAAGCAACGCCTCCAAAATGATCTAAATGGTGTTGACGGGGACGTTGAACCTCAATTCAAACAAACAAATGATCCGCCCCGCCCATCGGGGCTTGGAGAAATAGAATGCGTTGCATGGTGTACACCAGGCACTCAATGTGCCGGTAACGTCTAAGTAACGTCGATGCAACGTAGTGGCAAACACTCACTATAAAATGAACGGGCGTGGTGTGGTATTTAACCATTGTCATGCTGGACAAGTCAACCATACCTTTGCAAACAATATATATTCAGATTAGAAAGCCATCTGATCAGGATCTACAGTGTTTGTCATGAAGAAGTGAACTGAATAAATACAGTAAATGGAGTAATGTCTTTCTTTGATCTTCTGCAATGGGCGTGGCTAAAATAATTGTAATTGTTGTGGTATTTAACACTTATTATGCTTTTTAAGACAAACGCTTCCTTTGCAAACAATGTCGATTCAGATCAGGAAGTCATCTGATCATGATCTGCAGTGTTAGAAATGAATTTGTGAATAGAATGCAGAAAACCATTTTTTTATAAAATAATGTATGGGCTGCGGTGGGCGGACGATTTGGCAAGCGGACAATTTGGCCCGGACGATTTGGCCCAGGACAATTCGGCCTAGGACAATTTGGCCAGCCAAAAATACAGGGTAGGACAATTTGGCCAGATTGATTTCTCCTAGCAGTTTTACACATCATTAGATATTTTCTGCTCATTTGTAGAATCTGAGCCCAGTCAACACTATTTAGGTCATATTAGTAGTAGTGATCTCCATTGTTAAACATGCATGGAATCATTGAAATCGAACTTCATGAAATCATGATACATGTACTTTATATTGCAATTTGTTTATGACGCACGAAACAAACAAAACCTTTTGATTTTCTATGATCTTTCAGTAATTGCAGATATGTCACCAAATATTTTAATGTGTTAACAAACTAATTAATGAAAATGCGAGGACACACTATGATTTTTTTGAAAATTTTAATAGCAAATAAAAGTTGTCACTTATAAATACAAACAAAACCAACAATTAAAGATTGAGAAAGGTAACTAAAAAGGTAATTAAAGAAACCAAGACCAGTGAACGAATCAATCAGCCAATGAACCAAGCATTTTAAACAAAACCATTATATTTATTTATTATTTTATTTATTTAGTTTCTTATCTTTTTTTTTATTTTATTGTATTTTTTGTGTTTGGGGGGATTATAGTTAACCATTTTTATTAATTTGCTCATAAAGAATATCTCAAGGCAAAAGTTATAGTTTAAAAACAACAACAAAAAAATCTAATTGTTTAAAATCTTCCTTAAAATATTCCTTCTACATATTCAAACATTACTGTATATTAAAAATAAAAACAAACCTAAAACATTAAATTTTCAGTTTAAACTAGTCATTTTATTAATCTGGCCAAATTGTCCTACCCAATATTTTTGGCTGGCCAAATCGTCCTAGGCCAAATCGTCCGGGCCAAATCGTCCGCTGGCCAAATCGTCCTACTGAGTGATATCAATTTTCACTGAAAATTTAAAGCCTTTGTTTTAATTTATAGGGGCAATATTCACTCGTTGTGCCATTATATTTTCCTCGACTGTTTTAACCCCTTAAGATGCCAATCACAACAATTGTCATCTGAGTTGCTGTGTGCTGATTGCACTAAAAAGTCATTGTTGTAAACAGTGTGGATCCAGAACAAACTGCTGGGAACAATCTGATCGGGGTCCACACTGTTTGCTTGTATGCCTAAACATTCTTTTGGACTGCAAAAATGTGAAATAGATGAGATACGCAGACGACATTTTCAGATGTAGTTTTTCTTCGCACCTCAAGGGTTGAATTAATAAATGTCATCAATAGGATTATAATATCTTTCAATTACAATAGATATGCGGTCAACATTACAGCCCCCAGGGGGTCTCCACACGCCTTTATGCAAACACAATTGTATAATGAACCACACCATGAGAAAAACTGTCTTTGCGAAGATCTGCTCAAATACCATGTACTGATCATGCATAAAGAGTTTCCTATTTTCCTATGTGACCCATATTAAAGAAAGATTTATAATTACAACATATTTACAGAATTTGAATTTTTCCATGCATGTCTATATCACACATATAGTGAAACTTTTAGCACCAAAAAGTGGAAGTTTTCAGATACTGAATTTTGATATCTTTCATACTCCTGCTCAAAACATAAAATTGTAGGAACTCGTCAAAACCGCCTCGGCGAGGCGGCTCTAATAAGGACCCACAATATATGTTATGACTAGAAGTAAGAAAAAAATGTATCAATACAAACTATCTCCAGACATTCGCATGAGTCTTTAAACCGAGCTCCCGTCTCCGTATGACCTAGCTGTTGGTGGGACGTAAAACTCAAACACTCACTCACTGATCAATACAAACTGGAAGAAAAAGATACAAATTACACTGAAAGAAAATATATTCTGCTACTGTAGGGGCTTGTACGATAGCGAAATGATACAGTGTTGCCAGTGCCCATTAGGTCAAAATTGGCTACGCCCATGGGCCTAGTAGCTATCGTAGACTTAAAATGGAAAACAAAAACTTAAAATTTAAAAAAAAAAAAAAAAAAAAAAATCAAAAATCTTCTTCCCTGAAACCTGAGGTATTTAGCATAGTATATATAGTAACGTCGAGTAGTCGCCTACATGAATCCTGCCAATCATGCCCCTAGGATCCAAATTGGCCAAATCCTGTAGCCCCTTAACTCCAATAAAGTTATAATGGAAAAAAGCTTCAAAATCGTCTTCTCTAAAACCATGAAGTACAGACCTTAGATATTTAGTATACAGCAACATAAAATGGTCGCCTACATAAATCCTGCCAAACATGCCATTTGGGACAAAATTGGCCACGCCCTAGGTGTCATTAGCTCCTATTGACTTATACTGGAAAAAAGTTCAAACACCTTCTTCTCGGAAACCATAAGGCCGAGAGCTTAGATGCTTAGCTCACCTGACCGAAGCTCATGGTGAGCTTTTGTGACTGTGAGATGTCCCGGCGTCGTCGTGCGTCGTACGCCGTCCGTAAACTTTTCTTGTTAACACTCTAGAGGCCACAGGTTTAGTCCAATCATGATCAGAATGATTATCATGACAATATCTCGGTAGGGTTTTAATATGGGTCATGTCGGGTCAAAAAGTAGGTCAAAACGTCAAATAATAGAAAAACCCCCGTAACACTCTAGAGGCCACAATTTGAATCCAATCCTCATCAAACGTGCTCAAAATGATCATCTCAACAAAACCTACGTCACGAAAATGGTTATGTCAGGCTCAAAAGTAGGTTAGTAAGTCAAATCATAGAAAAACCTTTTTAACACACTAGAGGCCGCAATTTTGGTCCAATCATCATCAGTTTTGCTCAGAATGATCACCATAACAAATATATCTAGGTTAGGTTCGAATATGGGTCCTGTTGTGTCAAAAAGTAGGTCGGTAGATCGAATCATAGAAAAACCTTGTCAACACTCTAGAGGCCACAATATTGGTCCAAATATCAATCGACTTGCCCAGAATGGTCATCATAATAATATCTAGGTCAAGTTCGAATATGGGTCATGTCGGATAAAAAAGCAGGTCAGTAGGTAAAATCGTAGAAAAAGTCTTGTTAACACACTAGAGACCTTCAATGTCACAAGGTGCCAAGATAGTGACATACAAGTCAGCTCTGTATTGTCAAAGGGATCGCCACCCCCCCCCCCCCCCACACACACACACACGCCTACACTGACACCATGGGTCATTGTTTGTTAGACTGAGCCTATTACTAGGACCTGACCCTCAATGTGTCCCCAAGATACCCAGATAGTGACATACAAAGTCAGCTCTGTATCATCAAAGGGATTCACCCCCACCCTTAGTTAGACTGAGCCTGTTCATCTCCGTCTGGTACACTAGAACCTGACCCGCAATGTCCACAAGGTGCCCAGATAGTGACATACAAGTCAGCTGTGTATTGTCAAATGGATGGATACCGCACCCCCCCCCACACACACACACCCTTGTCACCATGAGTTATTGTTAGTTAGTTAGAATGAGCCCGTTCATTTCCGTCAGGTGCACTAGGTCCTGACAGGTGGCCCAGATAGTGACATACAAGTCAGCGATGACTTCTTCCTTAAATAAGAAAACAATTTTGATGGAATATTCCATGAGTGCCACTCTGACAATGAGTGCCACTTTCTAATCCAGAAAAAAATATATAACCCTTAAAATGTCTTAAGTAGCTAGATTGATTTTGAAATAATTTCACAGAAATGTTCCTTGGGTCACTGTCAGCCAAAATTTGTTCAAACCGTCCACTCCACCTTATATTACCTGCCATATATGTAAGGATCAGCTGAGCGATCCAGGGCCATCATGGCCCTCTTATTTGAATGAAGATGATGTATATTTTCCTTATTTCTAGCCTAAACATAAATTGAATGTGCTCGTTAGAACAGACTCAATGAGGCGGTTCTAACGTGTACCCACAACCTATGTGTTAGCACCAAAATAAGGAATTGTAATAATTACCCCTTAAACCCCGCTTTTCTCTATACAAAGTGGGGTTTAGAGGAGCCATAATTTTATGGAATTGTTAACCTGATGCGAAGAGCACACAACGAAGACTATGAATAGACAGCGCGGATGCGCAGACTGATCTGAATTTCGATGGGCGCACGTGTAAATGGCAGAAATATAAAAAAATGACTGCAAATAGCCATTTTAACGTTTTTTTTGGTTATTTGCAGTTGACTGTAAAAAGCCAATTTAAAGTTTTTTTGCTATCTGCAGTTGACTGCAAATATCCATTTTAACGTTTTCTGGCTATTTGCAGTTGACTGCAAATAAACTCTTCCTTATTATTATTGGCAGTTTGCATTTTCTCTTGAATTTCATAATCACGTACATGCACAAGGCGATTTTATATCCTCAGTAAAGTCTATCCACATGCCTGTGGAGTTGCATGTTCACTGACAAATGTATTTGACAGATGCTTCATACATTCCTTATATGTCTCTTGGGAGTCAATCGAAGTTTATTATAATCACATATGATGACGCGGAGTAATCTGCATTAAGTAAAATCTAGGATTAGTTTTCTATTTTCTTTCATCAATAACTATATTATAGAGGCTATTTAATTTTTCAGTGTAAGATCGATTTTTATTTCACCGAATGAACACGGAAATAAGTTTATTGACGAGTGGCGAAATACTTGTTTTGGTGTTCTTGAGTGAAATAAAACTTCATCTTACACTGAAAAATCAAATTTTCTGCTTCTTTCATGCTTTAAATAGAGGATATTACATGAGTGCTCATGTATTATTGAATTTATTAAACGAGTTGAGGAAAAGGGATAAAATGCGAGGCTTTGCAAGATTATATTTATCATATGACATTTAAAACGCATTTTATTCACGATTGTTTACAAAAATGTCAATATTCCGCCATTAGTAAACGCGACGTCGTAAAGGACGACGTACATGTAACGTTAGGGACGTATATAGCTAATTTGCATATTCAATCCACTAGTGGATTATCGAAAATATTACATGGCGTTATTACACTCTCAGACACGACGCCATATGATAAATTGTAATATAGTGGCGTAGTTTCAAAGCGTAAGCCATCATCGTAGAGAACAAACGTTTTCCAGGACCATTTCGCGTCGCTTTAGACGTTTTCAGCGTGTTAACTGGGTATAACATTTGGTGTAAACTGCGGCGTCTGATCTGGGCCGCCTGCACTGTTTGCCAATGCCAAGGGGTTTCCAGCATACAGTGGGTTAAACCACGAACAGATTGCTGGTACGCATCAAGGAAATATTAGAATGGCTTTCGTTATGCGTGCTATAACCAAGGAGTAAACAAGCGAACTTTTATTTTGATGTTTTAAGAACGGTTTTTGGATATAGAGATTCAAAGCTGGAGATATAAAATTGAAGACATGGAAAGTAACAGTCCTTTTGGCTTTCCGCTGTTGATGTTTCCATTAGGGCCTGTTGTTTCATGTTGTGTTTCTTTCTCTTTGGTGTCTCTGGTGGGAGCTGTGGGTTAACTGTATGGATTCCTGATCATTGCCTTCACTTCTGTTATGACTAAACTTCGAACGTATAAATTATTGCAAGGAAACTTATTTGCGAATGACATAAATATAGCACCTTACAGAAAAATTCTTACGAAACTCGGGGGCGGTTTACCAAATTTAAGGGCAAACACAGGCTGATACGAAAACATTCCTTTTGAAGAAAAAAATTGTTTATTATGTACTTCTTCTTTAGAAGATGAGTTTCATATTCTGTTAAAACGTATCGCTTATAGCTCTATTAAAAAAAAGGTCTTATTGCTCAATGTTATTTTGTTCATCCTGCCTATGAAAATTAAAAAAGCTGCTGACGAATGTTTCGATTAGTATATATGTAAATATGTACGGTTTATCAACGACTTTTGAGAGTTCAACGTTCAAGCGCGGCAAGACTATTCCATGTTTCAGGGGAATCAGGTTTCGCATTTCTTTTTTCACAGGATTTTAAAATTTTATATACATGTACGTTTTTTTGCCATTATGTAGAAGTCGTGGCCAACTGGTTAGTATGATGCAATACGAATCTCAGTACAACTATATCCCTCAATGTAAAATCCCAACTGAAGGCGACAGAGGTAAGGGCGAGTAATATGGCCATGTAAAATCGATTTAAGCCCCCCCCCCCCCCCCAGTGGAATTCTTTTCACTGACCGTTCCAAGGCGGTTCTTCTGTGGCGGTTTATTTATGCTGCTGTTTATTACTTACTGTGTGTATCACTTGTGTCTTTTTATTTTGGGTGGCCATTTGGCAAGTTTGTGGGAAAGTAACCTTCCTTATGGCCTTCCTTTGTTAAAGTTTCCATTATGGACTGGTCGCTTCATGTTTGTGTTTCTTTCCCTTTGGTGTCTTTGATGGGTGGAGTAAGTTAATTGTATCGATTCCTGATCTTTGTTTTACTTCTACTTTACCTAAAACACGGACTAGTCCAAAATTAAAAGTACAGGCACGTCTCACTGCGTTCTGAAAGACTATATGTGCTGCATAAAAGATCAGGGAATATATGCTGTGACATATAGGTAACAATTGATGTTTTGATCACTGAAATATGCTATTATGTTTACATATAAGATTGCCATTGCATTTCGTTTCATTCAAGTATGTTTGGCCGGTGACCTATATTACGAAGAATGATTACAATTACAACAACTGCAACATGACATGCGCTATATAAGCGTATCACGTAGATAACCATATGTCTAAGATAAGACCCATTAATCTTCATTTCGGTCCCCCGAGTGACAGATTAAGTAATTAAACTATTGTTCGTTCTCTTTTCATGCCATACGCACTAACAAATAATTTCATTTTCAAGCTAAATATTGAATTATATTAATTTGGCATTCTCGTGACCCATGCGATACCGATCATTCTTTTATAGATTCGGTATCGCTTTAAAAAGAACAAAAAATCCATTAAAGCAATGTGCGTAAACACGTGTTGATAAAGAGCCGCAAAATAATGCGACTCGGTTATAAAGAAGAAATGCACTTACGTTAAACTTGATAGTTACGTTGTGGTAAAGTACAGCACTATAATTTACAACATGGAATTCAATCTTGACCTTTTGTTGGCCCGGAAATCCGCGAACCTGGCATGGTTTGCAAACTTTCCATCAGGAACGTACATACACAAAATATAAGATAATATGTTTTAATGCCAATTTGATTGAACTTATGATACAAATATGACACATTTTTCTTATTTATTCCTCAGTTTTAACCAAAATCTACGCCTTTCAAGCAGAAATACACCAGTGCGCGACATGTTCCCAAAGTCGTGCCTGAAACAGCTAGATGAGAGATGAGAGACAAACACTGCAGCCCTGATGAGACGCCGCATATTGCGGCGTCTCATCTGGGTCTCACTGTTTGCTCAGACCTGTCTGTTCAAATACATACGGTAAAGTGCAACATATGGTAAGAGTCATGCTCAGACAGAAAGCCAGACAGGTAAAATTATGACCAAATCTTCCGTGATTACTAATTGATTATCGATCACAATGACAAGACTGGTAACCGATTATCTTTCCTGCTCCGATTAGCCGGCCCTAGTGGACATGTGTTTTTGGGGCCAGACATGCTAGTTTCTGCCAATCAGTGACCCTGAAGTATTTTACAATTCCACAGTAGAATCAATGATCTGCATATAGTCAATACTATGATTAACGGCAGGGTGACTTTTTACGGCCGCCACAAATCCCGTGAACTAAAACGGTTGAGTGGACAAGTTACGGTCCTCCCTTACAGATGTTTATAACAATACACATGTGATAATGGCAAACATAGAACAGTTCAGTACAAATTTGGAAAACAGAGTGGTGAATAATATGAAAACAAATGATGAAATCATGTAAATTAGCAAAATAAGAAGCTATGATTCGATAATATAATAAGGTACTGTCAGGTTGGCTGTGTGTGAACAAAATACAAGAAGAGGCAATGATCAGGATTCGATGCCATTAACCCACAGTTCCCATCAGAGACACCAAAGAGAAAGAAACACAAACATGAAGCAACAGGCCCCTACGGAAACACCAACAGCGGAAAGCAAAAACGACAGTTACTATCCCAGAAAATGGCCAAAAGGCTATCCAAAATAAAATAATATAAGCGACACAAACACCCAAAGACAAACCATAACAAAAATAAACCGCGACAGAAGAACCGCCTTGGAACAGTCAGCGGAAACACATTCCACCTGGGGGGGTGCTTAAATCGATTTTACGTGGCCACAATCCTCGCCCTTACTACCGTCGCAATACTTCCTTACTTATTTTCTGATTAAGTAAATCTATTATCTTCTTATTAAATGATTTAATATAGAGTTCAGAAACATAGATTGTGGGTACACGTTAGTACCGCCTCACCTACTTAAAAACATAGATTTCTGTTTTGGAGCAGAAATATGAAAAATATCGGATTTGTTTTTATCCGAAAATGTTCGTTTTTTTGTGGTAAAATGTTTAATAGATTCGAATAGGCGTGTTTTCCTAATGGTCTGAAGTGAAGACGCGGCAGCACAGAAAAAGTATTTCGCTTCAATCAATGGCTCGAACATCTTTAGGTTATCCATTCAATCTTCATAAACAGGTATGCTCTCTGTTATACAGAACTACAATACAATTAATTCAGGAGATAAAATCAGAATATCCTCCTCGAGAACACACAACATACAATTGTAAAAAATAAATAAATAAATAAATAAATAAATAAATAAATAAATAAATAAATAAATAAATAAATGAAAAATAAGAAATTCTCCAAAATTATATCTAAATATTGATACATGTATTTGGACCAAGCATTACGATAACACGCCCATTCAATACATTGTAAATTTTACCGCCGAAAAAAAAATGATACTTTGTTATATTATTCTTACTTCTGCTCAAAATAAAGATTAAGGGTACGCGTTAGAACTGCTTCATTGAGTTTGCACCTTTCCACCAAACTTTACTACATAACAGTAGGGTACAAGGCGTCGGAATAATATAGGCGTGTTTTGGTAATGCGCTAAGCCATGGTGAACAAGGCAACAGTGTTTGGGCTCATTACGATAACATACCCGTGCGCCATAGTGTATTTTATCAATCTCCAAAATGGCTACGTTTTAACGAAAATCCGTGACATTTTTCTTATTTATATTGCAAACATAGGTTATGGGTGCTCGTTAGAACCGCCTCATTGAGGCGGTTTTAACGAGTACCCACATCCTATGTCTTGGAGTAAAAATAAGAAAAATAATATTTACCCCCGCAAACCCCAGTTTTCTATACACAAAGAGGGGTGTAAGAGGGTGTTCATTTCCCGGACTTGTTCACGTGATGTGTCGAAGTCTCACTGCAACTGTGAAGGCAATGATCAGGAATCGATACAATTAACCCACAGCTACCATCAGAGACACCAAATGGAAAGAAACGGTAACATGAAACAACAGACCCTAGTGGAATCACCAACAGCGGAAAGCCAAACGGACAGTTACTTTCCCACAAAATGGCCAATAGGCTATCCAAAACAAAACACATCCTCAAAGACAAACTATAAGAAAAATAAACCGCGACAGAAGAATCGTCTTGGAATGGAAAGAATTCCAGTTCAGACAAAATATAGACAAGTACAAACTGTAAGCTACAGCAAAGACGTAATGTGACAATCAGCTCTGCAGGCAAACGGCGCTGACTGGACGTTGTTTCAACTTTGAGTGCCTACTTGGGCTAATTTACTACAATAATACACACGTGCGACAAAGTCTATTCTTTTATATCTTCAAAACGGGTCATTTTTCTTCCGATGAAAGTGTGTTAGAGTATCTTTATCTATACTCCAAACATAGGTTGTAGATTTTCATTAGAACCGGCTCATTGAGGCGTTTCTGTCGAGTACCCAAAGTCAATGTCTTGAAACAGATATAACAAATACACTGTATATCCTGTATACATACGATGCAGTTTAGACTGAGGCTCATTACACAACTTTGTCTTAGTAGTCCAACTGTTGGTTTTATTTTGCTTCAGCATTTCAGTGGTTTCTTGCTGTGGAGTCCCTACCGTTGTTTCTTCTCTGTGTTTGTTTGATTTTTGTGTTCTCGGAGATGTTGCAATGATGAGTTAGGAGGCTTCATGCGGACTGAACAAATTATTTGTCAAAATCGCGACGGAAGTAAGGGTGAGGATTGTAGCTGCGTTAAATCGATTTAAGCCCCCCCCCCCAGTGGAATTCGTTTCAATGACCGTTCCAAGGCGGTCCTGTCATCGCAGTTTATTTTTGTTATGGTTTGTCTTTGGGTGTGTGTTTCGCTTAAATTATTTTGTTTTGGATAGCCAGTTGGCCATTGTGTGGGAAGGTAAAATTCCTTTTGCCTTTCCGATATTGATGTATTCATTAGGTTCTAGTTATTTCACGTTTGTGTTTCTTTCCCTTTTGTGTCTCTGCAGGGAGCCGTGGGTTAATGGTATCGATGCCTGATCATTGCCTTCACTCCTATTATGTAAGTGTGATGATAGTCTTTTTTGTCTCCTATTACTGCTACTCGCTCACATCTGAGCATTACGAGCAGGATTTCCTGGGTGGTTACCAGTACTTTTTAAGCAATGTGGATGAAGTGTCTTGCTCAAGGGCACAACACTTTGGTCAGCGTGAGACTCGAACCCGCAACCTCTTGATCACAAATCCGATGAGCTACCACTTCACCAAAGCGTCTTACTTCTCGACTCATTTACAACAGGCAACTTTGCGACTGACGGCACTGTTAACAGGAGACGGGAGTGACGATAAGTCAGATTTCAAACCCAGAATAGTAGACTGGTCTGAAGTTCTTTATTGCGCGTAGATTCCAACGCTACTTATATTTGTTTCATGTGAAGAACCTCTGCTTGCAAGGTATTTAACATATCTGACAAATCTTTTGATTCAGAAGATGTATCACAATGTACAAGAATTTGGTTGAGTGGTAATGAGGCTGACTGTGACTGTGACCGCTGGCTTTATCCGAACCCAGAACTTATAAGCTCTCTCATATCTGAATACTCAGCGCCATCTCGTACTGACATAAGTGTATTTCCTGCACACCAGATAAGGAATTCCTGGTATACGAGTAGTTATTCTGTTCTAACCTTGGTGTTCTTACCAAAAATTGAATATTCTCGCGTGTTTGATAAATGCACTCGTTAAATACTACCTCATATGCGCCGTCGTTAAGGTTAACGTCACAGCACGTTACGCCTGCGTGACGTCGCTAAACAACACTGTAGTGTCATCACAATATGGCGGACGTCGGCAACCGAAGTGACTGCAGTATTAAAAAATCCACGCCCAGAAATGGAAGGTACAGAATGCAAGGAAAAGAATCCTACATTGGTGCGAGGGGTGGATAGAAACATCCGTCCCTCTGGTCACTGTCCGGCATCACGAGGCTTGCCGAGTGACTCTTGGGACGGATTTTTTCCATCCACCACTCACACCCATATAAAATTCTTATAGTACATCATATGCAAGTTTTTGCGACCACGGATCTCAAGATTTTGTTGCAACTCTGCGCTTTAACCTGCACCGTAATCCATAAGGAAAGTCGTCTACTTCTTTGAGATGCTCAAACAAGCTGGAGCGCATCTCCACGAGCCAGTTTCACTTCACACGAGGCCTCATTAGGCAAAATTCTATTCACAATTATTTCTTAAGGAACTTCCCTGAACAGCAACACGATATCACGATATACAACTTTTTCGACGCAAACACCTACCTGCTCGCCGTCACACCATCGTCGTTCCCGACGTCGACCTTAGGCACGTTATTACGACCGTACTATCAAACCCTTTTGCGCAACAGTTTACATGGAACGTCGATGCGCATCAAGCGGTGAAGCCATTTCGTTGGTATTCAGTGGTCTTGCAGTAAACGAAGAATTAAACGTATTCCCCGTTGTGCTTACTGTCCTCTCCATGGGTTGAATATGGGACTTTAACCTCTGTACGGGAGCTCTGGGGTTATTACAACATTACAAGAGCTACTTCAGCATACTGTTTCTGTTCGGCTTTTTGTGCCCTCTTTTCTGGAAAACAAATCAAGTTCACTTAATTCACCCATCACAATTTAACCCCGTGTCAAGTGTAAACGCCTTCTTTAACTGAGACCCGGTCCAATATATTGAACGCCGGGTACCAGTCGACACGACGGTTTGCCGTTCAATGCAGTGGTATACGGCCACTTCAGTTCACATGCAACAATATTTTTGTTATAGTTTGTCTTTGAGTGTGTGTATCGACATTAGTTATCGTTATCCTATATTTTATCGATGATTTTATCATTTTTGTGGGTTTTCGCGGAGTCTTACTGTTGGTTTCCTTTTGCTCCAGCATTTCAGTGTTTTTGTTTTTGCTGTCCTCACCATTGTTTCGTCTCTGTGGTTGTTTGATTTTTTTTGTGTTCACGGAGATGTTGTGCTGATGAGTTAGGAGGTTTTCATGCGGACTGAACAAAGTATTTGTCTAAATCGCGACGGAAGTAAGGGCGAGGATTGCGGCCACGTAAAATCGATTTAAGCCCCCCCCCCCCCCCCCCGATCCCCAGGTGGAATTCGCTTCGCTGACCGTTCCAAGGCGGTTCTTCTATTGTGTTTTTTTATGCCTTGTATTTGAGTGTTTGTGTCGCTTATATTATTTTGTTTTGGATAGCCAATTGGCCATTTTGTGGCAACGTAACTGTCCTTTTTGGCTTTCCGCTATCGATGTTTCCATTAGGGTCTGTTGTTTCATGTCTGTGTTTCTTTCCTTTGGTGTCTCTGAAGGGAGCTGTGGGTTAATTGTATCGATTCCTGATCATTGCCTCTACTTCTAATATTTATCTATGTGTACACATCGATATAATCCACAAAATGAAATTCATTCCTTTAATGAAAAAGAAGCCATATTATTCTAGTTCTACACCTTTTTTTGCTTTGTTTGATTTGAGGTTTAACGACCCCGTCAACACTGTATAGGTCATTTTTGGAGACGTTCCTTTCAATTTGTGGTACTTTGACCCGAGATTGAGATGAAATGGCATCACAAGCCCTTGATTGTAATATACTCTACTTATCATGCCGTTCAATTTGATATGTTAAACGTCCATGTTCTGAAAACTTTTATTTTTTGACCAACGGGACCCCCTTCGACTGGTCCCGCCCGCCCCAAGGGGTGAAATCGGAATTCCGAAAGTGTCGTGCACTTCCCAGACCAATTATCTATCTGTTGCCAAGGTTTCAAGTTTGTATCCCTAAAGGTCGAGGAGGAGTTATCCGGTAAGACGGACGGATGGACATACGGACGGACGGAGAAGACGATTACAATATTTCCATTTCTTAGAAAAACGTGGGGATAATTAAGTTAAAACTCTCAAAGCCAGGAGTTCCAATTAAATGGGTCGGTTTACTCTTGCATGCATTTCCTTTCCGGGTGTTGATATTAAGTGATTCAGTAACACCACATGAGCGCTATCCCGTAATGCTTTTGCTTTGTGTACGATGGTCTTTTTTTTTTTTTTAAAAAAAAAGAGTATGAGACAAGGTGTTTCAATGAAGCATCCAAAATCTATGCTATTTAGCGCATTATTTAATAACAATCTTGTTTTTTCAATTTTTCTTTGTGTCACGTGTCTGTCCATTGCGTTCATCAATCAATACGTTATTATACATTGCAAACTGATTTAGCAAAACAGTCGGACAGCTTGGTAACTCTTCGGCATGCGTCCTTATTTGCTTCATGCTGTCCAAGAATATTAACCAATCAGAAATAGTTTTGTACCAGCGCGTCACTGATGGGCTTTCTATGGTTCGCTTGACCAATTGACGGCTAAATTCAACCGTCATAAATAATATAATATGTCCAGATGCGAGCAAGGACTTCCGGGAATTAAGCATTCTAAAATGAGAGAGAAAGGTGCTGATTCGGAAACTAGGGCTGTCATTCGCGTAACATTTCTTACTGTTGCTACTGATGCTGATTGTGAAACAGGCTATAATGGCTGCTCTAAATTTCCGTCCAAATATAACTTCAATAACACACGTTCTGCGTGACAAAATGGCGCGTAGATCACCGGGTTTTGCTAAATCTTTCTGCAATTCATTGTTAAGCTCACGGGGATTAACAGAGGTAAACGCGTTTCTACCCAGCAGGCACATGACGTAATTGTGACGTCACATCAACGTCAGTACGTCATGACGTTTATGCAACGTCTTATTTACGTCGGTGCAGCGTCATGGCGTTGCACCGACGTTGATTTGACCTTACCCTAGCGACGTGTGCCTGCTGGGTAATTTCTTCTTCAAGACAACGGTTGTGGATACTCACTAGAACCGCCTTAAGGCGGTTTTAACCTATGTTTGGAGCATAAATAAGAATAATATCACACATTATAATCAGAATGTATATTATTAGCGCGGCCCACGTCCATCGAGGCTTGAATAAATAGATGCTTCCGGACCCCGTCCATCGGGGCTTGAAGAAATAGATGCTTCCACGCAGAGCTAAAATCCGACCGGGCATGAGTACTGGTAAACCGCTTAGAGTATCTAAGCCTGCTCAGGTAAAGCGGTGCAAGCAGGACCGTCCATGCTTATAAACCCTATTGGTTTCATTGGGCGACAGGGCTTGAGATGTCATTTCATCTCAATGTCAGGTAAAAGTCCCACAATATAGGAAGCAACGTCTCCAAAATGACCTATACAGTGTTGACGGGGACGTTAAACCTGAAATCAAACAAACAAATTTTATTAGCAAGAAAGAGGGTTTTGTACGATGGTCTTTTGTGAAGCGCATGGGATAAGGTGTTTCTAAAAAGCTTCATAAATCTATGTTTACAGCATGATTTTATTACAAAATATTAGTTTTTCTTGTGACACGTGTAGGTCCATGACTGGCACCATTATTCAAGTTTACAAGCCCTTGTTACGAACGACCCCTGTTACCCAACTTTGTAAAGGTAAAATCGGAGTTTACGTGTATGTGTGTGTGTGTGTGTGTGTGTGTGTGTGTGTGTGTGTGTGCGGGTTGGGGGGGCGGGGGTTAAAATTATTTCCATGACAGTCTAAGTTCTCGTTCAGGACCACCATCACGAAAACAGGATTACATAATTTTGATCCCCTTAAACCCCACTTTTATATAGAAAAAAAAAATGGTAATTTCAGGAGTAAACCTTATTTTTCTTATTTCTGCTCCAAAATGTAGTGTGTGATACTCGTTAGAACCGCCTCGATGAGGCGGTTCTAACGAGTATCTACAATCTATATTTTGGAGCGGAAATAAGACAAATAATCCAGGCGGTTCTAACGAGTACCAACAATCTATATTTTGGAGCAGAAATAAGAAAAATATCACATATCTTTTTATCTTACAATGTTCTTTTTTGCGGTAAAATAGAAGTGAAGACAATGATCAGGAATCGATACAATTAACCCACAGCTCCCATCAGAGACACCAAAGGGAACGAACCATAAACATGAAACAACAGACCCTAATGGAAACATCAATAATGGAAAGCACAAAAGACAGTCACTTTCCCACAAAATGTCCAATTGGCTATCCAAAACAAAATAATATTATTAAGTGATACAAACACTCAAAGACAGAGCAGAACAAAAATAAACCGCGGCAGAAGAACCGCCTTGGAACGGTCAGTGAAACGAATTCCTCTGGAGGGCTTAAATCGATTTTACGTGGCCACAATCATCCCCCTTCCTTTCGTCGCGATTTAGACAAATTATTCGTTCAGTCCGCATGATGGCAAAGTTTACAATGTATTTGTATAGGTGTGTTTTCGTAATGTTTCCAGCCTGTACTCAGAAACAAGCGACCAAATAATGCTGTCAATGCCTTGATTCTCTGATGTAACTTTCTGATGTTCCTTTCATATAACTGTGTGTTCTAATATTCCCTAATGACCGTGTTTGTCTAGAATCTGCTTCATGACTTATGGCAAAAAGTTGCCGAAAAGACGTATACAACGAAAACTGGAACATTTCATGCGCAATGGCATTAACGTTGTCGCTCAAAGCAAGAGATCTCATTCAGCCTGACATCTCGATCGAACAATGTCCTCTAAATTCGCTAAACACATAACTAATGTAGATCTAATTTACTCCGATTTCCCGAGAATTTAACAACTCCGTTTGTCATATAATTGGAAGGTTATTGTAATCAGCACGGGCGTTTCTGAGAAACCTCCCTTCCTAAAGTTCCCATTATTACACGGGATAATCAATTATATATAGAGACGCGAGTTTGACGGAGTTAGTGTCCAGTTTAATAGTATGTAGAAAAAAGTTTACATGTATGATTGTCCTAGTACCACCAAAGCATTTAGGGCAGTTGTCTGTTTCTGGCGAAAGAATGCGCACTGTACTAGTTAACCGCTTACGTATAAGCATGCCCAGGAAAGTGTGGATAGGGAAACTGACCGGTTCAAAAATGACCTAAAATAGTGTTGACTGGGCCGTTAAACTCAAATACAAACAGACAAAACCACCAAAGCATTACGAAAACACGCCTATACAAATGCATTGTAAACTTCATCACCGAACAAAAGGTAACTTTTACGGTGAAACATTGTTATATTTTTTCTTATTGCTGCTCCAAATATAGATTGTGGGTACTCGTTAAAACCGCCTCGATGCGGTTCTAACGAGTCCCCACAATCTATATTTAAGAGCAGAAATGTTTTCGTGCTGGAGCTGGTTCCTCTAAAGTGATTGAAAGAACACATCCTTGTCACATATCGAATTCTTTCTGGTCTCCAAAACTGATAGTTTTGCTGATAAAAATCTGCATCTTCAAAACACAGATTGTATCGTTGAGTGACTAGTTTCAGTGACCGTAAGCTCTTTCTTTTATATTATGATTAAATGCCATACAAATAAACAAAAGAATGCATTTTATCTTTTGTTTGTCTTATTTCTCTTGCCTGATGCCTCCAGTTGACCTGTCTCACGAGCTACGTCGGTCGGTGTGTGCTCGGAGGGGGGTGGGGATGCTGTGTTTGCCGGATCTTGGCCATCATCCGTTTCGGTTTCAGAACTTTGGGGTTTTGGGGTTGAGACACTGATGAAGATTAAATATCAGAAAGGCCTCTGTGCCACTAAATTTGATATAGTTACGCCTTAATTCCTTTCCATCCAGACAAATTTTGTTTTAAAAACACCAATAGTGCGTTGAAGGCAGTCATTGTTTTGACCTACATTTTTTAAAACCGGAAATTACAATTGACCAGAATCGGTGAACTTTGAACTTTGTCTCATGATACAGTAACTATGCAAAATTATGTTATGAAAATGTTGTGAGGGTTGAAACAACATAACTAGAAACTGTTAACTTTCAGAGAACATATTTATAAATGGTACAATAGATATTCAAATGGATTTATTTTTCAGCAAGTCAGGGACACAAGAATCTATTATGCCATTTTAATACCCTTTGCATGTAACAATATACAAGATGCATATAGTGTTTTATTGGGGTATGTAACACTGTGCAATCTTTGTATGACTAAAGAAACACAGTGTTTTTGTTAGTCACCAGAGCTTTTTGAGGGCTGCATCCGAAAAAGAAGAGGGTGCAAAACTGAAACGAGGTATGTATTTCACGTTTGAACTGCACTGCGAAGACAACAGTTAAGCACTGGCATCAATTTTGGGACAGCCCCTGTAGATTAAAAATGGAAGCTGAATACAACATGTCATGTGACTTGAAGTAGCAGAAGACAGAAAATGTTGTGATGGAAAATAAAAATATAATAAGTATAAACTATATCTTTTTAGAGCCTCATCAGAAAATATTACAAAAAAAGGTATTAAGGAAAACAGACAAATATGCAAGGGAATATTAATTTATTTTTAACTCACATCTTTGAATAGAATTTTTCGAGGTTGTTGACAGAAATGACAGGACTTTATTTGTTCTTGAAACACCTGGCTGTGAGGACGTCACAGACTTCTTAACTAAGAAACTAACACGAGGGAACTAAGTGTCACTGAAATAGGTCAGTCACCATTTCTGGGCATCCAACGATATATATGTAGGTGCTCGTTAGAACCGCCTCAAAATATTTGCACATGCCTCTCATGCAAATCAGCCTAAAAGCAAGCAATGTGCAAAGTTGTACGGTGGAAAGGTTATGCGGGGTTCCATCCACAACGCGTCCGCATCAATATCACCTTTAGTTATGTTCATACCGACAGTAGAAGCCTCCGTGGTGCAGTGGTTACGCTACTCGACTTGTAAACCAGGGATCGCAGGATCGATCCCGGGCTTCTCCAGACTTTCGGATGAGTCTTTAAACCGAGGTCCCGTCTCCGCATGAACTTAGCTGTTGGTGGGACGTAAAACTAAAACTCACTCACTCATACCGACAGCGACTGACAGCTACGGGTGTAGAATACACCTACTTGTCTGACGCTGTTCGTCGGTCTTCGTCACTTACATTATATACTAGCGGAAAAAAGAAACTGTGCATGTGTAAAATATAAATTTTCTATAATTCTAAAATTCATTTATGCTTGAAACTTTACACAAACATGATGTGTATACACCCTAGCAATATTTATTGGTAAATAAGGTCCTGGCACGTGTATTTCGTTGTTCTTGTGCAAGTGCAGGATTAAGCATATTCGTGGCTAGCAATTAAATTGTGAATGTCTTTACAATCCTTTTGACTCTTGTGTAAAACCGTTTCATCCAAGTGAAACAGAAAAACAAATTTATTCCTTCTGAATGTGTTGGTAAGCAATGCTTAGACTCAACGAAGCTCAGCGCAACCAAGCGGTTGGCATGATTCGGGCTGGTGTATCCCAAAATGAGGTTAACAGACGGTTTGGCGTGTAAACACGATTTCTGCTTTATGGAGACGTTATCAGCAATCTGGTAACACCGGGGACCGTCGCAGATTGGGACGTCCACGTGTGACGTCATGCGTCAAGACACATCCGTGTGACGCACCTTCGTAACCGATTTCAAATTGCTGCTTTGACGACCAGAAGCATTCCTGGCTTGAGGAACATTAGTCCAAGACCAGTCCTACAGCGACGAATATGGTTAATCCTGAACTTGCACAAGGGCATCGAAATGCACGTGCAAGGACCTTACTTACAAATCAATATTGTTAAGAAGTATACACATCATGTTTGTGTAAAGTTTCAAGCATAATGGATTTTATATCAGAATTATAGAAACTTTATTTTTTGTACATGCACAGTTTCTTTTTTCCGCTAGTATACATGTATACATTTCCCTAATGTTACTGAAGCCAATGTGAAATTATGGTTAACGTTGTTAATTTAATGAAAACCACAAAATGACCAGGGGCCAGTTGTTCAAAACTAACGACGTCGTTAGTTAACGTATCGTTAAAACTTTGATCACTGAATATAGCAAATATGCTGAAATTTTTGCTGAAAAAAATGTGAGCAGCTTTTGCAGATGCAAAAGCTGCTCACATTTTTTCAGAAAAAATACCAAAATTTTCGATATTTTTCTTGCTAGAACAGTTAACAATTTGACCACTAACGAGCTCGTTAAGCTAACGATGCTTTGAACAACTGGCCCCTGAACGTTTAATGATTAACATCAGTAACAAGGTCCAACGTTAATGAAATCGATAAACACTGCACAAAGGCGATGTCCTCGTGATGTTAAATGTTAAACTTACATATATATTTTAGTAAATTTAACTCATTACGATAATGTGCGACATAGTGCATTTTTTCTTATCTCCAAAATGGCTATTTTTTTTTCTGATGTAAATACGTGACATTTTTCTTATTTATACTGCAAACATATATTAAGGCGGTTCTAACGAGAACCGACAACATGTTTTTGAGCAGAAATAAGAAAAATAATGTCCGCCCCCGTAAACCCCAGTTTTCTCTATATAAAGGGGAGTTTAAGGGGATGTTCATTTCACCCCCGCCCATCGGGGATTGAAGAAATAGAATGGCTGCATGATGCATCCACGCAGAGCTGAAACCGACCACACACGAGTACTGGTAAACCGCTTAGAGGATCTAAGCCTGCCCAGGCAAAGAGGTGCGATTCGGACAGTCCATGCTTATAAACCCTATTGGTTTCATTGGGCGACATGGCTTGAGATGTCATTTCATCTCAATGTCGGGTAAAAGTCCCACAAAATTGGAGGCAACGTCTCCAAAATGACCTTTATAGTGTTGACGGGGACGTTTAGCATTATTTCAAACAAACAACTGTGAAATTATGGTTAACGTTCTTAATTTCATGAATACTACAAATAAGGCGTAACTATACCAAATTTAGTGACACAGAGTCCTTCATCATTGTGTATCAACCCCAAAGTTCTGAAACCGAAACGGATGATGAACAAGACCCGGCAAACACATCAAACCCTCCTCCGAGCACACACCGACCCACGTAGCCTATGAGACAGGTCAACTGGAGGCATCAGGACCAGAAAGTTTTTTCTTACATGCTTTTCAATGAATGATAGAGATTTATCAGTGAAATATAAATCGATATTTTCACTGTTTCAAACAGTGAAATACGATTTTTTATTTTTCACTGTTTGGGACTACTTTTTTCTTCAAGTCTAACTCTAATTTCAATTTTATCTTTGTCAGATAACTGAACAATACTGAAATGTGTTCTAATTGACGCATAGCCCGTTCATGTGTGACGGGGACGTTACTGACGTCATTTATGACGCTGACGTCACGTCTTTTGTCGCGCGACGTTAGACTTGCCAGCAACTTCTTTGGAAAACTACTATCTCAATTATTTCATTAATCATTCATAATAATACCATCCCAGGCCATTTCTCAGGTGCAAACTTTCAGTTTACACCCAATAGTATACCCACTAAACACGATGGGCACCACTAAATTGACGCGAAACGAACAGGAACAAAGATAATTTTCTCCGAATGTGAGCGACACCATTAAAGACGCTAAATATTGCCTTTTGAAGCATGTAAGAAACAGAAAATTTGATTTTTTCAGTGCAAGATCAAATTTTATTTCACTCATGAACACCAAAACTGCTATTGTCACTCGTGGCTACGCCACTCGTGAATATAACAGTTTTGGTGTTCATTCGATGAAATAAAATTCGACCTTACACTGAAAAAATCAAATATCCTCTATATGATTAACATCAGGTTAATGAAAACGATAACAACTGCACAAAGGCGATATGTACTTATCCTGGTAAGACGTGAAGCTTTATGTTAAATTTGTGAAGCATTATGTTAAATTTATATACCCGGCAAAAACGTTCTGCACAATTTGGGGTTTTTCGACCTGTTTGCCTAAAACATAAATATACAGAAAAAAAAATAATTACACCACAAGTAATTTAATTCAATTCTGATAATAAACAGAAATCAAAACAAGAATATCATCACTGAGTCATGAATAATGCTTCTCCGAAGGCACATGGGGTAGGTTGTCAAAAATGACAAAATCACAGTTTCTGAACTGTAACTCAACCAAGATTCACAAGACACTCGTCAAGTCTCCTCCTCATGGAATTCACCTGTCTCTGTATATGATGCTGAGAATCGCAGCCCATTATTGGAGTAGAAGTCTCTGCAAGTCTGGAAGGCTTGTGTGTTGATTGACCCGTTTGTTTACAGCCCGACCACAAATGTTCAATGCACACCAAGTCAGGGGACATCGGTGGCCACTCAAGTCTCTGCACAGCATTCTGCTGCAGGAAAGCATCGACAATCCTGTCACGATGTGGTCTCGCATTGTCGTCCTCGAAGATGGAGTTCTGGCCTATCTGTCTGAGATACGGTACAACATGAAGTCTTAGAATTCCGTCCATGTACCAGCGACCATTCACGTTTCCGGGCAATACAACAAGGGCAGTTCTGCCATTAGAACTGATACCTGCCAAACCATTACACTGCCGCCGTTGTAAGCTGTTGTTGGTAGGACAGTAGGCTCAAGGTGCCTCTCCCCAGTGCGACGCCAAACTCTGATCCGACCATCAATCTTCCGAGGACAAAATCTCGACTCGTCGAATAAAAAAGAACTTCCGACCACTGCCGCTGGTTCCATCTGCCATGTCGTGCACAAAACTGGCGCCGTTGAGCCCTGTTCCGTTGAGAAAGCTGGGGCTTCCTAGCCGGTTTTCTGGATTTGAACCACGAGGCTCGAATTTTGTTCCTGACTGTCTGCACCGAGATTCGACGTGCGCCAGGGCCCCGTTGTTGTCTCAACATTCTCTCCAAACTGGGACTATCATCAAAACGCCGCCTTGCTACCAACACCACAATGTATCATTCTTCACGATGGGTGGTAACTCTCGGTCGTCCGGATCTGGGTCGGTCGGAAACAGCCCCCGTTGCCTGATGACGCTGTCGAATGCGGACAATAGTGCTGCGATGCATGTTGAACTGATAAGCAACATCTTGCGGATGAGCCCCCGCCACTAAACGCCCAAGCGCCCGGGCTCTTTCTTCAATAGTTAGCTTTCTCAAAGCTCGGAAAGGTCTAGCATTCGCCATTGTTGTAGCCAAACGCTTAATAATGGGCAATTAAAATTTGTTTATTGAAATGATAAACATCTTTAAAAAATCATGCAAAAAATGCAGTTGGATATGTAGCCTGGTGAGCACTTAATTTCATGCATGTTATTGGATAAGAAATTGACAGAAATGATCACTCTTAAAATCGCATGCAGCACAAATATTACAAAAGCCAGGTAACAGAACATCACAAGCCAACGTCTGAAGCAGCAGTAGCAGCAACAACAAGAGCAACATTTTACCAAAATTAACCAAAAAGACCCATTAAAATTATGCCTTTCGTCCTATACGCGTTTAAACGTCTAAGCCAACAGACGGACAGGTAATAAACGATCGCATTGAAAATCGATTATTTTGTCATTTTTGACTGCCGACCCCTGGTGCCTTGTCAAGCCAAAATCTCCAGCATTTTTTGTGCGATTTTGATTCTGTTTAAAGCAAACTGTTTCCAAAAGGGTAAGCTAATAGCTGATATGTAATATGTAAACAGATACTACATGTGAGTAAAATAAATTGGCAAAAAATCCAGTTGTGCAGAACTTTTTTTTGCCGGGTATATATATTTTTGTTAATTCAACTCATTGCGATAACACACCCTTGCGACATAGTGCACTTTTTATTATCTCCAAAATGGTTGTTTTTTTTCTGATAAAAATCCGTGATATTTTTTTTTACTAATACTGCAAACATAGGTTGGAGGTGCTCGTTAGACGAGTACCCACAACATATGTCTTGGAGCAGAAATAAGAAAAATAATTTAAACCCGGCCCGTAAACATGTTTTCTCTGTATAAAGTTGGGTTTAAGGGGTGTTCATTTGATGGTCTTGTTCGCGTGATGTTTAGAGACACAAATAAAAAAACGAAGAAAAAGTTCTCAGTTTTGAAAACGTATTCTTGAAATAATGTTACTATCTTAAGTTTTCTTGGAGTAGGTTCTTAATATCTACTTTAACCTTTTTGTACCAAATGGAATCTTCCACCTTATATATAGGAGCAGTCGATTGCAAAATTTAGGGGGGTCAGGTCCTGTTTTGTTCAAAATTTATTTGGAAAATGGCTGAACATTTTGCAAACAGTGGAGGCCCTGTTCAAACGCCAAGTTCTATGGCGTTTGCTCTGGACCTGCACTATTTGCCAGGGTACCCGTTTTGGGGTTTGTGGGACAAAATTGGTTAATGCATTTCTGAGTATAGTTATGTCCATGATTTAGCGAGTCCCAGTTATCTTTTCATGGCCGGGATCCGAGTTTATAAAATGAGCCAGCGCACGACAAAACCTACTCTAAGACATGTGCGACTGGCGAAGACTCAGATCAGCCTGCACAGAGTCTTCGCTGTGTGCTCTAAGGATAGTTAAGGACCCAATGCTCCTTCATGCAGCAAGAGAAGTCACTGGTCAGACTATATGGATGCGCAGGCTGATAAGAGTCATCGCTGGGCGCACATGTAAATTGTAGGAAATGCTGTGCCCCGGCTCATTAATGTCTTCGTGTTCATGTCAGCTGAGCATAGAATTCGCATAGCTTAAAGTTTAATTACCAAGAATACAACTTTTTCTACTCGTAAACCTTTCAATGAAAACAATTGATATTTTTGATTCTAGCTCACATAAGCAAAGAATAACATTCAAGCCACTCGGAAGTTATAAACTTTTAACAACTGTTGGAGCTTAAATTCTTTTGAAATGTTCTTATGTACTAGCGATAAATAGTGTTTAAGTCTCGAAGCAATGCATTCGTTAACAATTCTGAGAAGAGAGTAATCCGTATAATGGCCGACTTTCTAAATCACAATTTGCATAGAACAAGTTTGGGTCTACATCATTTCCAAACAACAGAACTCGTAGACACTTGTAGGAACTCAGTTTTAACGAGCACCAACAGCCTATGCTTTGAGTATAAATAAGAAAAAAAGTACCTCAAGTTTTCATGATTTGTTTGTGTTGAGGTTTAACATCCCCGTCAGCACTACTAAGGTTATTGTGGTGACGGTCTTGTGGGACTTGTACCAGACATTGAAATGAAACAACATCTCAAAACAGAAGGAAAGGCAATGATCAGGAATCGATACAATTAACCCACAGCTCCGATCAGAGACAGCAAAGGGAAAGAAGCACAAACATGAAACAACTGACCCTAATGGAAACATCAATAGCGGAAAGCCAAGAGGACAGTTACTTTCTCACAAAATGGCCATCAAAAAAAAAAAATAAATAAATAAATAAAAATAAAAAAATAATAATTATAATATAAGCGATACACACACTCAAAGACAAACCATAACCAAAAAATAAACCGCGACAGAAGAACCGCCTTGGAACGTTCAGTGAAACTATTTCCACTGGGAGGCTTAAATTGATTTTACGTGGCCACAAATCTCGCCCTTATTTCCGTCGCGATTTAGACAAATAATTTGTACAGTCCGCATTATGGTCTCTTAATTCATCAGTGCAACATCTCCGTGAACACAAAAATCAAAGAACCACAGAGGTGAGACAACGGTGAGGACTCGACAGCAAGAAACCACTGAAATGCTGGAGCAAAAGAAGATCAACAGTTTGACTCCCAAGCGCTTCTGCCCAAAGAAAGCGCAAGGGTTTCAAGAACGGTCCAACTTGCAAAACTTTTTCTAGACAGGTCCTTCTAAGCGGTCTACCAGCACTCCAGTCTGGTCGGTTGCAGTTCTGCGCGCAAGCACCATGCAGCCGATCTATTTCTCCAAGCCTTGTGGGTTGGGACGTCAAATTTTCATATTTAATCAAAATAACAGCCTTTGAGATATGGAAAAACTGATGTACCATCACATGGATGTGTTAACTTTATGTGAAGCTGTTGTCTTCTTATGTTAACAAGTCCATGCATCGAACATGTTTGTAAAAATGAAGTGAAGGCAATAACCAGGAATCGATACAATAATTATTAACCAACAGCTCCCATCTGAGACACCAAAGGGAAAGGAACACAAACATTAAATTACTAGACCCTAATGGAAGCATCACTAACGGAAAGCCAAAAGGACTGTTTTTTCCCCACAAAATGGCCACAAAAGCGATAGATCTCTTACTCGTAATTATCTCCTTGTGTCCATGAAAATTCCTTGCAGATAAAGTCTGCATAAACATCATGGCCCATTTGGATGAACAAACTTTTGTCAGACAGAAAACAAACATTTCGTAAAAGGCATGGTTGTGAAATTCAGTTGAGAGCGATTATTAATAACCGGGTTAAGCTCATAGACAAAAGGGGGCAGGTGGACACATTTATTCTGGACTTCGAGGAGGCTTTTGACACAAACCTTCATAAGGGGGCTTTCAACGCATACCCTCATGCACTACTTAAATCCAAATTACCTGCTTATGGCATTGACATGAGGGGTGTGGGGGAAGAGCGACTCTCAAATAAAACGGCATGATTCCTTTATTTGCTGCAGAAAACAACGAATGAAACCTTGTCTGGGATTCCACAAGGGACTGGTCTTGATCCACTGTTTTTCGCCATGTAGATTAATGATAGACTCAGAAATAGGTCTGTTCGCAGTTAACTTGATATAGATAGAATAAGGTATGTGGCATGATAATGGGGCGTAAGATGTCAACCCGTTAGATGCAATATCATGCAGCTAACTTGGAAAGAACCAGTGAGATCGAGGCGTCTTACACCTTAGAGGGAACGGTCTTCGAGAATCTGGATTCCATTAAATACTTCGGTGTGACAATCGCACTTGATGTGGTATGAGATTTAATACAAGTATAAGCAACGTCTGTTCTAAGGCAAATAGAACGATTGGTTTCCCGAGGCGAAACCTTTTTCAGAGTCCCCAGGGTGTAAAAGAAACAGCATATAAAGGACTTGTTCGCCCAGTCTTGTAATATAGTAGATATATCGGGGACCCCCAGGAAGTGTTCCTGAATGAAGAACTTGAAAAAGGTTCCGAATAGAGCTGCAAGATTTGTAACAAACAGTTACTCGTTTGAAACTGGAGGTAAGACAGGAATAGTACGATGATAAAGATGAGAGTCTCTCAACGAAAGGAGACAAGACAGTAGGCGCATACTATTAAAGGGTGTTGCCAGCAATCTGACAGATGACTTTGTTCCCCACGCTAGGTGCTGTAGAAATCATCATTCGTGGGCGTGTCAGACACCTACCGCAAGAACTCACATTTACAAAGAATCGTTTTTCCCTCGGAGCATTAGAGATTGGAATGCCCTTCTTGAGTCAATCTTTTCCTTAGCTGAAGGTGCAGATGATAGTTTAGCTAGGTTTACGTCTTTGTTGAGAGCTAGCATCACGAAAACACGCCTGTATAATTGTTACCCCCCTTGAACCCCACGTTTATACAGTAAAACTGGGGTATACAGGGGTAAACCTGATTTTTCTTATTTCTGCTCTAAAATATAGATTGTGGCTACTCGTTAGAACCGCCTCGATGAGGCGGTTCTAACGAGTACCCACATTCTATATTTTGAGCAGAAATAAGAAACATATCACAATTTTTCATATGAAAATTTTCGTTTTTAAGGCGGTAAAGTTTACAATGTAATAGTATAGGCGTGTTTGCGTAATGGGGACTAACTTCCCATATCACAGGTCCTGATAAATGAATGTAATTTGAGGTGTCACCAGTAATTCTGATTCTGAATAAAATCTTGTACTGAGGGCTAAACGTACACTTTGCAGCATGATTCTGCCAGTTTTGTTTGTTTGTTTGATTTGAGGTTTAACGTCCCCGTCAACACTGTAAAGGTCATTTTGGAGACGTTGCTTCCAATTTTGTGGGACTTTTACCCGACATTGAGATGAAATGACATCTCAAGCCCTGTCGCCTAATGAAACCAATAGGGTTTATTAGCATGGACGGTCCGCCTCACACCGCGGTTCCTGGACAGGCTTAGATCCTCTAAGCGGTTTACCAGTACTAGTGTGCGGGCCGGATTCACCTCTGCGTGGAAGCATCGTGCAGCCCATATATTTCTTCAAGCCCCTATGGGCGGGGGCGGTACTCTGCCAGTTAATAGCCTATGTTCACTATGGCAGAAGATGTAGTAAAAGAGCCCATTGAGTACCCTGCAATCTCCAATCAAAGCACGGAGAGTACTGGTGGGTCAATTGCCTTTGGGTCTGTGAGTTGTAGGCTAGGAAACTAGTCCCGGACTGAAAATTTAACTGTTTCTTTGAACCCTAAAATTGTCCCGGACTGAGAATTAAAACTGTTTCGTTTAACCCTTAAATTCCATTTTTTTTTGGCAAACATGGTAGACCCTGATTAGACAGTTTACAAGAGTATTTATTACACAGACTCGTCAACATGATGATTACCTTTGCAGTCTAACCTATAATTTTCATCAGCAAAATGATATCTCGTCACGAAAACACACCTACATAATTCTGACCCCCATCACGAAAACACACCTACATAATTCTGACCCCCATCACGAAAACACAACTACATAATTCTGACCCCCATCACGAAAACACACCTACATAATTCTGACCCCCATCACGAAAACACACATATATAATTTTGACCCCACTGAACCCCACATTTATTAAGTAAAACCGGGGTTTACAGGTGAAAACCTTATTTTCCTTATTTCTGCTCTAAACTATAGATTGTGGGCACTCGTTAGAACCGCATCGATGAGGCGGTTCTAACGAGTACCCACAATCTATATTTTGAGCAGAAATCAAGAAATATCACAATTTTTCATCTTAAAGTTTTCCTTTTTTCAGTGGTTAAGTTTGCAATGTATTTGTATAGGGATGTTTTCATAATGCCCTTGAACCCCACTTTTATGTAGTAAAACCGGGGTTTACAGGGGTAACCGCTATGAGGTCAGTGCTGCGTAAGAGGGTTTTATCAAAATAATATAAAACAAAATGTTGGGCTTGGCAAACAGTGTAGACACAGATCAGATCCCGCCGTACGCGGCGACTGATCAGGGTCTACATTGTTTGCTTACAATACAGGAATGTAAGTGATAAAGGCAATGTTATTGGAAGCAGCGTCTCCAAAATGACCTATACAGTGTTGGTGGGGACGTTAAAGCTCAAATCAAACAAACTCTTGGTAAGCAGTCCCAGACTTTCCAAACAGTGAACGACCTCAAGCGTATGCATGAGCGGAATTCTGTATTAAAATAACACATTTCTTGACAGCATATATACATAGCAAAAAAAAAAACATATGCATCAAATAATTGGTGCCTCGCCGAGGCGGTTCCTAAGAGCTCTTACAGTATATATTTTGAGCAGAAATATGAAAAATATTAGAATTTTTTTATTTGAAAATTTTCATATTTTGTTTGAGAAAATGTCAATAAACTTGAAAAGGAGTGTTTTAGTAATCGGAAACAAGAAAAATGACAAACATTTTCAATTGAGTACAGGTAACCCATTTAGTACCAGAAACCCTAAAACGGGTTGATGGCAAACAGTGCAGGGGTCAAGATCAGACGCCGCAGAACGCGGCGTCTGATCAGGCCCTAAACTGTTTGCAAAAAGTTAAGCCATCTTCCAAATCAATTTTGAAGAAAACACAAACTGACACCCCTAAATTTTGAAATGGGCTCCTGCAATATATAAGGAGAAAGATTCCATTTGGCACAAAAAGAGTTAAGAAAGACGCCAAATTAGCATTCGGGAGTGTTAGCGGAAGGCTTATCGGAGCTTTCCACTAAATGTTTTCCATAGGCGACAATAGTAACATTTTACCTGCTCCCACAAAAACTACACATACAAAGCTTTTCAAACCTTACTTGTTTATAGAGCCATCCTAGCCCAACAAGTTAATGAGAAAAAATCCACATGTTGACCTGCTCATTTTCAAGTTACAGTCAGCCATGTTTGTTTACATACTAGAACGGAGTAAATACAAACCAACATTTTCAAAGGAGGGGTGACCATATAAAATCAGCAAAAATTTCTTTGAGCTTGCAGATATATTTATAAAATATGTATCATTTTAGTCCCTTATACCTATCATTTTCTCACATTGAAATAAAACATGGGATATATATATCCAATGGAAGGAAATAAAAATCAAAAATGAGTTCCTTTAAGAGCAATGAAAACATTCATAAGAAGAAGATGGGTCATACTACGTAGTTTCGGCTAATAAAGCCTCATCAGTGACCCTGTAATGATCCGGCAAAGAAAGCCAGAGGAAACATACTGCAATTTTGCAGATTTCGAATAGGCAGTCGATACAAAGACTGATATAAATCAAATTGGGGTCCAAAAAATTAAAAAATTGTCTAGAATATGAGTCTAAACCAATAATTTATTTCTGATTTCTCAGAATATTCACGCTGATCAAGTCTGGTATTTAGAACGCAACTAAAAGCTCAGTCCAAAAGTGATAAAACCCGGTACCTCCCAGTATTTAGTGGAATGCTACCTATACCAATCCCTTATTTTCTTTATGATGCATCAAAAGAATGGCCAAATAGAAATTGAGGTCATATCTAATAATTTAGTCATGCATAATAAAAGTTCAGTCACAAAGAATATTTCAAGTTTGCAAAAAAGTTATCGCTTTCAGATTCAACAATGAAAGCCGAACCGACCATAGTTTTTGAAAAGCGCAAAAGTTTATCTCTTTCTGGAATTGAACCCAGACACCGGCTTGCATCAGTGGTTCTTCTCCAATATCTTTCGAACAATTCAATACTAAAATGCACAGAATTATGCTTAAATAGCACCAATACTCATTTTATGGCTATTTTCACACCTAGACCCTATTTAAAGTGAAAAATGGCATTTTGAGGATATTTTGAGGACAAAAATGCCAAGAAAATGTTTATAAATGCCATAATGCCACGAGGAAAAAAAGAATATACATGTTCACATCCTTTTACATGAATACAATAAAATAGAACTTATAACGGATGAGAAAATATTATCCGGATGTTGCAGCCGGCTGTTTCGGAGAGACAATTTTGAAGTTTTGCTTTGGTTTGAGACATAGTCCTAGTGCCATGAAACCTTACTCTTATATTCCAGATGGAGTAGATTCTTTCTTGTGTTTGTGCAAATACAATTACTGCAAGTCTCCTTTCCAAACACATCAATAAAAATTGATTTACATGGCTTTAAAGTACCCCCTCTCCCAAGAACATAGATCAGAGGCAAAAATTCATCAAATACACCCAGTTAGACCTAAATTAGCACTACCATCACATTTTTTACAGTACATGTATCTGTGGCAAAATACTTGCCATGAAGAAACATTTTATGAAACAGAATTGGACAGAACCTACAAATGTGTGGAAATAGTATGTAATGATTGAAAACAGGACAGTGGTCTACTTTTGCTATAGGGATCTTTCCACTAAATGTTTCCATAGTCGACAATAGTAACCTTTTACCTGCTCCCACAAAAACTACACATACAAAACTTTTTAAACCTTACTTGTTTATAGAACCATCCTAGCCCAACAAGTTAATGAGAAAAAATCTACATGTTGATCTGCTCATTTTCAAGTTACAGTCAGCCATGTTTGTTTACATACTAGAACGGAGTAAATACAAACCAACATTTTTAAAGAAGGGGTGACCATATAAAATCAGCAAAAAATTCTTTGAGCGTGCAGATATATTTATAAAATATGTATCATTTTAGTCCCTTATACCTATCATTTTCTCACATTGAAATAAAACATGGGCTATATATCCAATGGAAGCAAGTCTGGTATTTAGAACGCAACTAAAAGCTCAGTCCCAAAGTGATAAAACCCGGTACTTCCAGTATTTAGTGGAATGCTACCTTATTGTAAGATTACAGTCAATCCTCCTTATACCGACATTCGTTATAACGGCAAAACTCGTTATAACGGCAAAACTCGTTATACTGGCAATTTCAATGGAATGACTACTTGGCTAAAGTCGAGCGGCGTGGGCTTCTCTCGGGTTAGAAATGCACACATTGGGTCCATAATTATGAAAAAGTCTTGTAATCTAATACTCCAAGAAACAAATGTTATAGATATTTGTTAGATTCGCCTCGGTGAGGCGATTCTAACAAATGTCTATAACATTTTTGTCTGACATTTAAATAAACGGGAAAAGGCCCTTTATTACATATCATGCTCTTAACAGGGATTCTTTCTAACGGCAAATGCTTTACAACGACACGATATTAGCAAGAAAAAATAGTGTCGCTCTGTATTTCAATGCGAGGAAAACACACATAAACGCATTTGCACGTCACTGAGTTATTGTAGTGGGGTTGTTGTAGCGGGCTGCTATATTCATTTTGAAATTAAATGTTCGATGCTTCTTTTTATAACACTATGAGCTAAAAACGACAGAGAGCAGAGCAAATGGGTTTAGTAATTAATACCGCATAGCATAACGTTGTCTTTAGGCGAGAAGATGCACTTGACAGATTTCAATAATTACGGTCGCTAACAACACATTTTTTTTTTCACAGAGAAGCGTGTATTTATGGTTTCATATATTGGTTGGTTCCTGGAATTTGTTCTTGTTCAAAATATAAGTTGTGGGCACTCGTGAGAGCCGCCTTAATTGTCACGTAAACACGTCCGTGAAATGAACACCCTCTAAAACCCCACTTTAGTTTTAGTTTATACTAATTTATTTTAGTTCGATTGCGATGAAAGCTTTAAGCTTATTGAATCGCTCTCGAACACTCATTCCGTATGTTTTCACACGCGCGCGAGAGAGAGGCAGGGGCTTTTACACCACTGCTACCCATTTACACCTTTATATAGAGAAAACTGGGGGTTACGGGGTGAACATAAGTTTTAGTTTATTTCTTGTCCAAGATATACACGTAAGTTGTGGGTACTCGTTAGAACCGCCTCAATGAGGCAGTTCTAACGAGCACCCACAACCTATGTTTGCAGTATGAGTAAGAAAATATCACGGATTTTCATCAGAAAAGCAGCCATTTTCGCAATGTGAAAAATGCACACGGGTTTGTTATCGTTACGCGGGGCGTCACGTGGCTAGAACCGCCTCAATATACGAGTTTATCATATGACGTCGCTGATAAGCAGTGGATAACGGCGTGTAATAAAAATCGTATGACCACACGTGTAATAACACTTTGGCGGGATTAAGTAACGTCATGACGACGTCCATGTCAACAATGCATTTTTCGTAGAAAAATTGTCAAATTTAAAAGGCGATAAAATCCAATTTAAAGTAGTCATATGATAAAGAGGATCTTACACTCGTGGTCATTTCATATGATATTTATGAAACTCGCCGAAGGCTCGTTTCATAAATATCATATGAAATGACCACTCGTGTAAGATCCTCTATATATAACACACCTGTGTGAAATAGAGCATTCTTTCAAATCTCAGAAACGATTATTTTTCTGATGAAAATTTATGACATTCATCACGAAAACACGCCTTTTCAAATACATGGAAAATGTTACCCAAACAAAATAAAAAAAAAAAAAAAAAAAAAAAAAGATTAATTATGCTCCCCGAAGAATTTCGGGGGAGCATATAGTCACCGCTTCTTCCGTGCGTCCGTGCATCCGTCCCGCTCTTGTCCACGCGAATTCTCAGAAACTACTGGTCGGATTTCAATGAAACTTCATGGGAATATTATGTATCGAAGGTGGATGAGCATATCACCTGCGTGTTTTAGTTCGCTGATTTTTCCAACAGTTATGGCGCTTTGATGAATTCTGCATGAATATATAGGGTACTGTTCGTGTCCACGCGAATTCTCAGCAACTACTTGCAGAAATTCAAAGATATTCAATGGAATCTTAAGCAGCAATAGGGGATACGCAATATTTTCCGTGTTATCTGGTTAGATGATTTGTCACAGAGTTATGGTACTTTGTTTAAAGCTGCAGTGTAAGGTCACTGTGGCTATTTTTAGAAAAACTTTGTCATCACTCTGGTACCTACATTTATTGATGGATTTTAATATAACTTCACACAAATGTTGGATATAACAATATCCTGTGCATGTTTGACTTTCAGTGTCCTGGGCTAAAGGTCAAGCTCACTATGTCTGTTTTTAGAGAAAAAAAAATCACTCTGGTGCCTACATTTATTGATGTATTTTTGTATAACTTCACACAAATGTTGGGTATAATAATATCTTGAGCGCGTTCGACTTTCAGTGTCCTGGGCTCGAGGTCAAGGTCACTGTGGCTATTTTTAGAAGAAAAAAACTTTGTTTTCGCTCTAGTGCCTACATTTATTGATGGATTTTGCTATAATTTCACACAAATGTTGAGTATGATAATATCTCGAGCAAGTTCAACTTTCAGGGTCCTGGGCTCATGGTCAAGGTCACTGCGGCTATGTTTAGAAAAAAACTTTGTCATCGCTCTAGCGTCCTCATTTGCTGATGGAATTTAATATAACTTCACACAAATGTTGGGTATGATAATATCTCGAGCAAGTTCAAGTTTCAAGATCCTGGGGTTAAGGTCAGGGTCGCTGTTGTTATTTTTAGGAAAAAAAAACTTTGTCGTCGCTCTAGTGCCTACATCTATTGATGGATTTTAATATAATTTCACACAAATGTTGGGTATGACAATATCTCGAGCAAGTTCGTCTTTCAGGGTCCTGGGCTCAAGGTAAAGATCACTGTGGCTACTTTTAGAAAAAAAAAAAAAATTGTCATCGCTCTAGCGTCGTCATTTGCTGATGGATTTTACTATAACTTCCATCAAATTGTGGGTATAATAATATCTCGAGCAAGTTCGACTTTCAGGATCCTGGGCTCAAGGTAAAGGTCACTGTGGCAATTTGAGAAAAAAATTGTCATCGCTCTAGTGCCTACATTTATTGATGGATTTTAATATAATTTCACACAAATCTCGAGCAAGTTTGACTTTAAGGGTCCTGGGCTCAAGGTCAATGTTGCTGCGGTTATTAAAAAAAAAAAAAAAAAAAAAAAACAAACTTTGTCATCGCTCTAGCGTCGTCATTTGCTGATGGATTTTAATATAACTGCACACAAATGTTGGGTTTGATAATATCTCGAGCAAGTTAGACTTTCAGGGTCCTGGGCTCAAGGTCAAGATCACTGCGGCTAATTTTAGAAAAACTTGCTGGAGGCAGGAATCTTTCCACTGTAAACGGAGTTACACTGCACACAGCCACAGGCACTTGGCCCGTTGATTTGTCCGAAAAAAAATGTCATGAGTAAAAAAAAACAAAAAACATCAGATTTTTTTTTCATACTGGTAAAGAAAGCTAGACAAGGTTCTCAACAAACAAGTGCCATTTTCTCGGTACATATAAAATGACAATTGGCAAAGGCATATTTCTTGACAAAGGAAGGTACATTTTGTATGAACTTCAACCTAAGACATGCAGAATTTCATCAAAATAATGCAGAACTCCTGGTTCAAGCCCCATCGTAGTCTAAACGTCAAATTACCCCGGATAAACCTTAGTAGGACAACTAACTGTCACACCCACTCAATGGTTTTTCACTGTTTCCCTGCGATTTCCTGCGGAAATTCGATAATGTCAGCACAAAAACCAACATTTTTATAAATATCAATGAAGATGCTCTCACCTTATGCAAACGTTTTCTCCAGATAACCGTTATTATCAGCAATTTTCACCTTTTTTCATGCGAGCAGGCATTTCTCTTTGGAATATTGTTTTCATTCTGTATCTTGAAGATGATGTTATCTGCGAGCTGATTGGTCGAAATTTGGGAACTCCAACGATTTCGACCAATCATCGCTCGGATTACACCAGCTTCAAGATATAGAAAGAAAACAACATTGCAACAAGGAATGCATGCTAACACACAAAAAAGGCGAAAATTGCTGGTAATAATGGTTAACTGGCAAAAACTTTTGCATTAGATGAGAGCATACTCATTGATATTCCTAGGTGTATTGGCTTTTGTGCTGATATTATAGGATTTCAACAGGAAATCGCAGGGAAACGGTGAAAAACCATGAAGTTGGTGTGACAGTTAGTTGTCCTACTAAAGTCTACCCGGGGTAATTTGACGTGTAGATCACAATTGGGCTTGATCCAGGTGTTCTGCATTATTTTGTTGAAATTCTGCATGCCATAGGTTGAACTTCATACAAAATATACCTTCCTGTGTCAAAAAATGTGCCTGTGCCAATTGTCTTTTAATGTGTACCGAGAAAATGGAGCTGGTTTGTTGTGAACCTTGTCTAGCTTTCTATACCAGTATGAAAAAAATCTGTTTTTTTTTTTTTTACTCATGACATTTTTTTTCGGACGAATCAACGGGCCAAGTGCCTGTGCACACAGCCTTTCATTATCAATCTCTCATCATTCTGATATTACTGAAATACTGCTAAAAAGGATGTAAAATTGCAAGTCATCCATCTACATTAGAGTTGCAGATAAATTGGATCAAAGTGAAAGAAGCTAGTCTTGGCAGATGGTCAAAATGACCTTTTTGACAGTCAAGGGGAAAGGATTAGATCCATTTTCGAACCCGTCTGATATTTTATATGCATGTAAAGGCACCCAATACGGAACCATACCTGGAGACAGTCCTATGAGGATTGCCTCTGTGTACGAGAGTAAGTTTTCAATAATTTGTATTAAACAGTTTTACCCAATTAATATAGCTAAACTAGCACCGAGGATCTTGGGGTATGGTATCGTACCTGAAGACACTTCCTTTCATTTATTCCGACTTTTGTGTTGCTGATGTTTGTATGACAGTGTCATCAGGCAAGCTAATCTGTCCACCGACAGGTTTTGTTATACTCCATTTTGAAGCACAGTGAGTATACTCAGTATACCGCTCTTTAACTAGGATAATGTTTCCTGTTCCGACTATTGCACCTTCCGAGAGCATCCATCGGTTTCACCGATATTCTTGTTTGATATATATCGTAATTCTGCTCAAAACATAGATTGTGGGTACTCGTTTAATCAAACGAGTGCCCACAATCTATGTTTTTGAGCAAAAATTAGAAAAATAATATGTACTGCTATCAACCCCAGGTTTACCTTTTAAATGTGGGGTTTGGGCATATTTTGTGATGTTTCATATTTTTACCACAAACATAGGTTTTTGCTGATCGTTAGAACTCTCTCACTGAAGCGGTCCGAACGAGTACCCACAACCTTTGTCCTGGAACAAAAGTAAGAAAACCAATGCATACATCTGTAAACCCCACTTTTTTCTATATACGATTAAGGGGGTTTAGCGAGTTGTTCACATAACGATAACACATCCGTGTGATATAGTGCATTTTTCATACCTCAAAAAAAAGGTAATTTTTCTTATGAAATTTTATGATATTTTTCTTATTTATACTCAGAACATAGGTTCTGGGTGTTCGTTAGAACCGCCTCATTGAGGTGGTTCTAGCGAGTACCCTTAACCTATGTCTTAGAGCAGGAATAAGGAAAATAATGTTTACCCCCTTAAACCCCAGTTTTCTCTATATAAACTGGGGTTTACGATGGTCTTTGTTTCACGGACTTGTTCCCGTGATGACTTCACGGACTTGCTATCGTGATTACATTTTCATGGCAGGAATTCGCTTCTTTCAATTATTTCCCTTTAGGGAAAGACCTGTTCATTTACTTAAGAATTATAAGCCCTGAAAAAGCATCAATTCTCTTTAATTATTGTACTGTTGAGTGCCACGATTTTAAATGTTATGCTCTTTGCTCACATTCATTGACTATCATCGCATGATGATCGAAAAATGTTATCCTTTTCTAAAATTATTCTAAAAAATAACACGAGTTAATGCATTTTATGGTGATTGACTACTAGAAAGTCAAATGACACACCCTCGAGTATTTTGAATGATTGATTGGTTGAATCTGTTGGGGTTTAACGACGCATCAACCCTTGTGGGTCATGTCGTGTCGTCTCTCAGAGAAAGGGAGAAAAGAGATTGAAAAGATAGTAGATGAGATGAACATGAGGGATAGGGGAGAAAAGGAAAATTAATGTAGTGTAAAAACAAAAGAAAGTAGATCGCGCATTCAATGGTGTACCATCGCAAATACCCACTTTTTCCAATCTTAACACTAAAGATATGGCAAAGTCATACTTTTTGACCTTTTGATCTTGGGGTCATGTTGAGGGCAAGGTCACACCAAAAGTAGCCCAGTGACATCTTCGTTCCATGTACTATACACATGCAAAGTTTCAAAAGTGTAACTTAACTGGTTGCAGAGGAGATCCATTTACAAGAAGACACACACACACACACAGATGGACATGTCTGTGATGGCGAAATAAGCGTAGCGTCGGTGACATGCTTAGCGAGTTGGGGTGGCCGTCCCATGAGGCCAGTCGTGATTAGTCCTCTTTAACCTTCTTCTATAAGATACACTCTGGTATAGCGTCTCTGAATAAAGATAAATACTTGGCCCCTGTGACAGCTTCAACTCAAACAAGGGCATCAAAAGTAAATAACACACAATATCGTAGGTACCAGGCCTATAGTGATGCCCTAAATCATTCTTTTTTCCCCAGAACTATTCTTGAGTGGAAAAGTCTTCCCTCGTCTGCGATATAGATGCCAAGTTCGTAGAGGAGTTCAAAGCCCGTACAATATAGATTGTGACTCAGAGGCATGCGTTTTTAATATGTTGTGCGAACAAAATATTAAGTTGTGCGAACAAGATATTGTCTTGTGCGCACAAGATAAAATGTTGTGGGCACAAGATATTATCTTGTGCTGACAACATAATATATCTCGCACAAGATATTATCTTGTGCATAAATATCTTGTGCATAAAAGATAACATCTTGTTCGCACAACTTAATATATTGTGCGCACAAAATATTATCTTGTTTACACAACAGAGATCTTGTGGGGACAACATAATATCTTATGCGTCTGATTCAATTGTGCTATCAAGATAATATGTTGTTCGAACAAGATATTAAGTTGTACGAACAAGATATCATCCTGTGCGCGCTTGTGTGCACAAGTTATTATGTTGTCCGCACAAGATATTTTAAGTTGTGCGAACAAGATAATATCTTATGCGCACAAGATATTATGTCTGCCCAAGATCTATGTTATGCAAACAAGATTATATGTTGTGCAAACAAGATAATCTGTCGTGCAAACAAGATAATAAGTTCTGCGCACAAGAGACTATGTTGTCCGCACAAGATCTATGTTGTGCAAACAAGATAAAGTTTTGTGCGCACAAGATATCAAGTTGTGCGAGCAAGATATTATATTGTGCGCACAAGATAATAACTTGTGCGCACCAGATATTATGTTGTTCGCATAGGATAATATCTTGTGCGCACAAGATATTATATAGTGCAGCATTTGGCCCACTGTATGAGAGTGTCTAGGACCGAAATAGAACCAGACTTGACTTAAAACTCAAAATCTACAGAGCTGTATAGCGGCCAACACTATTGTATGCATGTGAAACATGGAAAGTTACCAACGGCACGCCAAAAAGGCTGTATCACTACCATACTAGCTGTCTCAGAAAACTCTTAAAGATTAAGTGGCAAGACAGTATTCAAGACACGGAAGTCCTGAACAGGGCAGGGATGCAAAGTGTACAAGCTCTTCTGAAATTAGCACAGTTAAGATGGACAGCCCATGTTACAAGAATGCCTGAGGAACGTTTACAATGGAAAATTCTCTATGGAGAAATATAAATGGGAAAACGTTTCCATGGCAGCCAGGTAAAGTGCCACAAGGACACAATCAACGCCTCACTTCAGCATTCCAACAGAGTCGTGGGAACAATCTGCACAGGACAATGCAAAAGTGGCGAGGTCTCATCAGAAGTCGTGCCAGTGAATACGAGACAAAAGAATAAGTGAAGCGAGCAGAAACGTGCACAGCCATTACGCAAACATGCCTATACAAATACATTGCCACCTTTATTGCCGAAAACATGAAAATTTTATGATGAAAAATTGTGATATTTTTCTTAATTCTGCCCCAAATATAGATTGTGGGCACTCGTTAGAACCGCCTCACCCACAATCTATATTTTAAAGCAGAAATAAGAAAAATAAGGTATACCCCCGGAAACCCCAGTTTTACTATATAAAAGTGGGGTTCAAGGGGGTCAAAATTATATAGGCGTGTTTTCGTGATGGGGAAAAGCCAGAGCTAAGGCATCACCAACAGAACTGTCTTCCGCTCTATCTGCAACAGACAGTTCAGGGCTAGAAATTGTTTCATCAGCCATCTTAAAACACACAACAGTAACATTTCTCAAATGTCTCATATGTGATTAAAATTGGTCATTGTCAATGACAAACGAACAATTATTATTTAAGTCATTTGCGAGATACTGCTGCCAGTTTTGTGGGCCTTTTATCTGCCAACGAGATGAAATGCCTTCTCCAACAAAAATACAGTTTAAATGCAGGGACGGCCCGACTTCATGCGGACTGAACAAATTGTTTGTCTAAATTGCGACGGAAGTAAGGGCGAGGATTGCAGCCCCGTAAAAATGATTTAAGCCCCACCCCCAGTGGAATTCGTTTCACTGACCGTTCACGGGCGGTTCTTCTGTCGCGGTTTATATTTGTTATGGTTTGTCTTTGGGTGTGTGTATCGCTTATATATTTTTGTTTTGCATAGCCACTTGGCCATTTTATGGGAAAGTAACTGTCCTTTTGGCTTTCGGCTATTGGTGTTTCCATTAGGGTCTGTTGTTTCATGTTTGTGTTTCTTTCCCTTTGATGTCTCTTATTGGGGAGCTGTTGGCTCATTGTATCGATTCCTGATTCTTGCCTACACTTCTACGTTGCACCACGGCTTAGAACTTCCAAGTGTAATGCTTGTACTCATTTGCTATCGGTTTCAGCTTTGTGTGGAAGCACCATGCAGCCCTATCTATTTCTCAACGCCCCGCAGTGGGCAGGGGTACATGAAAGTTTTCGTTTGCATGTACATTTTCTTTCGAAACAATTGGTTTATCAAATACCTGCTGCAAACACAGTCCAACCTGTTTTAAGCAAGCACTTAAGGGATTATCAACATGTGCTTGCTTAAGACAGATGCTGGCTTAATACAGATGAATTTTAATGCATTTGCCTTTTGAGGAACTAAACTCATGCTTGCTTAAGGCAGGCTGCTTGCTTAATAGAGGTGGCGACTATGACAGGATTTAATGTGCTCGTTAGAAACGCCTCGTTGAGGCAGTTCTAATAAGTGCCACAATCTATCACGGGTTTCGAACAATAATAAGTAACATAACCGTTGTAAAATATAAATGAAGGCAATGATACTCCCATTAGAGAAACCAAAGGGAAAGAAACACAACTATAAATTAACTAGACCCTTATGGAAACATCAATAGCGGAAAGCCAAACGTACTGTTACTTTCCAACAAAATGGCCAATTGGCTACCCAAAACAAAATAATATAAGCGATACACACACTCAAAGACAAGCCATAACAAAAATAAACTGCGACAGAAGAACCGCCTTGGAACGGTCAGTGAAACGAACTCCCGAACTCCACCTGGGGGCGTAAATCGATTTCACGTGGTCACAATACTCGCCCTTATTTCCGTCGCGACTTAGACAAATAATTTGTGACTTTGTTCAGTCCGCATGAAATTTGGGGTTTACAAGTGTATGCATTACGCAATCTTGTTAAGACTTATCCCGGTGCATAAATTAATTTAGGCACACCCATTTACATTTCAGCCAATCAAATAACTTGATGTAATTTATTTATTCAAATTCGCAAATGACAAGCAGTGTAGATCCTGATCATGAAGCCATCTGAACTTGAACACTGTTTTCAAAGGTAGGGCATTTTGTCTTCAGCATGATGATGATTAAGGACTCATGCATTTACAAATACAATAATGAATCAGGATTGACGACTCAACAATAACTTGACGTCAGAGGAGAAAACACGCCAGACTGTATATGAGCCCCGCCAAGCAAATTTGTGTCTTCGAGCATTCCGTCATGACAAATTTTAACCGCGCATGCCCAGCCATTCAGAGAGGTCATGGATATGGCTTTCTGTCTGAAGGATCCTCTTGCTTCACTGCTTGTATGAGCGAGCAGCGAAGGTTCTGGCGAGACTGCGCGGATGCGCAGGCTCGCCTGAACCTTCGCTGCTCGCATAGGCGATAAGTACCAAAATCGCTTGACGGGGCCCATATTATAAGAACGTAAAACATCGGGTTCCATCTTTCTTAAAATTAAAATGGAACTGACACAGATCCCGAAGTCCGGTCAATTCCCGGAGTTGATTTCCGACTGAAAGCCGGAAACCTTTACCAACGATGACATACGTTCCGCTGGTTGGCCTTTATCTCGACGCACGATCTGTTGTAGTCAACGAGTGATCGTGTTAAAAGTTTTCAAGTGTGATTTCTAAAACAGAATGTATCCAGGGAAAATTTCTAATAAAGTTTTCAAGCGATTCCGTTGTATTGAAAGCATTTGGAAGTGCCTGACGGATAACAATCCATTTTCAAATGGGTGGATTAGGAGTAAAGTTTACATATTACTACAATTATAGCTACAGATCATTTTACCAAATGCAATCGATTTTCGATCGCTCAGACAGGTTAACATTATCAAGTGAACAAGTTCGTGAAATGAACACCCCCTTAAACCCCACTTCTTATAGAGAAAACTGGGGTTTACTGGGGTATACATTATATTTTTTATTGCTGTTCCTAAACATATGTTGTGGGTACTCGTTAGAACCGCCTCAATGTGGCGGTTCTAACGAGCACTCACAACCTATGATAGCAGTGTAAATAAGAAAAATACCACTGATTTTCATCAGAAAAGTTGTCATTTTGGAGTTGTGAAAAAACGCACTATGTCGCACGGATGTGTTATCGTAATGTGTCTGAGTCAAACTTTTAAGACCCTAGGAAAATATCCTAAGCTACAGATATTAATATACAGTAAAATTCCGCTACAACCAGCTAAAGTAAGGACTAACTCTGCTTGTAAAAGCATATTTGTAGTGATTCAGCTCGTCTTGCTTAACATTTTCTACACAAAGCGTTTGTTTGCTAGAGTTTTACGCCTCAGCGACATATAAGTCCTTATGCAGATACAGACTCATCCGCAAACCTAGAGAAACCCGGAATCGACTCTACGTCTTTTGGTTTACATTGTATAAAAACAAAAATACAAAAAACGACATAATATGGTATTTAAATGACTTGTTTCTACGTTTTACTCCTAGACTCCAGGGAAAAACAGACGTTGTACTTTTGATAGGGGCCTTAAACGATCAGCAAAAGGCGTCCTAGAAATATAAATAAAATATCAGCACATCTAGGAATAAATGCAGTATCTTAATTTCCCAGCAAAAATGTTGTATTTATTAAACCAAACTGTCCCTATATATTTCTTCACATTCCAGCGCTTGTATTGTTAAAGGTATATCAGCGGTCGCTCAAAGTTGGAGCACGCGCCTACAACCCATAGTCTAGAAGAAGAAGACGAAGAAGAATAAGAACAAGGATAAGAATAAGAAGAAGAACAAGAAGAGGAAGAATCGTGTACCGTAAAAATCCTAAATAGTCGGACACCTTGAGGACTTGCTGTAATTCTCCTAAAATTTTAACAACTTTGTTCCATGATCCAACAAGGAGTCAAAACGATGAGGATGGAATGGCAAACAGTGTAGACCCCGATCAGATTGATCCTTCAGGAGCAGTCTTATCTGGTTTTGCATTGTTTGCTCAGGCTTAACAGTCCACAGCGGTGAGAGACCTAATGATCAAGAGTCAGCGCTCTTAACCACAAGGCCACGGAGGCCCGTTTCAGATTGGTTGAACAGTTCTGATTGTGAACTGTACTTTAAGCAAGACAAGACGCCGTTTGAGGACCCGGCTATTCACCAATTCATTAAGAAAACACAGCCGTGCAAATTGGTGCATTTTACTCATCTCCAAAATGACCACTTTTCTGATGAAAATCTGTGATATCTTTCTTATAAATACTGCAAACATAGGTTGAGGTTGCTCGTTAGAACCGCCTCATTGAGGCGGTTCTAACAAATACCCACAACCTATAACTTGGAGCAAGAATAAAAAAAATAATGTTTACCCCCGTAAACCCCAGTTTTCTCTAATATAAAGTGGGGCGTAGGGGGTCTTCATTTCACGGACTTGTTCACGTGATGTACTATCTGGGGGTGATCTCAGTAAGTACAGGTGAACCGAAAAGTGTATTAGCCTGTCCCGGAACAATGGAGGAAACAGACTGGCCCTAGTAAGCCGTACAACCACAACACAACTATAAATTGTATGATGTCAAATTGTCATTTTAAGAATACAAGATTTGGTTTAAGGGGAATGGGAACACATTCAGGGGAGGCACCTCCTGCAAAAGTATTTTGTCTCCCATGTCAATACCGGTCGACTATTAAAGAAAAGAATTTGCTCCGGAGGAGCAAATTCTTTTCTTTAAGAGTAGACCCCCTTTTTAGTGGGATAGTGCTTATAGTAAAGCTAACATGAAGTCCTGAAAGTTGTTGTCTCCCTTTGAAAATTTGCGGAAAAATCTGCCAGGTGTTCCGATTCCCCTTAACGTTTCTTTTAGCAGCTTCCCTGCTGTTGTCTACGTGATTAGCACTGCTAAAAATAGTTTAACCTCGTGCAAATTAAAAATAAATACAGTAGAACTTCGATGGCTCGAACACCGATGACTCGTTTACCATGGATGAGTCGAACACATTCTTGAGCCCCTAGCGAAATCCTCTACAAAAGAAATAGTGTGGGATAATAAAGGAGATTTTAGTCTTTTATCTTGCAAATGTATGCTGTGTGCACTCATTAGAATCGCCTCGTTGAGACGATTCTAATGAGTGCACACAGCATACATATTCATTCTAGAACACCGAAAAGATGTCAAAAAGTATCTCGTTAAGCCTCCTGACAGAACCCCTCAGTGGCTCGAACTACCCCTGTCTCGAACAGATTTTCGAGGTCCCAAAGGTGTTCGAGCCATTGAAGTTCAACTGTAGACCGCAATGAAAATGAAGCACTCGCAAGTTCTGAAAGTCCTTTCCGATTATATTGTTTAACCCATTTATGCATAGGCCCCAAAATTATGACATTGACAAAAACGTGTAGACCTTTATCAGACGCTACTATTATATTATTATATTTTTTTACTAAATCGACCCTTTCACTTTATATATAACAGGAGTCCATTTCAAAATTTAGGGGTGTCAGGAAGTGTTTTTTTTTAATTTATTTGGAAAATGGCTGATCTTTTTGCAAACAGTGTAGGCCCTGAGCAGACGCCGCGTTCTGTGGCGTCTGATTTGGGCCTGCGCTTCGTGCCAATTACCCATTTGGGTATTTCTGGTACAAAACGGGTTATCACAACACTTGAGTGGGGCTGCTCTATAGATACGAGAAACAGAAGAAACATCTTTGGAAGAGTTGCCACCAACTGAATCATTTCTCCTATAAAAGTGTAGCGCAGTATAGCTCTTTCATCTCATCTCCTATAAGACACTAAACACATAACTTATGCAAACCTAATTTACGCCGATTTCTCGACAATTTGATACCGCCGTTTGTCAGTTTCTTGGAAAACGATGACTATTAACCTAGGCATATTCTTTCAACATAAGCCACGTCATAAGAAAACCTGCTTTTGTCATTTTCGAACAAGATGTTACCACGCAATGACCACAGCGCAGACTGATCAACACATCTGTGTTCGACGTGTGGATGTTACAGTACATCTAGCTTTTATATTTAAGGGGAATTGGAACACCTGATAGATTTTGCCGCCATTTGCAAAGGGAGACACTTTTCGGGGCTCTATAAATTCTGTCCAACTGAAAAAAGGGTCAAACTTAAAGGGTTGACCACTGTTGACATGGAAGACAAAAATACTTTTGCAGACACGTTTCGGGACTCTCTAAATTCGGTCCAACTGTAAAAAGGGTCTAATCTTAAAGGGTTGACCACTATTGACATGGAAGACAAAATACCTTTGCAGGAGTTTCCTCCTCTGAAGGTGTATTCATTCCCCTTAAAATTTCAAGACAGGTGAAAGTCAGTAGCTGTTCAAGCAGTTTTTTTCTTTATCTGATTACTTGTCTATCAGGCTTCCTAGTTCCATTGGTCATTCAATTTGTATTAATTGCTTGGTATCACCTTGGCCTGATAAAGATCTGCTCAGGACAAGTGAGCTTTATCAGATGATCGTGCCATTGCACTTTTATGAATGAATCGGACTACTTGGAAAATTGCAAAAATGTTATTATTACTGAAAAAAAAAAAAAAGAAAAATAAATACTTGACAAAATATCATAGGGAAAATTAAAGTCAGCTGATATACCAAATATATCGACCGATTATTGCGCGCCTGAAGTTTAGGACGCACTAAGGACAATCGAAAGCTGATCGTAAATAGGTACAAGGGGATAGAATATCAGATTCGTGTCATTTGATATCAAGTTTACCAGGCTCGGCTTCAAGTACGCATGTAGAATCGTTCGGCAAGCCTCGGGACTCTACAGACGTTCTCGAAGCCTTGCCTGATAAAATACGAATTTGTTATTCTCCATTTAATACGTTTAGAAGTCCGTACAAGAAAACCTCGTTAGCACCACTTTATTCAGAGAAAATTAGTTGCTTCTAACGAGTACCCTAATCCTATAATCTCATAAATATGCACAATAGTTAATACATCCCGTTATCAGAATAATCAACGCAACAACATATATGACTGGGGAAAGAATCAGAACCACCAACACATAACATGAAGCAAATGCACCGACTTGGAACGGTCAGTAAAACCTACTTGTTTCATCTCTGTGGTTGTTTGATTTTTTGTGTTCACGGAGATGTTGCACTGATGAGTTAGGAGATCTTCATGCGGACTGAACAAATTGTTTGTCTACATCGCGATGGAAGTAAGGGCGAGGACTGTGGCCACGTAAAATCGATTTAAGCTCCCCAGTGGAATTCGTTTCACAAACCGTTTCAAGGCGGTTCTTCTGGCGCGGTTTATTTTTGTTATGGTTTGTCTTTGAGTGTTTGTGTCGCTTCATGTTTCTTTCCCTTTGGTGTCTCTGATGGGAGCTGTGGGTTAATTGTATCGCTTACTGATCATTGCCTCCACTTCTGTTTTAAGTACGGGCGAGGATTGCAGCTACGTAAAAACGATTTATGCCCGCCCCCACCCCCCACCTCCTAAGTAGAATTCGTTTCACTGATCTTCCAAGGTGGTTCTTCTGTCGCGGTTGATTTTTGTTGTGGTTCGTCTTTGAGTGTGTATTGCTTATATTATTTTTGTTTTGGATGGCCACTTGGCCATTTTGTGGGAAAGTAACTGTCCTATTGGCTTTCCGCTACTGATGTTTCCATTATGATCCAGTTATTGCATGTTTGTGTTTCTTTCCCTCTAGTGTCACTGATGGGAGTTGTTGGTTAATTGTATCGATTCCTGATCATTGCCTTCACTTCTATTAAATTCACTTTAAGGGATCCGAAAACCGGAGTACCCGGAGAAGAACCACATGACCTTCCGTTGCAGAGCGTGGCGTCTCACATGTTACCCGAGCCAGGCTAGAAGACACAGCGACGAGACACCTAATGATTAAGAATCAGCGCTCTTATCCACTAGGCCAGGTAGGCCCGTTGAGAAGAATGTTAAGATAAAGCTAAAGATAAAGAAGTTTTTAATTTGTTTAACGTCGCATATCCGAAACAAATAACATAAGTACTGTAGAGCTTTTTTGGGACAAACAAAGTACCCTTTAACAACAACTTACCGAAGCGGATGCTCTACCACTGAGCTATTGGGGCCGGTGTACGGTATCAGACTTTAAGAATGATCATGAAATCGTTTCTATGGAAACTCTGTCACTTTCGAAGCAAGATTAACTTGATTCCCTTAAATTTGGTTATTTGTTTGATTTGAAGTTTAACGTCCCGGTCAACACTGTAATGGTCATTTTGGAGACGTTGCTTCCACTATTGTGGGACTTTTACCCGACATTGAGAGGAAATGACATCTCAAGCCCTGTCGCCCAATGAAACCAATAGGGATTATAAGCATGGACTCCGACTCGCACCGCTTTGCCTGGGCAGTCTTAGATTCTCTAAGCGGTTTACCAGTGCTCGTGTGCGGGTCGGTTTCAGCTCTGCGTAGAAGCATCATTCAGCCCATCTATTTCTTCAAGCCCCGTTGGGAGGGGGCCAAATAAATTTGGTAAGCGGAGATTTCCCCACTGATTACAATTTGTTTGAAATACTAATATTAGTGGGAAGACCAGGACTTGGTTGTACAAAACTTACGATGTTCTTTAGTAATATGTTGTAAAGTAGAAGTAAAACAAAGACCAGGAATCGATACAATTAACTTACTCCACCCATCAAAGCACCAAAGGGAAAGAAACACCAACATTAAGCGACCAGACCATAATGGAAACCTAAACAAAGGAAGGCCATAAGGACAGTTACTTTCCCACAAAATGGCCATATGGCCGTCCAAAATAAAAAAAAAAGACACAAGTGATACACACAGTAAGTAAAACGGGTATTATGTCATACGTCAAATAAGCTAGAACACATAATTAAAATATCTGTGTTTCAGATATTAGTTAACATTTTATCACTATCTTGTTTGTTTATCTAACTGATGCTTTGTATAACTAGTCCAGAAAGTTAAACACAGTCTTCAGTATAATTATTTTGACTGATCTGTGATGCGAAAGTGTATTACACCATCACGCGAACGATTCCGTGAAAGGAACACCCTAAACCACACTTTATATAGAGAAAAAATGGGGTTTACGGAGGTGTGCATTATTTTTCTTATTTCTGCTCAAAGACATAGGTTGTTGGTACTCGTTAGAACCGCCTCAATGAGGCGGTTCTAACGAGCACCAACAACCTATTTTTGCATTATAAATAAGAAAAATATGACGGATTTTCATCCGAAAAGTGGTCATTTTTAAGATGTTTAAAAGTGCACTATATATCGCACGGGTTGGGTATCGTAATGCAGAATGCTTTCGTGTTCTCGAGAGGTAAAGTAACAGCCATTAAGAATTTAGAGTTCATTTGATTCAATTGATATTGGTATCAGACTTGAAGAAAGCTCTCTACACTGTCTCTGTTTATTTTCAGACAAGCTTTAAATGCCAATTTAGGTAATAAACTTCTTAATCACTGGCTGTTCTATTCAACAAAGATGGGGTCTTTATGAGGCAAAAACATCGACCTTTCTTACATGCGGTTTTATTGTTTAATGATCAATTTTACTTATCCCTCGTGAAATTACGACCTGCAAAGAATTCTTTACATCAACATCAAGACTGATGTTTATCATATGACGTCGCGTCTGAGAATGTAATAAAGCCTTGTCATAAATTCAGGAATGCACTAGTGGATTAAATATGCAAATTAGTTAGATTCGCTCCGTAACGTTACATGTGCGGAGTTCTTAACGACGTCACGTTTATAAATGACGGAATATTGACATTTTTGTAAAAACAATCATGAATGAAATGCATTTTAAAAGATTTAGGATAAAAAGAATATTGCATTCGTGCTCATGTATTATTGAATTTATTAAACGCGTTGTGGAAAAGGAATAAAATTGTCGGCAAAGTCTCGTATTTCATCACTTTTCCTCAACTCGTTTAATAAATTCAATAATACATGCACACTCATGTTTGTTTGTTTTGGAGTTTAACGGCCCAGTCAACACTATTTAGGTCATTTTGAGCCGGTCAGTTTACCTATCAACACTTTCCTGGGCAGGCTTATACGTAAGCGGTTAACCAGTACAGTGCGCATTCTTTCGCCAAAAACTGACAAGTGCTCTTCTTGAATCAGCGGAAGGGAGAGAATGACCGCAGAAAAGATTTCATGATCAATCTCCACGAAAGAATGTTGCCGACCCCGGCGGGAGTCGAACCCGCATCCTCCTGATCACCAGTCAGACACGCATCCGACTGAGCCACCGAGGCCGGCTGCACACTCATGTAAGATCCTCTGTATCAATAATTTATAAAATTCGTTGAGGGACAGGAAAAAACTGCTCGGCAAAGCCTTGCATTTTATCGCTTTTCTCAACGAGTTTAACAAGTTCAATAATACATGATCACTCATATAAGATACTCTGTATATCTTAATTTCACATCGCTCCTGTTCAAGCAAAGGAAAGGAGATGTGAATTATTCTGCAACAAGTCACTAGACGGAATTTACTTTTTTGAGGTGGACACCAAAATATTTCATCGAGTGTGTTGAAAACATTATGATTTTCACGAGTGCGAAGCACGAGTGAAAATTCGGATGTTTTCAACGCACGAGATGAAATACTTTTGGTGTCCGCCGAAAAAAGTTAATGTTCTTTTTATGTTATAATGTATTAGCACACTTACGGTAATTGATCCACCTGAGGCGGCGACATCATGATTTTGACCTGGCTATATGACGTCACAACTGTTAGTTTCAAAGCATTAACAAATCGCCATTTTGAATTCAGCATTTCTAGTTCAAAGATTGCTTTTCAAGGTATGTTACAGAATGCGTTGCGCTTATCTGATGTCCATTTTATTTTTGAAGGCTCTAAGTGACATGCACCCAGCCACTGTATAATCGATTCCATTTGTAGCAATCGGTCGCGGTCGGTTTTCACGTTGGAGAAAAAAAAATCCGCTGATTTGTGCACAGATTTCCTCGCACAAACTCTTACTCAGCCATTCAGTGAACTGGTACGCCTTGTAGACCATTTGCAACAAAGACTAAAGACAGCTAAGCCTAAATCTGTGAGGGAGCATTTAAATTGTGCCCGAGATATGTGTCGGCAAAAGGGAGATGTTCAAAATCACAGCGCTGCTGTTGTCAAATATGGCGCCTGTTCATTCAGTTTTAATGCCACACTTCAAAATATATTCTAACGACATAAGGAATTTTTATTCTTATTAAATAAAGGGAAAATTAAACTTGTTTTCGACCAGAACGTAAACAAAAATGTAGTTCCGGCACGCGACAGTAAAATGATATAAATTGTATCAGTCACAAGTGAAACGATGCGATAATATTACACTTGTGATTGATATCATTTTATTTGTTTCAGATATGCATTGATTGCAATGCTAAGTATAAAATAAAGCCACTTTATTACGCCCCTCGTAAATCCTCTGTTGACGTTAACGTCATTATCTAGCATAACATGAAAACGTTACATAAAACACTTTAGTGCATATAATGATGTTTACAATGTGGACGAGATTTCTTCTAACAATGGCGAAAGGTTATGAGAATTTGAAAGAACTAACAAAATCATTACGATAACAGATCCGTGACACATACGTAGTGCATTATTTCGTATATAAAAAGTGGTTGTTTTTCTGTCGATAATTTGTGAAGTTTTCCTTATTTGTACGCCAAACATAGGTTGAAGGTGCTCTTTAGAACCGCCCGTAGAGGCGGATCTAACGAGTACCCAAAACCTAAATATTGGAACAGAAATTAGAAACATAATCTATACCCCTGTAAAATCCCGGTTTCTCCCATATAAACTTGTATTTAGAGGGCTGTTTATTTCATGGCTTTTACTAGATGGTCGATAGTTAGTGTGTTACAATAGATTTTGTACTAAGTTATTTAGCAGACTTTCGGATGAGTCTTTAAACCGAGGTCCCGACTCCGTATGACCTTAGCTGTTGGTGGGACGTAAAACTAAAACTCACTGACTCACTAAGTTATTTAGACAAATAGTGGGTATTTCGATGGGTACGAATTGCGTTCCACTTATGGCTGATCTGTTCTTGTTTTGTTATGAAAGAGACTTGATGTTGTCCCTTCCCGTTGAAAACCAATCTGAAATCATTGAAGCTTTTATCTCGACTTCTAGATATTTGGATGGTTTGATCATTCAATTTAATCTCCCAGATCGTCAGTTTAATCAAACAAATTCTTCTGAAACCAGACCCCGTTTTTGGACTTACATCTGTTTATTGTACATGAGTTTGTTTCCTGCAAAATTTATGATAAACGCGCTGATTTTGTTTCTGAAATTATAAATTTGCCTTTCTTGGAGGGTTATTGTTTGTAAGATTTGAGGGTTATACATCCCAGTCAACACTGTATAGGTCATTTTGGAGACGTTGCTTCCAACTGTGTTGGACTTTTACCCGACATTGAGATGAAATGACATATCAAGCCCTGTCGCCCAATGAAATCATTAGTGTTTTTAAGCATGGACGATCATATTCGCAACGCTTTGCTTGGGCAAGCTAAAATTTCTTGGAGGGTGATGTTCATCGTGCGGCATCCTATCGCGTTTATATTTAGAAATTAATTCGATTAATCAGCGGTCTAGTCATGTAACTGACTTCAACACTCATAATAAATTGCCAAGTGCTTAACTTCTTTATCAGGGTTATCGGTATCATAAATTTTGCAAAGCCATTTCAAAATTTTATAGACGTCATTCCGATTTAATTTCAAAATTCAATGTTGGAGTCAAATCTCTTCTGCAACAAGGTCTGTCGGAACCAGAATTTAATGGTAACTAAGGATATAAATGCAGAAAAATATACAATTGCAATGACTTCAGCACCCAAGTTCGTAAAATCATTCTTCGATATTAAAAGATTGGATACAGCTTAAATGTTATACGACAGACTGCATGCATGGTAGTTAACCCGATCACGGTTGATAACTTTGCTTCCCTCTTTACTTGCGTCTATAAAATTTTGAAAAATCTTTGCGTAGTTTATTATATTGATAACCCTGATTAAAAAGTTTGGCGGTTAACAATTTATTTCGTGTGTTGAAGTCAGTTACATGTATGTACATCACTAGACACTCTGGCAAATCGAATTAACTGCGAAATATAAACGCCATAGAATTCCGCGCGAGGAAAATCACCATCCAAGAAAAGAAAATTTACAATGTCAACATCAAAACCATCGCGTTCATCATAAATTTTGCAAGAAAGAAACCTATCTACAATAGACAGATGCAAATCAAGAAACGGGGCCTCGGTATCAGGAGAATTTTCTTTATTTAACTGAAGTTCTAGGGGACTGATCAAACCATCGAAATAGGTATTGTCAATATTTAATAAACCATCCAAATATCTAGAAGTCGAGCTAAAGGCTCATAGTGTAGTTTATATTTTCTTGTCCTTTGGGATCAGTGATTACATTGTGGAATTTTGAAAATACTTGAGGGTCACTGATGAGGCCTAATTGGCCGAAACTAGCTAGTCTGGTCCAGAAAACATGCAGACTTCATATTTTCCAGGTCTGTAGTGTATTCCTTGCTTCCAAAGGATAACCCTTTTATAGAACATATTCAATGATTACAGATTGGTTTTCAACGGAAAGGGGCATCATGAAAACTCCTTCATTACAAAATAAGAACAGATCAGTCGCAAGGGGTGAGCAATTTGTACCCATCGGAATACCCACAACTTGTCGAAATAACTTAGTGCCAAATCTTACGTTAATATTGTCAAGTAGAAAGGTGAGAGCTTCACCCACTTTCTGACTTTACCATAAAGTATAATTTTTACATGCTTTTCAGGAGTGAAAAAAACATTTCTTCATTACACGCAAGATATAGGGAATCTTCCTTATGAAATATACATTCAATTAAATCATTAAGTTTTTCTTTTATAAAATTGTGAGAAAGTGTAGTGTAAAGGGTGGAAATGTCATAAAAAGACATACTTGGGCAGTAAAACATAAAGTTAATAATTTGGAAAGTTCATTGGTGGTACAAGAGCTTGAATTTGCAATAAAACGTGCTTTGTATGGTCTTTTGTTAAGTTTTGGTAACAAATATTACGTAGGAAGCTTGTTTTGGCCTTCTGTAACACATACAGCAAACTTGAAGGATGAATGACAAATGTGGTCATCAACTACAGCTCTCTCTCTCTACAGCCAAATGCTGCAGTTCATAGACCTTAGTCCAACAAAGTTCTTGCTAAAGAGTATTAAAATAGAGGAGCCGTCAAACAATGACCACATTGTAAGCAGCCTTGTTTTCTGGAGCCAAAACAAACTTCCAATGAATTTCTTGAAAAACAGAAGTGGAGGCAATGATCAGGAATTGATACAATTAACCCAATCCACAGCTCCCATCACAGACACCAAAGGGAAATAACACAAACATGAAAAAAAAAAAAAACCCTAATGAAAACATCAATAGCAGAAAGCCAAAAGGACAGCGACCCAAACACCAAAAGACAAAACATAACAAAAATAAACCGCGACAGAAGAATCGCCTTGGAACGGTTTAGAAAACCTAGTTTTAACGGTCTGAAAACCTAGTTTAGGTGACGTAAAGATGTCTTGGGTTTAGGAGGTAACAAGTTGGTGTTTTGAGAGTAGAAAGACTAGTTTCAGAATGCTAAATTCCATTCTTTAAGGGCTTAATTCTATAAAAGGGATAACAATTTCCCTTTACTTCAGTTTAGATTTACATGAAGGTTTCATGATAAATTATGTGTTGGATTTGCTCTAGGATTATTATCCATAAAGGACTCATTAATTATTCTGTGGGATAAGAAAATTGCCTTACTTCAATGCTTACACGCACATACCATATTTTTCAGTTCTGTGGTGTATTCCTTGCTTCCATAGGATAACCCTTCTACAGAACATATTGATCAGTCAAATTTACGCTTCAGAACTTCAGTTTAATAAAGCATTTCTGCTGATACCGAAGTTACCGAAGCCCCTTGATTGGTGAGTAGCATTTAACGGTTTGAGATGGGTCTGTATCATGCCAAATCTATGATAATATAAGAATCCGATATGGGGTTCTGTTGTAGATGAGCGTTTCCAACCCGAGGGATGACCGTGCTGAGCGGAACCGAGGCTACGCCGAGGTTCCGCTCAGCACGGTCATCCCGAGGGTTGGAAACGCCCATCTGCAGTCGCCTCGGTTCCGCTCAGCACGGTCATCCCTCGGGTTGGAAACGCTCATCTACAACAGAACCCGTTATTGGATTCTTTTTCTTGCACAACACCTCCGGTTAGTTTCCACAGCTCGCACATGTATACTGTTTACAGAATAAATGAGTGCGGAAGTAGTTCCGGCAGTTGAATAGAATTAAAACGCATTTATGTTAGTTGCCTGGGTCGGAACACCAGGGTCAATACATAAATTTCTATCCCAGGGTAAAATCACGGATTTACTTGTCTGGTGTGCAAGAATAACAATTATCGGTTTTAGATGGGTCTGTAACATGCCAAATCTATGATAAATGCGATTATTGGTAGGGTGACAATGTGCCAAAAAGTCCACTATTTCTGGTAGTAACCCATACCCCCCCCGTATAACAAAACATGTCATATACCAAAATGTTCGTCAGCATCTGTAGTATCTGAAACTGCCGGCATAAATTGGCATAAATGATGGCAAGCTGAGAAATCCAAGATGGCGTCCAAGATGGCCGCCATAGCTGTAAATTCCAGTTTTTCGTAAAATATGAATATAAATACCACAAATCATCTTACAAACTTATTTTAATTTATTTTTCTGGTGTATAAAGAAGATTTGTGCTAGAATATAGATCAACTTTTTAGGTTTGACTTGAAAACCGGTGAAAAAAAATGATATTTTATTGTTTTTGTGTCTAGTTTCATAGGTGGTACATAAAAGAAATTCTGATGTTTCAAAATTTAAACAGTTTTTACATATCTATTGTTTATTCTAACTAAGACACTATTCTAAAATACATTTAACACTATTCTAAAATACATTTATGGTTGGTTATGACTTTTTTACCATCAATTTAGCCCCAGGATTACCCCACCCACTAATTTTACCAGTAAAATTCAGTCACACAATATTGCCACAAATCATCTTACAAACTTATTTTAATTTATTTTTCTGGTAAAGAAAGACGATTTGTGCTAGAATATTGATCAACACTTTGGTTTTGACTTGAAAACCGGTGAAATAAAAGACATTTCATCGTTTTTGTGTCTAGTTTCATAGGTGGTACATAAAGGCAATGCTGATGTTTCAAAATTTTAAACAATTTTTATTTATCTATTGTTTTATTTTAACTAAGACACTATTCTAAAATACTTTTAACACTATTTCCAAGTACATTTATGATTTGTTATGACTGTTTTACCATAAATTTAGCCCCAGGATTACCCCACCCACTCAGTTTACCAGTACAATTCATTCACATAATACTCACACTCAAGGGATTTGCAGGCGAGGATTTCATTTTAAACAACAAGTAGAAGTGGGCATTGAAACTAATGCTTAGTTCTGTTCTCATACTATATTATATGATCAGCCATTAGGAAACACCACCTCTTTATAACACTGTTTTCGGGATCTGAGCATTGACCGTCTTAATTAAGCAGTGCTATATCCAAACAAAATAGCAAAATAGTGTTTATCAAATTGATCCAAAATGACTTTCATTGTCATTTTTGCTGTGTAACTGGCTAGATTTTTGGGGTTATAAAGTGTTATATCCAAAACTGTTATATAAAAACGTGTTATAAAGTGGATATGCTATGCAATCAGGTTATATTTTGTTTGATTTGAGGTACAACGTCCCCCGTCAACACTGTATCAGTCATTTTGCATTTTGGAGACATTGCTTCCAATTTTTTGTGGGACCTTCCCCGACATTGAGATGAAATGACACCTCAAGCCCCGCCACACATTTAAACCAAAAAGTTTTATATGCAAGGATGGTCCAACTCGCACCACTTTTCCTGGGCATGCTTAGAATCTCTAAGCGGTTTACTCTGTATACCCTAGGTCTACTGGGCTAGGCAAATTAATCTCAGATTTTGAAGCTCCCCATCAAATCGGTAGCTGATATGCACACCTGTGCACTAAAAACAAATTGCTACTGCTTTAAGTAGCCCTGAGACATTTGACTCAGTCCCAAGATCTGAAATCTCTTGAAGCTGGAAGTCTGGTTTAGGCAGAACATGAATTGCCTTCTTCTTGCCTGTATTATGTAAAGAAGAGCAGGTATTACAACCCATAAGGCAATACAGACCATAATTGCCCTCTTATCTGGCTCTAGCTTCCTGAAAACAGTCTGAACTGGAATATACCTGGTGCAGTCAGCATGAATACCTCTTCTGCCTGTCATCAGCATAAAGTAGGTTAAAATGATGCACAAGTAGAAAGAAAACATTGGTATCAGAACTGACAACAAGAGAACCTGCAACGGCTAGTTGCAAATCATTCTACTATCAGCTTCTTCACGGTTGAAATAAAGTTCATGCTGAACAGGAACAACATGATAATAATAATAATAATAATCAACCTTATTTATAGAGGATAACACATTTAGTACTAGTACTAATCTTCCATGTGGCCCTCTTTTCCTGGACAGGAACCAGTACAAAGCAATGTGGATAAAGTTCCTTGCTCAAGGAAACAACACATGGCGCTTGCGGGGATCGAACCGGCTACCTCTCGATCTCAAATCCGATGCTTTACCACTGCACCACAGCGCTCCATCAGCGGAAACTTCAGAGCCTTGTTCTCAAGTCAACCTGCACCAACAACAGTAGCATTCTTCTTAAGAAGCTCATGGCAATTTTCAGTGAGGTATCTAGTGTAAAGTTCTTGATTTTACTGTTTGAAAGTATCTATCAATCACCAGTTACTATATTTTTCCTCGTAGACACAGGCACGTGTGAAGAAACATTCTTTCCACACTTTTGTTGGGTCGGTGATTTGAGATTGTTTTCCTCATTCCTGTCAAAACCGACGTGAATGGTACCTACCCAAATAATGGTAAAAAGACTGTAAGACCAAAACATAGCAGCCATCTGTTGATATGTCAGTTTGAGACATGATGAATGCTGCAACATTTTAAGTACAGACATCCCGTCAAATACTACACAACCAGCAAGTCTTTCTAGTTTTTCAAGGAAATCCGACTTATTGGTAGACATCATACATTCTTCATCTGTAAACAAACTCGCGTGATCATGAGCATTTTATTGAAAGACAAGACCTTGAATGAATGGATTGATGTATAGAGAGCATATATCTCTTCACCGGTGGCAGTCAGTTCCTCAGACTGGTTTCCCCAGACACCTGTGCCATTGACCTGATATCACTCATAGTCTGGAGTTTTGACCCAGGCAAAGGCTCATAAGACTGTTCTTTGGACTGCCTAACTAGCTATGGGTATGAGTCTTTCCTGCATGAATGACTCAAATGGCTTTTGACCCATTTTATGGCAACTTATCAAACTTCTTATCGTATCTCTTATCTCTTGAGGAACTTCATCTCCAGTAGCTATATTGTCGAAATGTCTTCGCCCCCACCCCCTCCCCCAACCCACCGCCCATCAGGTGAATGATGCTTCCACGCAGAGCTGAAACCGACCGCACATGGGTATTGGTAAACCCCTTAGAGGATCTAAGCCTGTCCAGGCAAAGCGGTGCAAGTCGGACCGTCCATGCTTATAAGCTGTATTGGTTTCAGTTTCAGGTATTCCAGTTCACACTGTTTTCAGGAAGCTAGAGCCAGATGAAAGGGCGATTATGCTGTCTGTATTGCCTTACAGGATGTGATACCTGCTCTTCTTTACATAGTATAGGCAAGAGGATTGCCTAAATCAGACTTCAAGCTTCAAGAGATTTCAGATCTTGGTATTGAGTCAAATGTCTCAGGGCCAGTTAAGGCAGCAGCAATTTTTCTGTAGGTTTGTTGTTCAGCCAAACACATTAGACAACAATGGTGCTCCAAAAACCCGGAGTTAGACCTAGTCATCTACCACCAACTAATAGTTTTTTGCTCCATTTGTACAGGTGTACATATCAGCTACTGATTTGATGGGGAGCCATTAAATCTAAGATTAATTTGCCTAGCCCTATAGACCTAGGGCATATGGTTGATCCTGAAACTGGGTTATTCATTCCACAGCTCATAACACAGATGCAAGCAGCCTCTCTCTTTTAACTAATATGGTTGTAAATAGCCTGATCAGTGTAGTGATGACTGCATTTGCTCATAGAAAGTTCAACCGTGTACTCAAGCTTGTAAGTAGTAAAGCATGTTTGAATAGTTCTTACATTTGTAAGCGCCTAAATGGTGACCAGGAGGACACGGGTTCGATACCTGCTGGGGTCGGTAACATTCTTTCGTGGAGATTAATCATGAAATCCTTTCAATGGTCATTCTCTCCTTTCCGCTAATTCAAGAAGGGCAGTTTCAGTTTCTGGCGAAAGAATGTGCACTGTTCTGGTTAATCACTTACGTATAAGCCTGCACAGGAAAAGTGTGGATAAGTAAACTGACAAGCTCAAAAATGACCTAAATAGTGTTGACTGGGCCGTTAAACCCCAATACAAACAAGCAAACTAACATTTGTTAGTTGCCCCCGCCCATCGGGGCATGCAGAAATAGATTGGGCTGCATGGTGCTTCCACGAAGAGCTGAATCTGACCACACACGAGTACTGGTAAACCGCTTTTAAGAAGGACTAAGCCTGCCCAGGCAAAGCGGTGTGTGTCAGATCGTCCAATGCATATAAGCCTTCTGGTTTCATTGGGCGGTAGGGCTTGAGATGTCATTCCATCTCAATGTCAGATAAAAGTTCCACAAAATTGGAAGCAACATCTCCAAAATGACTTTAATAATGTCGACGGGGACGTTAAACCCCATTCAAACAAACAAACAAACAAACAAAAAACTAACATTTGTAAGAACTTGTTTACAATACTAGCTCATATTTATACCGAGGACTATGACAGTTTTAAATCATGTACTTGGAGTCTGATATGGCCTATTAGTACAGCACAATCATTTTATAACACATTTTTATATAACACTGTCCAAAGCCCAAACCCTTAACTATTTGCAAAGAAAAAAATGACAAAAAACATGTAAAGGAACTTCTTTTACACTATTCTACCTTTTTCTTGGACATAACACTGTTTAACTAAGAGGTTTATGCTTGGATTCAGAAAACAGTATTATAAAGAGGTGGTGTTTCAAATGGCTAAATACATAACATTACGAAACACGCATAATTCAAATCCATTGGAAGATTTTACTACCACCCCCTCCCCCCCCCAAAAAAAAAAAAAAAATCCAGATAATAATGATATTTTTCTTATTTCTGTTCAAAACATAGATTGTGGGGACTCTTTAGAACCCTCTCAATGTGGCGATGCTGTCAAACACCACAAGCTATGTCCTTAAGCATAAATTCGAAAAATAATGCTTACCCCTGAAAACCCTAGTTTTCTATAAAACAAAGTGAGGTTCAAGGGGGTCAAAAACATATGGGCATGTTTTTGAGACGATATGAAAACAGAACTAAGCATTATTGTGAATGTCCTCTACTACTTAATTGTCTAAAATGAAGCACACACCTACAAATCCCTTGTTTGTGAGCATTTATGTGAATGAATTTTACTGGTAAACTTAGTGGGTGGGGTAATCCTGGGGCTAAATTGATGGTAAAAAAGTCATAACTAACCATAAATGTATATTAAAATAGTGTTAAATGTATTTTAGAATAGTGTCTTAGTTAAAATAAAACAATAGATATGTAAAAACTGTTTAAATTTTGAAACATCAGAATTTCTTTTATGTACCACCTATGAAACTAGACACAAAAACAATAAAATATCATTTTTTTTCACCGGTTTTCAAGTCAAACCTAAAAAGTTGATCTATATTCTAGCACAAATCTTCTTTCTACACCAGAAAAATAAATTAAAATAAGTTTGTAAGATGATTTGTGCTATTTATATTCATATTTACGAAAAACTGGAATTTACAGCTATGGCGGCCATCTTGGACGCCATCTTGGATTTCTCAGCTCGCCATCATTTATGCCAATTTATGCCGGCAGTTTCAGATACTACCGATCCTGACGAACATTTTGGTATATGACTTGTCTTGTTATACGGGGGGGTATGGGTTCCCATTTTTTTGGTCCAGATTGTCACCCTACCATATAGCGATTTTGTGATTGTACATTTGCCATTGATTGTATGTGGATGTCCCTCGTGCGATATACAATGGCGTTTATATATCGATATTGATTCGGTTGCCAGAGTGTCCACTAATGCAACTATTCAACGCTCATAATATGTTATTTACTGCTAAACTTAATCAGGGTTATCGGTACCATAAACTTCGCAAAGCCTTTTCTGAGTTTTATAGACGTCATTTCGATTTAGTTTCTAAATTTACTGTTGGACTTGAAAAAAATCTTTTCTGCAACCAGGCCTATCGGAAGCTGAATTTCATGGTGACTTTACATAAAACATCAGGAAATCTATACTTGCAACGATTTCAATATAAAATTCCGATACATCATTCTTCGATATAAAAAGATTGTGTACAGCATAATGTCAAACGAGAAACTGCATGCATGGAAGGTTACCCAATCACGGTTGATAATTTTTTGTTTCCCCCTTTAATTGCTCGCCGGTGGGTCTGGCATCGGACACTAAGATGGCTCCAGCCGAAAACTTTTTAGGATATGTCAGTTCGTACCTGGAGTCTATCTGTTGGTTTTCTTTTTCTCCAGTTTTCGGTCATTGCATGCTGTCGAGTCCTCATCGTTGATTCATCTTTGATTCGGTTGATTGTATGTTCTTGAAAAATAGAAGTGAAGGCAATGATCAGGAATCGATACAATTAACCCACAGCTCTTATCAGAGACACCAAGGGAAAGAAACACAAACATAAAAAACTAGACCTTATGGAAGCATCACTAGCGGAAAGCCAAAAGGACAGTCACTTTCCCACCAAATGGCCAAATTGGCTATACAAAGCAAAATAGTATAAGCGATACCTACACTCAAAGACAAGCCATAACAAAAATAAACCGCGACAGAAGAAAGATGAATAAAAATCAAAAATGATTTCCTTTAAGAGCAATGAAAACATTCATAAGAAAGAAGATGGGTCATACTACGTAGTTTCGGCTAATAAAGCCTCATCAGTAACCCTGAAATGATCCGGCAAAGAAAGCCAGAGGAAACATACTGCAATTTTGCGAATTTCAAATAGGCAGTCGATTCAAAGACTGATATAAATCACAAGGGGGTCCAAATAATTAAAAACCTGTCTAGAATATGAGTCTAAACCAACAATTTATTTCTGATTTCTCAGAATATTCACGCTGATCTCAAAGGACCAAAAGTAAAATATAATCTGCACTATGGTTGATGTACGGGGAGACTTTTTACGGCCGCCACACGGCACAACACCAGCTGCAGTGAAGGCAAATAAAAATAAAAAATGAGTTCCTTTAAGAGCAATGAAAACATTCATAAGAAAGAAGATGGGTCATACTACGTAGTTTCGGCTAATAAAGCCTCATCAGTAACCCTGCAATGATCCGGCAAAGAAAGCCAGAGGAAACATAATTGCAATTTTGCGAATTTCAAATAGGCAGTCGATTCAAAGACTGATATAAATCACAAGGGGGTCCAAATAATTAAAAACCTGTCTAGAATATGAGTCTAAACCAACAATTTATTTCTGATTTCTCAGAATATTCACGCTGATCTCAAAGGACCAAAAGTAAAATATAATCTGCACTATGGTTGATGTACGGGGAGACTTTTTACGGCCGCCACACGGCACAACAACAGCTGCAGTGAAGGCAAATAAAAATAAAAAATGAGTTCCTTTAAGAGCAATGAAAACATTCATAAGAAAGAAGATGGGTCATACTACGTTGTTTCGGCTAATAAAGCCTCATCAGTAACCCTGCAATGATCCGGCAAAGAAAGCCAGAGGAAACATACTGCAATTGCGAATTTCAAATAGGCAGTCGATTCAAAGACTGATATAAATCAAAAGTTAGTCCAAATAATTAAAAACCTGTCTAGAATATGAGTCTAAACCAACAATTTATTTCTGATTTCTCAGAATATTCACGCTGATCTCAAAGGACCAAAAGTAAAATATAATCTGCACTATGGTTGATGTACGGGGAGACTTTTTACGGCCGCCACACTGAAGACGCTGTACTGATGCTGATGGATTAGAAATCTTTCATGCAGACTGAACAAACTACTTGTCTAAACCACAATAGAACCAAGGGTGAGGAACGTTTAATAGAGGATCTTACATGAGTGTTCATGTATTATTGAATTTATTAAACGAGTTGAGGAAAAGGGATAAAATGCGAGGCTTGCCGAGCATTTTATGTCTTTTCCTCAACGAGTTTAATAAATTGTTGACATAGAGGATCTTACATGAGTGTTCATGTATTATTGAATTTATTAAACGAGTTGAGGAAAAGGGATAAAATGCGAGGCTTGCCGAGCATTTTATGTCTTTTCCTCAACGAGTTTAATAAATTGTTGACATAGAGGATCTTACATTGAATTTATTAAACGAGTTGAGGAAAGGGATAAAATGCGAGGCTCTGCCGAGCATTTTATGTCTTTTCCTCAACGAGTTTAATAAATTATTGATATAGAGGATCTTACATGAGTGTTCATGTATTATTGAATTTATTAAACGAGTTGAGGAAAAGGGATAAAATGCGAGGCTTGCCGAGCATTTTATGTCTTTTCCTCAACGAGTTTAATAAATTGTTGACATAGAGGATCTTACATGAGTGTTCATGTATTATTGAATTTATTAAACGAGTTGAGGAAAAGGGATAAAATGCGAGGCTTGCCGAGCATTTTATGTCTTTTCCTCAACGAGTTTAATAAATTGTTGACATAGAGGATCGTACATGAGTGTTCATGTATTATTGAATTTATTAAACGAGTTGAGGAAAAGGGATAAAATGCGAGGCTTGCCGAGCATTTTATGTCTTTCCCTCAACGAGTTTAATAAATTGTTGACATAGAGGATCTTACATTGAATTTATTAAACGAGTTGAAGAAAGGGATAAAATGCGAGGCTCTGCCGAGCATTTTATCCCTTTTCCTCAACGAGTTTAATAAATTATTGATATTGAGGATCTTACATGAGTGTTCATGTATTATTGAATTTATTAAACGAGTTGAGGAAAAGGGATAAAATGCGAGGCTCTGCCTCCTCTTTTCCTCAACGAGTTTAATAAATTGTCGAGATAGAGGATCTTACATGAGTGTTCATATATTATTGAATTTATTAAACGAGTTGAGGAAAAGGGATAAAATGCGAGGCTTGCCGAGCATTTTATGTCTTTTCCTCAACGAGTTTAATAAATTGTTGACATAGAGGATCTTACATGAGTGTTCATGTATTATTGAATTTATTAAACGAGTTGAGGAAAAGGGATAAAATGCGAGGCTCTGCCGAGCATTTTATCTCTTTTCCTCAACGAGTTTAATAAATTCAATAATACATGAGCACAAATGCAAGATTCTATTTATCATATGACATTTAAAACTCATTTTATTCACGATTGTTTACAAAAATGTCAATAGTCCGCCATCAGTAAACACGACGTCGTTAAGGACGCCGTACATGTAACGTTACGGAACGTATCTAGCTAATTTGCAAATTTAATCCACTAGCGGATTATCAAATATAATTCATGGCGTTATTACAATCTCAGACGCGGCGTGATATGATAAATCGATTTAACCTCTGGTCCCCTCTCTCCAGTAGGACACATTTATTGACCTTTCCAAGACGGTTCTTCTGTTGTGGTGTATTATAGTAAGTATGACTTTGCATGTATGTACTGTTCATATCATTTTTTTTTTATTTTTGGATAGCTGGTTGGCCATTTTTTAAGTAACTGTCCTATTGGCGTTCCGCCTGTATGTTTATGTTTCTTGGAGGTGTAAGGTAATTGTATTGATACTGATCATTGTCTTCACGTCTATGTTTCATTCGAGCTTAAGTGGAATTTCACTGAACATACATGTCTTTGATTGGCATATTGACTAGTAATAAAATGTTATTAATCAAGTAATTTTGTATTGGCCCAATTACAGTTCCGGGGTCTGCTGTATCTGCCCGGGGCGAAAGCCCGAGGGCTAATACAGCTGACCGAGTATCTGTGATTGGGACGAATCGAAATTTCTTGTATAAGGACAATTTTATCAATTGACACAGTTAAAAAAGCATGATTATTGACTTTTGATCTCAGCTTAATATTACTTGACCTCCAGTTAGTATTGTTTGATCTGGTGTTAATAAGGATGACCTCCCATCAATATAGGATAGTCAATTAATAATCACAGTTATTAACTGACTATCCGGTATTAATCGGAGGTCAGCCGTATTAACACCAGGTCAACTGCGGTCAAGTGAGGTCAAAAAATCAATAATCATGTTTTTTTTTTTAATTGTGCCAATTAATAAAATTGCCATTAATCATGTAATTTCGCATTGACCCAGTTACAGGTCCTCGGTCAGCTGCATTGGCCCGAGGCCTTCGGCCTCGGGCCAATGCAGCAGACCTCAGACCTGTACCTGGGTCAGTACGAAATTACTTCATTAATAACATTATAATATTGATTTCTATGGTAGTATTAAAATCTTTAGGAAGAGTGAGATGTACTTGTCAAACTAACTGGTTCGTTTTGAAGACAATTGACCTTCTAAATAGAAGTGAAGGTAATGATCAGGATTCGATACAATTAACCCACACCTCCCATGAAAGATACCAAAGGGAAAGAAACACAAACATCAAATAAGTAGACCCTAATGGAAACACCAGTGGCGGAAAGCCAAAAGGACAGTTGCTTTCCCACAAAATGGCCAATTGGTTATCAAAAACAAAAATATATAAGCGATACACACACATAAAGACAAACAATAGCAAAAAAAAAAAAAAAAAAAAAACGCGACAGAGGAACCTAATCCAATATTGGTGATTTTAATATGTGATTATGCAGTCCCATTAATCATTAGTAAACATTTTGTTTTGTTTTGGTTTTCATTGTAATTGGTTTCAGCGTGAATGGTTAGTGCAGTGCCCTGTAACATTTCGATCCCTCAGATTTCACATTGCTTTGGAATTCAAATCGCAGTGATAAAGATGCTTGTTTAATTGGAGTGTTCATCGTATCGCTGTGCTGGTTGTTGTTTCCAATTATTATTTGTTTTCGCTTGTGACGACTGTGTTTCAATTGAACAGACATTGAACGATGCTATAATTTCTCTTCGCATGCCTTATACAACGAAATAAAGCTCTGCAGCTTGCTTCCCCCCAGGCAATTAACAAGGGGTGAAGTTGATCAAGGGCGACATCAGAAAAATTGGCGGTCACCTGGATCACCTGATTAAGTTTTGATCGAATTTTGAGAAAAAAATCTTGAGTAATGGCTCAACAAATATTTATACTCATGCTTTATCACTTAGGCCTCATCATTGACCGATCCTCACGTATCTTAAAATTTCTACAATGGGATCAATTTTCCAAAAGGAAGGACGAGAAAAAAAGGCCGCAAAACATTCTCTTAACACCATATGTGTTTAGAAAAGGTAGTCCCTTCAAAGCATGGAACACACTACAGAACTGAACATAGTAGAATGCTATTTTGTTGTGGACCAGACAAGTTAGTTTCGGCCAATTGGGCCTCATTAGTGACCCTCACTTATTTTCAAATTTCCTAAAAGGCTGTACTGTGATTCTGTTGGACTGTAGTTTGTTTTTAGTCTTCTCTGAACGCACGTGCTCGAACATCTGTTACTATTACAATACGAAAACATGCCTATTTATATATACTGAAAATTTTGCCATCAAAAACTGAACATTTGCAGATAAAAAAGTCTAATAATTTTCATATTTCTGCTCAAAACATAGATTGTGGGTACTCATAAGAACCGCCTCACCAAGGCGGTTCTAACGAGTACCCACAATCTATGTTTTTGAGCAGAATTAAGAAAAATATCACAATGTTTCATCTCAAAAATTTCGTTTTTTTTCGGCGGTAAAGTTTATAATGTATTTAATAGGCGTGTTTTTGTAATGACCTAACGAAAACATGCCTTTTTAAATATATTGAAACTTTAACCATGAAAAACTGAATATAATCAGATAAAAAAAACTAATAATTTTCATATTTCTGCTCAAAACATAGATTGTGGGTACTCGTTAGAACCGCCTCGGTGAGGCGGTTCTAATGAGTACCCACAACCTATGTCTTGGAGCAGAAATTAGAAAAATAATCTATACCGCTTTAAACCCTAGTTTTACTGTATGAAAGTGGGGTTTGAGGGGGGGGGGGGGTCAAAAATATACAGGTGTGTTTACGTGATATCTTATTCAAGGGCGCCCCCACCCATAGGGGCTTGAAGAAATATATGGGCTCCATGATGCTTCCACACAGAGCTGAATCCGGCCCGCACACTAGTACTGGTAAACCGCTTAGAGGATCTAAGCCTGTCCAGGAACCGCGGTGCGAGGCGGACCGTCCATGCTAATAAACCCTATTGGTTTCATTGGTCGACAGGGCTTGAGATGTCATTTCATCTCAATGTCGGGTAAAAGTCCCACAAAACTGGAAGCAACGTCTCCAAAATGACCTTTACAGTGTTGACGGGGACGTTAACTAAACCTCAAATCGAACAAATAAAACAAACAAAATCTTTCTCAAGGACTTTCACATGCAACTGTTTGATATTTTTCTTATTTAAAGACTAAATATAGATTATGGATGCTTGTTAGTACCGCCTTAATTAGACCTCCATGAGGCGGTCCTACAGAACATCCGTAATCCATGTTTTTCATCTAAAGTATGGGAATTATAGAATACCCCCCATTAAATCTCGCTTTTCTCTCAATAAGGAGGGGGTGGAGGGGTGTTCATTTCATGGACTTGTTAGCCTGATGCCAAATATATGCTTTCAGCAGAGATAATAATAATAATAATAATAATAATAATAATAATAATAATAATAATAATAATAATATCATCACAGATTTGCATCTCAGGAAAACATCAGGTTAGATATTGAGTCATTCAGAAAACTGACCTGCACATGAACCTTTGACGTATGTGCATATCGAAGGCTACATTCTATGTTATTAACTTCGGTGTGTTATTGCTTGAGAAGTATGCCTTATCTGTCCCCTACTCGAAAATGCTTCTAAAGCACTGTGTTTATTCGAAATCTTTATTACTTTATTATACAACCTCGGGATGCAATTACATTGTAGAATGCAACAGATAATGACCGATGTGCCCAAAATGATAACTTGCAACTCTTTACCAAATTAATTCCGATTCGCGTCGTGCGAAAATGCATTTTACAACATTGGCGGTCCGTAAAAGGGGCCGATTAGCTTTCATATCTTCAGTCTGGCCAAACACATCGCCTTTCCAATAATGCTTCCGTATATCTCAGTCTGTCCATAGTAAAAGCGTCGATGGTTCTTATCTTGTTGCACAGAATCACAAGCGGATGTTTGTTATCATGTTTCGGAATACCGTTCTCGTTAAGCTCCTCTTGTCTATTTGTAACATGGATCAGATCGTCTTATTGATACGAATATGATAGAATTTAAATAACATATCAGTGTCTACAATCTCTGTCATGACGTAGACCATATCAGATGATACTGTTGTAATTTCTCGCTTTCTACAGAAAATACCACACCGTGGCGAAGATCTGTATTTGCATATTTTTACCTATTTCTGTTCTTCCGATTGCGGGAGAATCGTCCCACTCATATCGTCCCACTCATACGACTGTAGGGTATTGTCCCACTCATACGACTGTGGGATAATTGTTCCACTGTCAATATCATTACGATAACATAACTGTGAAAAGTAGAAGTAAAACAAAGATCAGGAATCGATACAATTAGCTTACTCCAACCATCAAAGACACCAAAGGGAAAGAAACACAAACAAGGAGCCACCAGACCATAATGGAAACCTAAACAAAGACAGGCCATAAGGACAGTTACTTTCCGCAAAAAAATGGCAATATGGTCACCCAAAATAAAAAGACACAAGTGATACACACAGTAAGTAACAAACAACAACATTAATAAACCGCCAGAGAAGAACCGCCTTGGAACGGTCGGTGGAAAGATTTCAACTGGGGGGCTTAAATCGATTTTACGTGGCCACAATGTCTCAAAGCCGGACATTGTTCTGATGAAAATGTGTGAAATTTTTTCTTATTTATACTCAAAAGTATACAGGTTACGTGGGCTCGATTGCGCCGCCTCATTGAGGCGCTTCTAACGAGTAACCACGACCTATGTCATAAAGCTAAAATAACAAAAATAATGAATACCCACGCTCCCCCCCCCGCCCCAGTAAACCCCACTTTGCTCTGTATAAAGTGGGGCTCAGAGGGGTGCTTATTACACGGACTTGTTACTTCAGGTCTCCTAAAGAGCATCCGTAATCCATGTTTTCAATCAAAAGCGTGGCAATTAAAGAACACCCCATTAAACCTCGCTTTTTCTCTATATAAAGTGGGATTTGAGGGGGTGTTGTTTCATGGACTTGTTAGCCTGATGCATTTTTGGTGCGGTCAAATGTATGCTTTCAGCAGAGAAAATAATAATAATAATAATACAGTAGAACTTCAATGGCTCGAACACCGATGGCTCGTTTACCACGGATGCATCGAACCCATTCTTGAGCCCCTAGCGAAATCCTCTACATAAGAAATAGTGGGGGATTATTAAGGAGATTTTAATCTTTTATCTTGCAAATGTATGCTGTGTGTACTCATTAGAATCGCCTCGATGAGGCGATTCTAATGAGTTCACACAGCATACATTTTCATTATAGAACACCGAAAAGATGTCTAAAAGTACCTCGTTATACCTCCTGACAGAAACCTCAGTCGCTCGAACTACCCCAGTCTCGAACAGATTTTCGAGGTCCCAAAGGTGTTTGAGCCATTGAAATTCGACTGTAATAATAATAATAATAATAATAATAATAATAATAATAATAATAATAATAACAATAATAATATCGCAGATTTGCATCTCAAGAAAACACCAGGTTAGATGTGATAGAGTTATTTAGAAAGCTCTGCCCATCGTGACTCGAAGAAATCGATGGGCTGCATGATGCTGCCAGGAAGAGCTGAAACCGACTGCACACGAGTACTGATAAACCGCTTAGAAGATCTAAATACGTTCTATAAAAGGGTTATCCTTTGGAAGCAAGGAATACACCACAGAACTGAAATATATGAAAGTGTACATGTTTTCAGGGCCAGACTAGCTAGTTTCGGCCAATTAGGCCTCATCAGTGACCCTCAGATACTTTAAAAATTCCACAATGGAATCAATGATCCCAAAGCACAAGAAAATATAATCTACACTATGATGTAGGGTAGGGAGACGTTTTACCGCCGCCACACATTCCCACACACCAGCTGTAGTAAAGCTAAATACGTTTTATAAAAGGATTATCCTTTGGAAGCAAGGAATACACCAAAGAACTGAAATAAGTCTAAGTCTGACTAAGTCTGCCACGGCAAAGCGGTGCGATTCGGACCTCCCATGCTTACGTAAAAACATAAATGGAATTTTATTTTAGTATTCTTTATGTTGGTTGGCGCCTAATGCTCCGTCTTTGGTCGGGCCCCTCGGAGTCTAACTCTTGGTTTTCTTTTGCTCCAGCAATTCTGTTGTTGTATGCTGTAGAATCCTTAACCTTGATTCATCTCTGTAGTGGTTTTATTTGTATGTTCTCGGAGTTGTTACACTGATGAGTTAGGAAGCCTTCATGCGGACTAAACAAAATTAGTGTATATCGCGACAGAGGTAAGGGCGAGGATTGTGGCCATGTAAAATCGATTTAAGCCCCCCAGTGGAATTCTTCCCACTGACCGTTCCAAGGCGGTTCTTCTGTAGCGGTTTATCTATGTTGTTGTTTGTTACTGACTGTGTGTATCACTTGTGTCTTTTTATTTTGGATGGCCATTTGACCATTTTATGGAAAAGTAACTGTCCTTATTGCCTTCCTTTGTTTAGGTTTCCATTATGGCCTGGTCGCTTCATGTTTGTGTTTCTTTCCCTTTGGTGTCTTTGATGGGTGGAGTAAGTTAATTGTATCGATTCCTGATCTTTGTTTTGCGTCTACTTTACAAACCCTATTGGTTTCATTGGGCGACAGGCATTGAAATGTCATTTCATCTCAATGTCGGGTAAACGTCCCACAAAATTGGAAGCAACGTCTCCAAAATAACCTATACAGTGTTGACGGGGACGTTAAACCTCAAATCAAACAAAACAAACATTTGATTGTGAATGCTTGTTAGAACCAAATACAGTCGAACTTCAATGTCTCGATCACCTTTGACACCTCGAAAATCTGCTCGAAACAGAGGTAGTTCGAGTCACTGAGGTTACTGTCAGGAGGCATAACGTGATACTTTTAGACATATTTTCGGTTTTCTATAATGAATATGTATGTTGTGTGTACTCATTAGAATCGCCTCATCGAGGCGATTCTAATGAGTACACACAGCATACATTTGCAAAATAAAAGACTAAACTCATCTGAATTATCCCCCATTATTTATTATGTAGAGGAATTTGCTAGGGACTCAAGAATGTGTTCGACTCATCCATGGTACACGAGCCATCGGTGTTCGAGCCATCGAAGTTCTACTGTAATAATAATAATAATAATAATAATAATCACATATTTGCATCTCAGGAAAACATCAGGTTAGATATAGAGTCATTCAGAAAACTGACCTGTACATGAACCTTTGACGTATGTGCATATCGAAGGCTACACTCTATGTTATTAATCAAATAATTTCGGATTGGCCTAGTTACAGGTCCGAGGTCTGCTGTATTGGCACGAAGCCGAAGGCCGAGGCCAATACAGATGACCGTGGACCTGTAACTGGGCCAATACGAAATTACTTGATTAATGACAATTTTATTATTTGACACAATTAAAAACATAATTTACGATTTTTGAATATTGGCTGATCTTGTGTAATATAGGATAATCAATTAATAAATTCTGTTATTAACTTCGGGTGTGTTATTGCTTGAGAAGTATGCCTTATCTGTCCCCTACTCGAAACTGCTTCTAAAGCACCGTGTTTATTCGAAATCTTTATTACTTTATTATACAACCTCGGGATGCAATTACATTGTAGAATGCAACAGATAATGACCGATGTGCCCAAAATGATAACTTGCAACTCTTTACCAAATTAATTCCGATTCGCGTCGTGCGAAAATGCATTTTACAAACACATCGCCTTTCCAATAATGCTTCCGTATATCTCAGTCTGTCCATAGTAAAAGCGTCGATGGTTCTTAACTTGTTGCACAGAATCACAAGCGGATGTTTGTTATCATGTTTCGGAATACCGTTCTCGTAAAGCTCCTCTGGTCTATTTGTAACATGGATCAGATCGTCTTATTGATACGAATATGATAGAATTTAAATAACATATCAGTGTCTACAATCTCTGTCATGACGTAGGCCATATCAGATGATACTGTTGTAATTTCTCGCTTTCTACAGAAAATACCACACCGTGGCGAAGATCTGTATTTGCATATTTTTACCCATTTCTGTTCTTCCGATTGCGGGAGAATCGTCCCACTCATACGACTGCAGGGTATCGTCCCACTCATACGACTGCAGGGTATTGTCCCACTCATACGACTGTGGGAGAATTGTTCCACTGACAATATCATTACGATAACATAACTGTGAAAAGTAGAAGTAAAACAAAGATCAGGAATCGATACAATTAGCTTACTCCACCCATCAAAGACACCAAAGGGAAAGAAACACAAACAAGAAGCGACCAGACCATAATGGAAACCTAAACAAAGATAGGCCATAAGGACAGTTACTTTCCGCAAAAAATGGCAATATGGTCACCCAAAATAAAAAGACACAAGTGGTACACACAGTAAGTAACAAACAACAACATTAATAAACCGCCAGAGAAGAACCGCCTTGGAACGGTCGGTGGAAAGATTTCAACTGGGGGCTTAAATCGATTTTACGTGGCCACAATGTCTCAAAGCCGGACATTGTTCTGATAAAAATGTGTGATATTTTTTCTTATTTATACTCAAAAGTATACAGGTTACGTGGGCTCGATTGCGCCGCCTCATTGAGGCGCTTCTAACGAGTAACCACGACCTCTGTCATGAAGCTAAAATAACGAAAATAATGAATACCCACGCCCCCCCCCCTCGTAAACCCCACGTTTCTCAGTATAAAGTGGGGCTCAGAGGGGTGATTATTACACGGACTTGTTACTTCAGGTCCTAAGGAGCATCCGTAATCCATGTTTTCAATCAAAAGCATGGCAATCAAAGAATACCCCATTAAACCTCGCTTTTCTCTATATAAAATGGGATTTGAGGGGGTGTTGTTTCATGGACTTGTTAGCCTGGTGCATTTTGGTGCGGTCAAATTTATGCTTTCAGCAGAGAAAATAATAATAATAATAATAATACAGTGGCTCGAACACCTTTGGGACCTCGAAAATCTGTTCGAGACAGGGGTAGTTCGAGCCACTGAGGTTACTGTCAGGAGGCATAACGGGATACTTTTTGACATCCTTTTCGGTGTTCTATAATGAATATGTATGCGGTGTGTACTCATTAGAATCGCCTCATCGAGGCGATTCTAATGTGTACACACAGCATACATTTGAAAAATAAAAGACTAAAATCATCTGTATTATCCCCCATTATTTCTTATGTTGCGGAATTTGCTAGGGACTCAAGAATGTGTTCGACCCATCAATGGTAAACAAGCCATCGGTGTTCGAGCCATCGAAGTTCTACTGTAATAATAATAATAATAATAATGTTAATAATAATAATAGTAATAATAATATCACAGATTTGCAGCTCAGGAAAACACCAGGTTAGATGTGATAGAGTCATTCAGAAAGCTCCGCCCATCGGGGCTTGAAGAAATCGATGGACTGCATGATGCTTCCAGGCAGAGCTGAGACCGACTGCACACGAGTACTGATAAACCGCTTAGAGGATCTAAATACGTTCTATAAAAGGGTTATCCTTTGGAAGCAAGGAATACACCACAGAACTGAAATATATGAAGTGTACAAGTTTTCAGGGCCAGACTAGCTAGTTTCGGCCAATTAGGCCTCATCAGTGACCCTCCGATATTTTCAAAATTCAACAATGGAATCAATGATACCAAAGGACAAGAAAATATAATCTACACTATGATGTAGGGCAGAGAGACATTTTACCGCCGCCACACATTCCCACACACCAGCTGTAGTGAATCTTAATACGTTCTATAAAAGGGTTATCCTTTGAAGGCAAGGAATACACCACAGAACTGATATAAGTCTATCTAAGTCTGCCGCGGGAAAGCGGTGCGAGTCGGACCGCCCATGCTTACGTGAAAACATAAATGGAATTTTATTTTAGTATTCTTTATGTTGGTTGGCGCCTGATGCTCCGTCTTTGGTCGGGCCCCTCGGAGTCTAACTCTTGGTTTTCTTTTGCTTCAGCAATTCTGTTATTGTATGCTGTCGAGTCCTCAACCTTGTTTCATGTCTGTAGTTTTTTTATTTGTATGTTCTCGGAGATGGTACACTGATGAGTTAGGAAAGTAGAAGTAAAACAAAGATCAGGAATTGATACAATTAACTTACTCCACCCATAAAAGACACCAAAGGGAAAGAAATACAAACATTAAGCGACCAGAACATAATGTAAACCTAAACAAAGGAAGGCCATAAGGACAGTTACTTTCCCACAAAATGGCCATATGGCCATCCAAAACCAAAAGACACAAATGATACACACAGTTAGTAACAAACAACAACATAAATAAATCGCCACAGAAGAGCCGCCTTGGAACGGTCAGTGGATGATTTCCACTAGGGGGCTTAAATCGATTTTACGTGGCCACAATCCTCGCCCTTACTTCCGTCGCGATTTAGACAAATATTTTGTTCAGTCCGCATGAAGGCCTCCTAACTCATCAGTGCAACATCTCCGTGAACACAAAAATCAAAGAACCACAGAGGTGAGACAACGGTGAGGACTCGACAGCAAGAAACCACTGAAATGCTGGAGCAAAAGAAAACCAACAGTTAGACTCCGATGAGCCCGACCAGAGACAGAGCATCAGGCACCAACCAACATTATCTCTCTAATTTTCAATAAGCCTTTACGTTGGGGCCGTCATAGAATCTGAGTTCTGACCCACCGGCGTGCAATTAAAGAGGGAAGCAAAGTTGCCAACCGTGATTGGGTTAACTACCATGCATGCAGTCTGTCGTATAATATCCATGTTGTAACCAATCTTTTTAAATCGAAGAATGATTTTTTCGAAATTGGGTGCTGAAGTAATTGCGGTTATATATATTTCTGAATTTATATACTAAGTCACCATAAAATTCGGGTTCCGATAGACCTTGTTGCAGAAGAGATTTAAGTCCAATATTGAATTTTGAACTTAAATCAGAATGGCGTCTATAAAATTTTGAAAAAGCTTTGCGTAGTTTATGGTACCGATAACCCTGATTAAGGAGTTTAGCCGTTAATAATTTATTACGAGTGTTGAAGTCAGTTACATGACTACACACTCTAGCAAATCGAATTAATTGCGAAATATAAACGCCATAGGATGGCGCACGAGGAACATCACCATCCAAAAAAGGAAAATTTACAATCTCAAAATCATAGTCATCGCGTTTATCATAAATTTTGCACGAAACAAATCCATCTACAATAGATAGATGTAAATCCAAAAACGGGGCCTCGGTATCAGAAGAATTTGCTTTATTTAACTGAAGTTCTAGGGGGTAAATCTGACTGATCAAACCATCAAAATAGGTATTATCAATATTTGATAAATCATCTAAATATCTAGAAGTAGAGCTAAAAGCTTCAATAATTTCAGATTGGTTATCAATGGAAAGCGACAAAATGAAGTCTCTTTCATAACAATACAAGAATAGATCAGCCGCAAGAGGTGCGCAATTAGTACCCATCGGAATACCCACAATTTGTCTAAATAACTTAGTACCGAATCTAATATAAATATTGTCAAGTAGAAAGGTGAGGGCATCACACACTTTCTGACATGACCAAAGTGTATAATTCTTATGCGCTTTAGAAGTGAAAAATGCATTTCTGACATTACATGCAAGACAGAGAGAATCTTCTCTGTGAAAAGCCCATTCAATTAAATCATTAAGCTTTTCTTTTATAAGATTATGAGGAAGTGTAGTGTAAAGAGTGGAAAAATCGTAGGTAGACAGACTAGAAGCACGAAAATGTCTAGATTTCAATTTTTTAAAACCTCATTCGAATTTTTTATAGACTAAAACAGATTTCTTCCTGATCTTTCAAATATTTAATTACATGCGTGTTAATAGCAGTAAGACAGGAAGTTAATAATTTAGAAAGTTCAGTGGTAGTGCAAGAGCTAGAATTTGCAATAAACCGAAGAAGCCTTCATGTGGACTAAACAAAATCAGTTATTACCGCGACAGAGGAAGGGCGAGGATTATGGCCATGTAAAATCGATTTAAGCCCCTCAGTGGAATTCTTTCCACTGACCGTTCCAAGGCGGTTCTTCTGTGGCGTTTTATTTATGTTGTTGTTTGTTATATACTGTGTGTATCACTTGTGTCTTTTTATTTTGGATGGCCATTTGACCATTTTGTGGGAAAGTAACTGTCCTTATTGCCTTCCTTTGTTTAGGTTTCCATTATGGTCTGGTCGCTTCATGTTTGTGTTTTTTTCCCTTTGGTGTCTTTGATGGATGGAGTAAGTTAATTGTATCGATTCCTGATCTTTGTTTTGCTTCTGCTTTACAAACCCTATTGGTTTCATTGGGCGACAGGCGTAGATGATCTAAGCCTGTCCAGGAACCGCGGTGCGACGTAGACCGTCCTTGCTAATAAACCCTTTTGGTTTCATTGGGCGACAGGGTTTGAGATGTCATTTCATCTCAATGTCGGGTAAAAGTCCCACAAAATTGGAAGCAACGTCTCCAAAATGACATTGACAGTGTTGACGGGGACGTTAAACCTCAAATCAAACAGACAAATCATTGAGCGACAGGTCTTGAGATGTCATTTCATCTCAATGTCGGGTAAACGTCCCACAAAATTAGAAGCAACGTCTCCAAAATGACCTATACAGTGTTGACGCGGACGTTAAACCTCAAATCAAACAAAACAAACATTTGATTGTGAATGCTTGTTAGAACCAAATACAGTCGAACTTCAATGGCTCGAACACCTTTGGGACCTCGAAAATCTGCTCGAAACAGGGGTAGTTCAAGGCACCGAGGTTACTGTCAGGAGGCATAACGTGATACTTTTAGACATATTTTCGGTTTTCTATAATGAATATGTATGTTGTGTGTACTCATTAGAATCGCCTCATCGAGGCGATTCTAATGAGTACACACAGCATACTTTTGCAAGATAAAAGATTAAATCTCCTTAATTATCTCCCACTATTTCTTATGTAGAGGATTTCGCTATAGGCTCAAGAATGGGCTCGACTCATCCATGGTAAACGAGCCATCGTTGTTCGAGCCATCAAAGTTCTACTGTATATGTTTCCAATCAAAAGTAAGGAGAATAGTGACTACCCCACTGACCCTCGCCTTTCTCTACATAAAGTGGGGTTTGAGGGAATGCTCATTTCATTGGCTTGTTAGCCTGCTTCCTTTTCAGTGCGGCCAGATTATAATAATCCGATATGGGGCTCTGTTGAAGATGAACGTTTCCAACCCGAGGGATGACCGTGCTGAGCGGAACTGAGGCTACGCCGAGGTTCCGCTTAGCACGGTCATCCCGAGGTTTGGAAACGCCCATCTACAACAGAACACCATATTGGATTCTTTTTCTTGCACAACATCCACGGTTAGTTTTGACAGCTCGCACATGTTTATTGTTTACAAAATAAAAGTAGTGCGGAAGTAGTTCCGGCAGTTGAATAGAATTGCAGCGCATTTATGTTAGTTGCCTGGGTCGGAACACCAGGGTCAGAACATAAATTTCTATCCCAGGGTAACATCACGGATTTCCTTGTCTGGTGTGCAAGAAAAATGCTTTCAGCAGAGATAATAATAATAATACACAGATTTGCATCTCAGGAAAACATCAGGTTGGACGCCATAGAGCCATTCAGAAACCTGACCTGCGCATGAACCTTTGACATATATGCGGATGTGTTATTACTTTAACTCCTATCCTATAAGACGTACTTGTAAAAAGTATGCCTTATCTCTCCCCTACTCGAAAATGCTTCTAAAGCACCGTGTTTATTCCAAATATTTATAACTTTATTATGCAACCCCGGAATGTAATTACATCGCGAACTGCAATGTGCCCAAGATGATAACTCGCAACTCTTTACCAAATTAATTCCGATTTGCGTCGTGAGAAAATGCACGTTATAACATTGGCGGTCGGTATAGGTGCCGATTTGCTTGCATATCTTAAAAGTCTGGCCAAACCCATCGCCTTTCAAATGATGCTTCCATATATACCAGCCTATCCATAGTAAAAGCGTCGGTGGCTCTTATCTTGTTGCACAGACGCACAAGCGGATGTTTGTCATCATATTTCGGAATACCGTTCTCGTAAAGCTCCTCTGGTCTATTTGTAACATGGATCAGATCGTCTTATTGATACGAATATGATAAAATTTAAAACTTTATGGACCAAATGGAATCTTCCTCCTTATATTTGGCAGGAGCCCATTTCAAAATTTAGGGGTGTCAGGTTGTGTTTTTATCAAAACTTCTCTGGAAATCGAATGGACTTTTAGCGGCGTCTGATCTGGGCCTGCACTGTTTGCCAGGGTACCCGTTTAGGGGGTTCTGGTACTTAATGGGTGATATAACAAATCAGTGTCTACAATCTTTGTCATGAGGTAGGCCATATCAGATGATACGGTGAGGATTTCTCGCTTTCTACACAAAATACCGCACTGTCGTGACGACGATATACGTATTTGCATATTCTTTACCTATTTCTGTTGTTCCGACTACGTGACAATCGTTCCACTCATATCGTCCCACTCATGCGACTGTAGGAGAATCGTTCCACTAATGCGATAATAGGAGAATTGTTCCACTCATACGACTGCAGGAGAATCGTTCCACTCATACGACTGTGGGAGAATTGTCGCACTCATACGACTGTGGGAGAATCGTTCCACTCAAACGGCTGTGGGAGAATTGTTGCACTCATACGACTGTGGGAGAATCGTCCCACCTATACGACTGTGGAAGTCTTGTTCCACGCATACGACTGGGAGAATTGTTGCACCCATACGATTGTAGGAGAATAGTTCAACTCATACGACTGTGGGAGAATCGTTACACATACGACTGTGGGAAAATCGTTTTACTCATACGACTGTGGGGGAATTGTCCCACTCATACGACAATGGGACAATTGTTCCACTCATACGACTGTGGGAGAATTGTTCATACGACTGTGGGAGAATTGTTCCACTCATACGATTGTGGAGAATTGTCCCACTCATACGACTGCGGGAGAATCGTCCAACTCATACGACTGTGGGGGGATCGTCCCACTAATAGGACTGTGGGAGAATCGTCCCACTCATACGACTGTGGGAGAATCGTCCTACTCATTAGACTGTGGGAGAATCTTTCCACTCATCAGACTGTGGGAGAATCGTCCACTCATACGACTGTGGGAGAATCGCTCCACTCATACGACTGTGGGAGAATCGTCCTACTCATACGACTGTGGGAGTATTGTCCCACTCATACGACTGTTGAAGAATCGTCCCACTCAAACGACTGTGGGAAAATCGTCCCACGCGTACGACTGTGGGAGTATTGTCCTACTCATATGACTGTGGCGGAATGTCCCACTCATACGACTGTAGGAGAGTCGTCCCACTCATACGACTGTGGGAGAAATGTGCCAGTCATACGACTGTGGGAGAATTGTCCCACTCATACGATTTTGTGAGAATCGTCCAACACATACGGCTGTGGGAGTATTGTCCCACTTATACTGTTCCACTCATACGACTGTGAGAGAATCATTCCACTCATACGACTGTGGGAGAAGTGCCCCACTTATACGACTGTGGGAGAATTGTTCTTTTCACACTACTGTATGGGAACTCTCCCAACGACTGTGGGAGCATTGTTCCACTCATACGATTATGGGAGAATTGTTCCTCTTATACTACTGTGGGATAATTTTTCCACTAATACTACTGTGCGAGAATTGTTGCACTGATACGGCTTTGGGAGAATTGTTCCAGTCATACGACTTTCGGAGAATTGACCCACTCATACGACTATGGGAGAATTGTTCCACTCATACGACTATGGGATAATTATTCTACTCATACGACTATGGTAGAATTGTCCCACTCATACGACTGTGGGAGAATTGTTCCACCTATTCGACTATGGGAGAACTGTCCCACTCATACGACTGTGGGAGAATTATTCCTCTCATACGATTATGGGAGAATTGTTCCACTCAAACGACTACGGGTGAATTGTCCCACTCATACGACTGTGGGAGAGTTGTTCCATTTATACGACTATGGGAGCATTGTTGCACTCATACGCCTATTGGAGAATTGTCCCACTCATACGACTGAGGGATAATTGTCCCACTGATACGACTATGGGAGAACTGTTCAACTCATACGACTGTGGGAGAATTGTCCCACTCATATGCCCTCTGGGAGAATTGTTCCACTCATACGCCTATGGGAGAATTGTTCCACTAATACGACTATGGGAGAATTGTTCCACTCATACGACTGTGGGAGAATTGTCCCACTCATACGGATGTGGTAGAATTGTTCCAATCAAACGACGTTGAGAGCATTGTTCCACTCATTCGAATGTGGGAAAATTGTTCCACTCGTACGACTGTGGGAGAATTGTTCCACTCATACGCCTATGGGAAAATTCAACTCAAACGACTGTGGGAGAATTGTCCCACACATACGACTGTGGGAGAATTGTTCCACTCATACGACTCGGGGAGAATTGTTCCACTCAAACGACTGTGGAAAAATTGTTCCACTCATACGCCTATGGGAGAATTGTTCCACTCATGCGACTATTGGAGAATTGTTCCACTCATACGACTATGGGAGAATTGTTCCACTCATACGACTGGGAGAATTGTGCTACTCATACGACTGTGGGAGATTTGTTCCACTCATACGACTGTGGGAGAATTGTTCCACTCATACAACTATGGGAGAATTGTTCCACTCATACGACTATGGGAGAATCGTTTCCACTCATACGACTGTGGGAGAATCGCCCAACTCATACGACTGTGGGAGAAATAATCCATTCATACTACTATGGGAGAATTAATCCACTCATACTACTCTGGGAGAATTGTTCCACTCATACGATTCTGGGAGAATTGTTCCCCTCATACGTCTGGGGGAAAATTTTTCCACTCATTAGACTGTGGGAGAAGTGTTCCACTCATACGACTATGGGAGAATTGTTCCACTCATACGACTGTGGGAGAATTGTTCCATTCATACGACTATGGGAGAATTGTTCCACTCATACGACTGTGGGAGAATTGTTCCACTCATACAACTAAGGGACATACGACTATAGGAGAATTATTCCCACTCAAACGACTATGGGAGAATCGTCCAACTCATACCACTGTGGGAGAATTGTTCCACTCATACGACTATGGGAGAATTGTTCCACTCATACGACTATGGGAGAATTTTTCCACTCATACGACTGTGGGAGAATCGTTCCACCTACACTACTGTGGGAGAATTGTTCCACTCATACGACAATGGGAAAATTGTTCCACTCATACGACTGTGGGCTAATGGTTCCACTCTATCGACTGTGGGAGAATTGTTCCACTCATACGAATGTCGGAGAATTGTTCCACTCATTCGAGTGTAGGAGAATTGTTCCACTCATACGACTATGGGAGAATTGTTCCACTCATACGACTGTGGGAGAAGTGTTCCACTCATACGACTATGAGAGAATTATTCCACTCATAGGACTATGGGAGAATTGTTCCACTCATACGACTTTGGCGAATTAGTCCACTGATATTATCATTACGATATCACATCCGTGAAGCATAATATATTTTCCTATCTCAAAGCCGGACAGACTCATCACTAACCCTACAAACTACTAAAAACTTTCAATCTTTCCACGAACCATTTTTCATTGGAATGTTCCACCCCGCCAAATAGTCATGCCCCCCACCCTGGCACAGTTTGGTGATGCTGTGTGCCGTGTGGAGCATGTGTTCCCTCTTACCATGGCTAAAATAAATTGTCTTTGAGTCCTCAAAAAAATAATTCCTATATTCCTATAGCCCAGATGAAGGGGGTGGGTGGGCCGTTGGGATGCGAAGTTATTTTATGTTCAAAATTTATGTGTTGTTTGTACTCAGAGGAACCATTTCATCGAGGAAAACATTACACTTTTCTTGTATATACTATCAGGAAAACATAAATCAAATTATTCTGCCTTTGCCTCTTAGTCTGGGACATGACCAATCACGTTTTTATTCAATTTTTGACGGAAACTTCTGTTAGAGAATAGTGCAGGCCCTGATCAGACGGCGTCTGATCTGGGCCTGCACTGCTTGCCAAGATACCGCTGTAGGGGTTTCCCGCATGCAATGGGTAAAGCCGCCGAAAGAACAGAAAGACTGAATGACACAAAAGGCAATCTGAAAAAAAAACAAAAAAAAAAACAGAAAGTTCACTAAATCCAACCAACTTAAACTCATATATGATAACAAGTAAAAAATTGCTCCATGTTGGAGCAAAGGAGGAAGCGCTGCGGAAAACAACTTTTTTTATACCCGCTTTTTCGAAGAAAATTCTAAAAATCGGGTATATTGTTTTCGTGTCAGAGTCGAGTGTCTATCAGTCCGGGGGTCTGTATGTGTGTATGTATGTTTGTATGTAAGTATGTGTGTGTGTGTGTACATACGTCCGTTGAGTTTCTATGGAATGGATCTCCTCTGAAACCGGTTAAGATACATTTTCCAAACTTTGCCTGTGGATAATACATTGAATGTAGATGGCACTGGGCTACTTTTGGCGTGGCCTTGACCTCAACATGGCCCCTTGGTCAAAGGTAAAAAAGTATTATTTTGCCATATCTTCTAAACTATTGGAGTTACACTTCTTGAATTTTGGTTATTGGATGACCCTTGGAATATAGAATAAATTGGGCTCCTTTTGGTGTGACCTTGACCTCAACATGACCCCAAGGTCAAAGGTAAAAAAGTATGACTTTGTCATATCTTCTAAACTATCGGAGTTACACTTCTGAAACTTTGGTTATTGGCTGGCTCTTTGAATATAGAATAAATTGGGATACTTTTGGTGTAACCTCGACCTCAACATGACCCCAAGGTTAAAAGTCAAAAAGTATGACTTTGCCATATCTTCTAAACTATTGGTGTTACACTTCTGAAACTTGGATATTGGATGGCCGTTGGAATATAGGATAAAGGATAAATTGGGATAATTTTGGTGGACCTCAACATGATCCCAAGGTCAAAGGTAAAAAAGTATGACTTTGCCATATCTTCTAAACTATAAGAGTTACACTCCTGAAATTTTGCTTATCAGTTAGAATGTTCTTTTAGTTTATATGCAGGTTTGGATAGCTAATACATAGTCATTAGTGTTATTCATAGAAAATGCGGGTATTTGCGATGGTATCCCATCGACTGCGCGATCTAGTTTACCTTTAATTTCATTAAAAAATTTCATAATTGTGTATGTCTTTAAAGGGTTGGACCTAATACATGAGAATGAGCCTTTTCTTACCGATTCATTACAGGAAAGGTTTTCTAAGGCCATTCCCAATTGCGGGCAGTGCCAATCATCAAGAAGGTGGAAAAAGAGTATGAAACATCGCGAGCAGTTCATAAAGAGCATTACGCAGCAAATAAGCAACATAATACTTTAGGAATTTTGAATGACTTTAGAATTATAGCTTTGAGATCTATCTGTCACCAGTCAATGACACATTACATGATTGTTCATTATTATCCCCTCGCAACAAAGTTGCGATCGATACCATACGTCCGTGTGTGGGTGTTTGTGTGGGTGTCCGTGTGTTCGGAATTTGTGAACAGGATAAAAGACAATGCCATCATCGGAGAAGCATCATACCTTCCATAAATGTTCCCCATGGAGAGAGAATAAATCCTATTGATTTTCAAGGTCAAGGGTCAAATGCCAAGTTAACAATGGACTTGACATTGAAAACATTGTGAACAGGATAAAAGACAAAGCTATCATCATTGAAGTATCAAACATTCCACAAATGTTTCCGGTGGAGCGATGATGAACACTACAGATTTTCGAGGTCAAGGGTCAAATGTCAATGTCACGATGCACCGTGTGAAAAACACTGAAGTGTCCTATGCACTCTGAGGTGAGTGACTCTATATTTGCCTTCTGGGATGACCCTAGGAAATGCTGACTCTTCTCCATCGGTAAAGTCACATACCAGAATCAGCATTCTTAATTATTACTGAGGATACGTCAAATGCCATTCAAAGGTCAGGACCTGTGAAGTTAGTCCCTGGCTCTCACGAAATAGGCAAAATTAGCTTCAGTATTATCAGCACCTTCAACTGTGGAAATGATCGAATAGGAAAGAGCATTCCACTCTCTAATGGTCCGACGGAAGAAAGATTCTTTGTAAATACGGGACAATTGGGATCATCATGCCTCATGTCAAATCAAGGGACTTTACCTGTACTGGCATTTTTCCAGCTCCGAAAATCCCGAAAAAATTAAAACAACCTCAAAATGACCCAATTTGTTTTTATTTGATTTTCTGAAATTTAACATTGGATGAAAGAAAAATAATTGTTCTACTTAAATTTTCAGTCCCATTTTTCATTGCATAATGAATGTTTTAAATACTGTAGTTTAAATCAGTATGAGAATATCAATAACCCAGCAGGCACACGACGCAAGGGCAACGTCAACTCAACGTCGGTAAAATGTCACGACGTTGCACCGACGTAGATGTGACGTTGCATTAAAGTCATGACGTTGCACCGACGTTGATGTGACGTCACAATTACGTCATGTGCCTGATGGTAAGTATCCAACAATGTCGGAAATCACTGTTAATTCCACCCCTCCCAGACCCACACAAAAACACTGTCGATTGTTTGCCAATCAACCAAAGTTACTAAGCACACAACTTTCAACGTTGCGCTCACGTGACTATCACTCTTTACCAAAGAACACCTATTCAAATACATTGAAAATTTTACCGTCAAAAAAAACTGAAACTTTTCAGATAGAAGAAAATCTGATATTTATCATATTTCTGTTCAAAATATAGATTGTGATTACTCGTTAGAACCGCCTCGCCGAAGCGGTCCTAACGGGCATCTACAAACTATTTTTAATCAGAAATAAGAAAAAATAGTGGGTATCACCGTTAACTCCAGTTTCACTATATAGAAGTGGGGTTTAAGGGGGTCAAAATTATATAGGCGTGTTTTTTAGGAAATCAAGGTAGGGATCATTTACAAAAAAGAACGCCCCCGCCCATCGGGGCTTCAAGAAATAGATGGGCGGCATGATGCTTCCACGCAGAGCTGAAACCGACCCGCACACGAGTACTGGTAAACCGCTAAGAGGATATAAGCCTACCCAGGCAAGGCGGTGCGAGTCGGCCCGTCCATGCTTATAAACCCTATTGGTTTCATTGGGCGGCAGGGCTTGCGTTGTTTTTTCATCTCAATGTCGGGCAGCCCCTGTCCATCGGGGCTTGAAGAAGTAGATGGGCTGCATGATGCTACCACGCAGAGCTGAAATCCGAGCCCACACGAGGACTGGTAAACCGCTTAGAGGAACTAAGCCTGCCCATGTAAAGCAGTGAAAGTCGGACAGTCCATGCTTATAAACCCTATTGGTTTCATTGGTCGACATGGCCAGAGATGTTATTTCATCTCAGTGTCGGGTACAAATCCCACAAAATTGGAAGCAACGTCTCCAAAATGACCTTTACAGTGTTGACGGGGACGTTAAACCTCAAATCAAAAAAAAAAAAAAAAAAAAAAAAAAAAAAGCCGCGTTATTTACATCTTAGAGAATTATCTGTAGAATCATGACTGCAATCATGTGTTGGGTTTTGCAAACAGTGTAGACCCATATCAGAACGCGGTGTCTGTTCAGGGTCTACACTGTTTGCTTAGGGTAAAGGGTTAAACGAAACAGTTCAAGTTCCCCTTCAGGGCCAATCTACACTAAGAGATACTCGACCTATCAGTGCTGTCAGTGCTTTGATTGATTTACCCTTTAACCCTTCCTCCCCAGAGTTTTTGGAGTTGGCTCTACCATCACTGACTTTGGACACGTCTATTCTACTTTATATAGTATCTAGAACAGGTTGTATATCCCTATAAGGTGGCTCATTATGCGCCATCTCATCAGGATCTACATGTTTGCATTAGTATCTGTGCCGGGCTTCAGGGTTGAAAGGGTTAACCTTTGCTGTAGTAACAGGCTTAAATATTGCGCAGTAAACAATCAATGGAATCGATAATTCAACAATGAAATATCAGGAGTATATTCAGGACTGTACTGACTGAAAATAAAATAATAATCAAAACCGAATACCCTTTCGATGAATAAAACAAAAAACATAGTTCGCTATTAAAAATCCAGAATGTATCAAAAATAGAATTCGAATGGCAAAAATTCAGATTTCAAATGTATAATTGAATGTAGTAGCAAATTAAAATTGTTAAAAAGGTGTTTTAATTTTATCAATAACGCGAACTTCTGTAACTGACAATTCGCTTACATCATTGAAAAGTCAAGTTTCATGATTACATAGTCCGTGTCTCAAACTCATTACAAATGGCGCTGCGCTGGTGTTGGTACGCAGCGCAATGAAATAATCCACCTAATGAGTTTGGAGTGGTCCATTTCCAATTATATCGAATAATGGATATCTATAAATACGGATTAAATAGTAATACCGCACCCCAATACAGAAACTGATCGAATCAGAACTCAAGGCCTATCCCAAACATCAAAGGGAAAGGCGTCTCAACAAACAACAAAATCATAGACGACAAGCCAAATTAGCAGCTTTTACCCAAACTGGTGTCAACTCAGTTACCTTTCAGTCTACAGCTTCATGTTTACTCACGGGCTACCACACTGTTTTGATATACATGTTCAGTTATAGATAGCTATAGTAGTCGCAGATAAGATTGACTAGGCGGAGCTATCGTTTATACCTGCCTTAGGAGTATTCCATTGACAAAAAGGTAAACCAAGTCACCCGATTGTGTGAATTCAACTGTAACACAAGGGTAGTTGGTCCGCTTGTAGAAAGCGTGCAAAAGGCACTCTACCGAATATTCTGGTGGACTTACCGAATTTGACATACATTGACAATACCCGAATAGCTCCGCCTAGTCAATCTTATATGCAACTACTATAATAGCCATCTATTAAGCTGTCATTCAGTCGTTGTTGATCCGAAACTCGCAAGCTATTAAGAAAACGTCACGAGCGAGGAAGGTACATATCCATCGGGAAAAAATGAAAGAAAGACTACGCGAGCAGAACAGACAGCTAAATTGTGTTAACCGCGATGGCAGATGAGGATAACGGTTCGGAATGGGTCCTAATGATTAACATGTGAGTGAGTGTTTCAGTTTTACGTCCCACCAACAGCTAAGGTCATACGGAGACCTCGGTTTAAATACTCATCCGAAAGTCTGGAGAAGCCCGGGATCGAACCTGCGACCCCTGGTTTACAAGGCGAGTAGCGTAACCACTCGACCACGGAGGCTTCTAAGGATTTACATGTAGTACGATAATAGTTGCCAACTGTTTGGGAAAATCCTCCCATCTTGGCTTGTCGCCTATGAGTTTGTTATTTGTTTACATCACGAAAACACGTCTATATAATTTTGACCCTTTGAACCCCACTTTTATAAAATAAAACTTGGGTTTCCGGGGGTATACCTTATTTTCTTATTTCTGCTCTAAAAAATAGATTGTGGGTACTCGTTAGAACCGCCTCGATTTGGCGGTTCTTACGAGTGCCCACAATGTATATTTTGAGCAGAAATAAGAAAAATATCACAATTTTTCATCATTTTATTATTTTTTCGGCGCTAAAAAGGTGGCAATGTATTTGTATAGGCGTGTTTGCGTAATGAGATGTTTTGTCGCCTTTCATTTTGAAGTTTGGTATAGGCTTTGGGGTTCCAACAGTAGCTTTACCCATTCAAAGAGCGACATGCAAATAGAAGTGAAGGCAATAATCAGGAATCGACACCCATTACGAAAACACGCCTATACAAATACAGTGTTTCCTTAATCGCCGGAAAAAATGAAAATATTTAGATGAAAAATTGTGATATTTTTCTTATTTCTACTCAAAATAAAGATTGTGTGTACTCGTTAGAACCGCCTCATTGAGGCGGTTCTAACGAGTACCCACAATCTATTTTTAGAGCAGAAATAAGAAAAATAAGGTTTACCCCTGTAAACCCACGTTTTTCTATATAAAAGTGGGGCTGGAGGGGGTCAACATTATATAGACGTGTTTTCGTGATGATTTACCCACAGCTCCAATCAGAGACACCAAAGGGAAAGAAACACAAACATGAAATAACTTGACTCTAATGGAAACATTAATAGCGGAAAGCAAAAAGGACAGTTACTTTCCCACAAAATGGCCAATTGGCGATCCAAGCGATACACATGGTGAGGCAAATCGCCGTTTTTACGGTCGTAAATTACGTTTTAATGTTCCGCGAGATTTCCGGCCGCAAAACCGATGGTTTACCACCCAAAATGACAGTTTTCAATATCGTTTTTCCCTAAATGATAAATTGCACTTTGGTTCTAAGGTGTTTGTGGTGGTGGTGGTGGTGGTGGGGGGGGGGGGGGTGGGGGCTGATACATTTGTACAGAAGCCAATAGGACGCCATCAAGCGCGCGTGTTGGAAAACCTGGCGTATTTTCTCAGCCATTTTTCATAAGGAGACATCTTTCAGGACTTCCTGTTCGCTTCTGTTATAAACGCTGGCCAATGGAAAAAGGGATCAACTCTGAAATAATAGTTGCCTCCTGTTTGGGAAAGTTCTCTTAACTTGGCTTGTCGCCTATGATTTTGTTGTTTGTTTAGATGTTTTTGTCACCTTTCATTTTGTTTGGCATCACGTGAACAAGTCTTTGAAATGAAGACTCCCCTATACCCCAATTTATATGGAGAAAACTGGGGTTTACGGGGGTATACTTATTTTTCTTATTTCTGCTCTAAAATATAGATTGTGGGTACTCGTTAGAACCGCCTCGATTTGGCGGTTCTTACGAGTGCCCACAATGTATATTTTGAGCAGAAATAAGAAAAATATCACAATTTTTCATCATTTTATTATTTTTTCGGCGCTAAAAAGGTGGCAATGTATTTGTATAGGCGTGTTTGCGTAATGAGATGTTTTGTCGCCTTTCATTTTGAAGTTTGGTACAGGCTTTGGGGTTCCAACAGTAGCTTTACCCATTCAAAGAGCGACATGCAAATAGAAGTGAAGGCAATAATCAGGAATCGACACCCATTACGAAAACACGCCTATACAAATACAGTGTTCCTTAATCGCCGGAAAAATGAAAATATTTAGATGAAAAATTGTGATATTTTTCTTATTTCTGCTCAAAATATAGATTGTCGGTATTCGTTAGAACCGCCTCATCGAGGCGGTTCTAACGAGTACCCACAATCTATATTTTAGAGCAGAAATAAGAAAAATAAGGTTTACCCCTGTAAACCCCAGTTTTTCTATATAAAAAAGTGGGGTTGGAGGGGGTCAAAATTATATAGGCGTGTTTTTGTGATGATTAACCCACAGCTCCCATCGTCTCACCAAAGGGAAAGAAACACAAACATGAAATAACTAGACCCTAATGGAAACATCAATAGCGGAAAGCCAAAAAGGACAGTTACTTTCCCACAAAATGGCCAATTGGCTATCCAGGCGATACACATGGGGAGGCAAATCGTCGTTTTAACGGTCGTAAATTTTGTTTTAATGTCCCGCGAGATTTCCGGCCGCAAAACCGATGGATTACCACCCAAAATGACAGTTTTCAATATCGTCATCCCCTAAATGATAAATGTTTCTATATTTTGTTATTTCTAAGGTGGGGGGTTATACCATTTATACAGAAGCCGACAGAAGAAATAGGACGCCATCAAGCGCCTGGCGTATTTTCTCAGCCATTTTTTATAAGGAGACATCTTTCGGGACTCCTGATCGCCTTTTTTTTTATAAACGCTGGCCCACGGAAAAGGGATCAACTCTGAAAGGAAAGAATTTGCTCCTCAGGGGCAAATTATTTCCTTTAGGAGTTGACCCCTTCTGACATGAGAGACAAAAATATTTTTTAAAAGTTTGCAACCCCTGGAGGTGTATCCATTTCCCTTAAAATCTTCACTCGATAGAAAAGGTAACGTTAAATTAAACGAAAGCAGTAATTTTAAATCAGTGTTGCATTTTTAGAAAGCTACACAAAAGTCAAATGGACACAGTTACTTTAAGTGTAGTACGTCTAGAATATCCCTGCTAGTCTGTCTATCCACAACGTCATCTCCTGGAAGTCTCTCCAGCCCGTCTGAAAGAAAACGGATATTATATTCTTGCGCACCAGATAAGATAATCCATAGTTTTAGCTTAGGATTGAAATTCTGGTCTGAAATAGAAGTGGAGGCAGTGATCAGGAATCGATACATAAACCCACAGCTCCCATCAGAGACAAGAAAAAGACCCTGGTGTTCTTACCTAAAATCGAATGTTTGATAAATGTATTTGAATACGACCTCATATGCGCCGTCGTTAATACTGAGGTCAAAACAAGTTACGTGGCGTCGTTATGTCACCACAAAATGGCGGATGTCGGCAACCGAAGTGACTGCAGAACTAAAAATCCACGCTCAGAAATAGAAGGAGCGGAAGCGGAAGAAAAAGAGTCCTACATGAGTTTGAGGCGTGGATAGAAAAATCCGTCCTCCGGATCACTGTCCGACATCACTCGGGAAGCCTCGTGATGCTGGACAGTGACCCCCGGGACAGACTTTTTCATCCATCCCTCACACCAACGTAAGATTCTTATATTTCATTTGCACATCTGTGAAAACTAATCCGCAGCAATACAGATTGCGTACCCTTTTAAACAAAGCAGAACTTTCTAGTAATTGTTTGCTTCATCTGTTGATTAGTTTTTGTCATTATGAAAACATGTCCGTAAGAAATAATAGCGTCCAACATGGTGTCGGAAAATGATAAATATTAGGTAAAAAATATAACATCTTTATTATTTCTGCTTTCAACATAGATTGTGGGTGCTCGTTAGAACCGCCTCTATGTTTTTGAGCAAAAATAAAGCAGATAATGTATACCCCCGTAAACCCCAATTTTCTCTATATAAAGTGGGGTTTAGTGGGGTCTTCGTTTCACGGACTTGTTATCTTGATGCGCATTGCTACACTGATTTTTTATGTTAAGTCCTTTTTTGGTGGATTGTTTGTCGAAGGGGACGCAAAACCTCAATTCAAACAAACAATTGCGCGGTTAAAACCAACTAAACGAAAGACTTATTAATCTTCACTGGTAAGAGACAACATTTTGAAATCTTCATAAATGTTTTTTTTTTTTTTTTTTTTTTGAAGATTTTTTACTACCGTGCGTGGCAGCCCATGGGTTTATTACGTACCTGAACATAATTTTGCGTTATGTGCGGTTATTGCAGAATTAATACGCTCTGGAATAGTACGTAAAATGCACACCAGAAGAAAGAAAATGAAAAAGAAACCTTTTTTTAACTACCTATCTTTTCTATCAATTTGTCCTTCGATCAGTACTTCCGTCCATCAATCCATCCATCCATCAAAAGGTCAGCACGAAAACAGGCCTATATAATATTGACCCCCTTGAACCCCACTTTTATATAGTAAAACTTGGGTTTGCAGGGGTAAACCTTATTTTTCTTATTTCTGCTCTAAAATATAGATTGTGGGTACTCGTTAGAAACGCCTCGAAGAGGCGGTTCTAACAAATACCAACTCATTATATTTTGAGCAGAATTAAGAAAAATCTTTAAAAAATTTTTCGTCTTAAAATCTTCATTTTTTCGGCGATAAAGGTGGCAATGTATTTGTATAGGCGTGTTTTCGTAATGCTACTGAATTCAGTTACTTTATAATAACAGCAATGTATTTGGCTGTGTTTTGTATGTATAAAATGCACGATACATTACGAAAACTCGCCTATACAAATACATTGCTACCTTTATCGCAGAAAAAAAAAAAATAAATAAGATGAAAACTTTTGATATTTTTCTTATTTCTGCTCAAAATATAAATTGTGGGCACTCGTTAGAACCGCCTTATCTAGGCGGTTCTAACGAGTACCCACAATTTATATTTTAGAGCAGAAATAAGAAAAATAAGGTATACCCCCGGAAACCCCAGTTTTACTATATAGGCGTGTTTTCGTGATGTATACAAAATATATGGTCGATAAGAGCTGAAATATTTATAGGAAGGGACGTCTTCTCACTCGCCTGGTAATACTGAGACATTTCGCTAACGTTCTTTGAAATAGGAATTAACAGTTGCTCGTTTTCTCTGCTTTACGTGATTAGGTCGACAAACGTTTTGTTCAAATGATTGGATGTTTTCGGCGAAGTACACTTGTTTTTTTACTAATAGTTCGTTTGTAATTACAATGAATAGCGAACCCAAGTTTTCCGAAAATTATTTCTTAGCACTATTTAAACAATGAAACATCACGAAAACACGCCTATATAATTTTGACCCCCTCGAACCCCACTTTTATATAGTAAAACTTGGGTTTGCAGGGGTCAACCTTATTTTTCTTATTTCTGCTCTAAAATATAGATTGTGGGTACTCGTTAGAACCGCCTCGATGATTCGGTTCTAACGGGTACCAACAATCTATATTTTGAGCAGAAATAAGAAAAAAATCGTAATTTTTCGTCTTAAAATCTTCACTTTTTTTGCGATAAAGGTGGCAATGTATTTGTAAAGGCGTGTTTTCGTAATGACAAAACGTAATAAAATGTAGCGAAAGCTTGTTTTGGGCAATACAAATATCGGGCATCTTATTATACCAGATTTCTTTTGCTGATATAATTTAAGCCAATTACGTTCCTTATTTAATTAACCGAAATGTCACCAGCTCTGTAATAGTACGTAAAATATACTATAGCAATAAAATAAAAAAAAAAAAAAACTCCCAAAAAGAGACCTGACTTAGAATTACCATCTGTTAGCCATCCATCCATCCATCCATCAAAAGATATTGAGTTATTTCATAACTGTAATGTACGAAGGCGAGTCGGTAAAATAACAGCCTAACTTATTTCTGGGTGAGATCGATATTTTATTTTCGATGTAATTGCCCTCTGGTATGATACACTTGGATCAACACTGTTTCAGTGCCATCAGCCGAGAACTGAAGAAGCAAGGGTCCTTGTCTCCGACCCAATCCTCAACTGCCGCCAAGACCTTTTCGTTTGACTGGAAATGACATCCACGGATATCCTTTTTCAAGTTTGGGAACTGGAAATAGTCACTAGGAGCTAAGCCCGGGTGCGATATTAGCCATTCCTTTCAACAGCATCCATTGCAATTTTGCAAATGTAGACTCTTGCATTGTTCTGCTTTGGAGAGCTTCATCAGCGTTTTTCACAGATCTCAGTTGGTCGATCATACTTGCATAATACGCGTCTGTTATTGAACTTTTCTTTGCTAGAAAGTTCAACATAATAACGCCTTGTGCGTCCCAAACTACAGTTGCCATCACCTTGCCAGCAGAGGGTTGCGTTTCTCGGATACCCCGGTCCTATCCAATGGCAACTTTGCGTTTTCTTCTCTTGCTCATAATGGACCCAGGTCTCATATACAGACACCAGACGTGAAAGAAAATCATCTTCCTTTGGCCTAAACCACTTCAACAATGCTCTGCATACTGATGCTCTGGTTGCCAGTTGCTCGTCGCTTAGGGATTTTAGGACCAAACGGACTGTTAGGTTGCGCATACAGAAGCGATTTGTAACATGGTTGAAACGCTATCGTGTGAAATGTATAATGGGATTCGCTATTTCTTCCAGATCCGGTACTTTGTTACACATTCTTTCATCGGTGGCATTTGATTGGCTTCCAGACCTGGTTTCGTCTTCTGAAGATGTTCTACCACATTTGAATTCCCTAATCAAGATTTTAACTTGTGCACTCGATGGTGCAGAAGACCCATAAACATTGGTCAACTCGCAATGTATTATCCTTGCAAATACAAGTACCGAATTACAACACGGTAATCAACTATTGACGAAAAACTTGCTTTTGCATCGCTAGTCATGTTTGACGTTCAATATCTTATGAGTGAATGACACAATTAGGGTGCTATTTTCCTCTTATATCCAAAACATGTATTGAAACAAGACATGAAAATCTTGGTTGTCTCGGCCAATTGGAAATGGGATATGCTGGTTACTTATTGACTTGCCCACGTATTTGGTAGTGAACGAGGGTAGGCTGAAAAGTTCTGAGCCTGACCAAGAAGCAGGCATCGAACAGCCGTGCACGTTTTTGAGTAAATGGACAAAATCTGGCATCGTGGTGTCATCAAGTACCTCCATAAAAAGTGGTTAGCTCCTAAGGACATTCATGCCGGTATGGTTGCTACATTAGGGGAGGATGCTCCTTCGTATGCAACCGTGAAAAAGGTGGGCAGCAAATTTTAAGATGGGCAAGGACAGCCTTGAAGATGATGGCCGGTGTGGACGACCCACAACGGCAACAACTGAGGAAACACTCAGCCAAGTGCACAGGGCCGTGATGGATGACAGGCGTTTAACTGTGAATCAGTTAGCTAACACTGTTGGCATCTCCCGTGAACGGGTAGAGAACTTTCTACACAGTGAATTAGGAATGTCGAAGGTTTCCGCCAGATGGGTGCCACGGCTTTTGACGCCTGACCAGACTGAACCTGTCACAAGCCAACTTGGCTAGTTTTGAAACAGACCAAGATGGTTTTCTTAACCGTTTTGTCACTCAGGATGAGTGTTGGGTTCATCACTTTGAACCAGAGACCAAAAGACAATCCATGCAATGGAAGCACCCTGGCTCACCCCTCCAAAGAAGGCAAAGGTCGTCTCCTCTGCAGGGAAGGTGATGACATCAGTGTTCTGGGATGCCAAGGGCATAATATTCATAGATTACCTTCAAAAGGGCAGAACAATTAATGGGGAGTATTATGCAGATCTGCTAAAACAATTGCGAAAAGCAATTAAGGCTAAACGACCCGGAAAATTGACTTAAGGGGTCTTGGTCCATCAGGACAATCCGCCTGCTCATAAATCGGTTGTCGCAATGCTGCTGTGCATGACGGTGACTTCACACTTGTCGATCACCCTCCGTATTCACCTGATCTCGCTCCATCAGATTTTTTCCTGTTTCCAAACATGAAAAAGCACTTGGTTGGGCAGCATTGTCGGTCAGACGAGGAGGTGATAGCTGCTGTGGAGGAGTTTTTTAGGGACCAAGATGAGACCTTCTATACCACTGGGATCCAAGGACTGCAGCATCGCTGGAGGAAGTGTGTGGACAGGAAGGGAGACTATGTTGAAAAATAAGGCACTTTCAGCATGGACAAACCATTGGATCTTGGTCAGGCTCAGAACTTTTCAGCCTACCCTCGTATTGCACATAGAAATGCACGATACCTACAGACGATAAGCTCGATAAGGGGCGTAGTAGTCAACCAAAGATTAATACGTCCTGAATAGTTAGATCCGTTGGACGCAAAGAATGTACCAAAATAAACGAAAAAAGCATACTCGGTTATATTGAGTCTGTTCATGACCAGTACTGAAAGGTGCAACAGCGATCACGCCCACTAGCACCCGTATAAGTAGAACTCTATTTTCAAAATGATTCTAAATAAACTCAGTGATCCCAAAGGACCAGAAAATATAATCTGCACTCTGATGGATGTAGGGGGGAGACTTTTTACGGCCGTCACACAGCACAACACCAGCTGCAGTGAAGATAAATAAGTTCTGAATAGTTAGATTCGTTGGAAACAAAGAATACACCAAAATAAACGAAAATTGCAGACTCCATCACGAAAACAAGCCTATATAATTTTGACCCCCTTGAACCCCACTTTTATACAGTAAAACAGGGGTTTACAGGGGTAAACCTTTTTTTCTTATTTTTGCTCTAAAATTTAGACTGTGGGTACTCGTTAGAACCGCCTCGATGAGGCGGTTCTAACCTCTAAAATTTAAATTGTGGGTATTCGTTAGAACCGCCTCGATGAGGCGGTTCTAACGAGTACCCACAATCTATATTTTGAGCAGAAATAAGAAAAATATCACAATTTTTCATCTTAGAATTTTAGATTTTTCCGCGGTAAAGTTTACAATGTATTTTAATAGACGTGTTTTAGTAATGCGGTTTTATTTGTTCTTCTCGCTCGCCTGATAATTTTGAGACATTCTTTGAAATTGCAATTAAAAATGCTAGTTTTCTCTTATAAACGTCAACAGGTCGACTAACTTTTTGTCCCTTTGAATGAATGTTTTCGGCGAAGAGCATTTGTATTTTACTTAGAGTTCGCTTATAATTACAATGCATACTGAACCAAAGTTTTCCGAAACAAAACGCGATGGTATGTAGCGAAGGCTTGTTTTACATATCGAACACTTACGGAGTGAGTGAGTGAGTTTTAGTTTTACGTCCCACCAACAGCTCAGGTCATACGGAGACGGGACCTCAGTTTAAAGACTCATCCGAAAGTCTCGAACACTTACGTAACCCGGGAAGGGACATTTCTGTTCAAGTATCTAGCAGAACAGAAATTAAAACAATAAAATTAGAGTGGAAAAGAAAAACAAGAAATATCGTTTAATATGTCGTTTAAACGACATATTTTCGTTTTCTTTTCCATTCTTATTTTATTGTTTCTAATCCCACTTTACATTTTCCGAGTGGAACAGGAAACAAAAACATGTCGTTTAAACGACATATTTTTGTTTCCTGTTCCATTCTAATTTTATTGTTTTAAACTCCACTCTACTTTTTCAGAGTGGAACAAAAATAAGAAATATGTCGACGATATAATATATCGTTTAAAAGACGTATTTCTTGTTTTCTGTTTATTGTTTTAATTTCTGTTCTGCTAGATACTACATCATGTGAACAAGTCCATGAAATGAACACCCCCTAAACCCCACTTTATATAGAGAAAACTGGGGTTTAAGGGGGTAAACATTATTTTTTTTATTTTTACTCCAAGACATAGGTTGTGGGTACTCGTTAGAACCGCCTCAATGAGGCGGTTCTAACGAGCACCCACAACCTATGTTTGTAGTATTTATAAGAAAAAAATTCGCATATTTTAATCAGAAAATTAGCCATTCTGGAGATGTGAAAAAATGCACTATGCCATACGGGCGTGTTATCGTAATGGGAACAGAAATATCCCTTCCCAAGTTCCGTAAACATCAAATACCCAGCTTCTTTTCTTAATATGATTTGTAGCAATCACGTCCTTACCGATCTGTCACCAGCTCTATTTGTGGCAAAGCTGTCGCCTACTGTCATTTACAATATTGTTAACAAGCAAAATTAGATTGACTTGTGTCAATCGCGCCGCTCGTTTAATAAATCTTTCAAAGTAGAAGTAAAACAAAGATCAGGAATTGATACAATTAACTTACTCCACCCATCAAAGACACCAAAGGGAAAGAAATACAAACATTAAGCGACCAGACCATAATGGAAACCTAAACAAAGGAAGGCCATAAGGACAGTTACTTTCCCACAAAAACACAAGTGATATACACAGTAAGTAACAAACAACAACATAAATAAATCGCGACGGAACGGTCAGTGGAAGATTTCCACTGGGGGGCTTAAATCGATTTTATTTAAACCTTCCCTAAATAATCGTCATGGCCGACGGGCAATGTTCTGAGAAAAGGGTAATCCTTTGGAAGCAAGGACTAAAATATACATTACGAAAACATGCCTATAAAAATATATTTTGACCTTCATCGCCGAAAAAATGAAAATTTTAAGATGAAAAATTGTGCTATTTTTCTTATTTCTGCTCAAAATATATATGGTGGGTACTCGTTAGAACCGCCTCATCGAGGCGGTTCTAACGAGTACTCACAATCTATATTTTCGAGGCGGTTCTAACGAGTACCCACCATCTATATTTTGAGCAGAAATAAGAAAAGAGGCGGTTCTAACGAGTACCAACAATCTTAATTTTGAGCAGAAATAAGAAAAATAAGGTTTACCCCTGCAAACCCCAGTTTTTCTATATAACAGTGGGGTTCGAGGAGGTCAAAATTATATAGGCGTGTTTTCGTGATGTAGTTTCAGTGAATTAGGCCTCATCAGTGACCCTCAAATATTTTCTAAGTTCCGCATTGAAATTAATGATCCCAAAGGACTAGAAAATAAACCCAAGGACATTGAGACTTTTACGGTTGCTACACATTCCCATAACACCAGCTGTGGCAAAGTCAAATGTTCTGAGAAAAGAGTAATCCTTTGGAAGCAAGGACAACAGCAGGGAACTTAAAACCATGAAGCGTGAAACATTTTTCTGGTCCAGACTAGCTAGTTTCGGCAAATTACGCCTCATCAGTGATCCTGAAATATTTTCTAAGTTCCGCAGTGAAATCAATGATCCCAAAGGACTAGACAATAAGCGCACACTATGATGAAGGACATGGAGAAATTTTACGGCCGCCACACATTCCCATAACCCCAGCTGCGGCAAAGTTAAATGTTCTGAGTAAAGGGTAATCCTTTGCATTACTCGTACGAAAACACGCCTATACAAATACATTGTAAACATAACCGCCGAAAAAACGAAAATTATTTGATGAAAAATTGTATTTTTTTTTTCTTATTTCTGCTCCAAATACAGATTGTGGGTACTCTTTAGAACCGCCTCTTACGAATACCCACAATCTATATTTTAGAGCAGAAATAAGAACAATAAGGTTAACTCATGTAAACCCTGGTTTTACTACATAAAAGTGGGGTTCAAGGGGGTCAAACTTATATAGGCATGTTTTCGTCATGGAAACAAGAACTACAGCACAGAACTGAAAACCATGGAGTGTACAAGATTTTTTTCTACGCCAGACTAGTTAGTTTCGGCCAATTAGGCCTCATCAGTGACCCCCAAGGCCGCAATGCAAAACATACATAAAACTATTTAAGAATAGTCCACTCCCTCGCAGTATCGCCTTAGTCGTCGCGGATTTAAAGAGTAGACTATTGACCCTCGTCTTTTAAAACATGCCTATACAAATACATTGTAAATTTTACTACCGAAAAAAAAAATCGAAATTTTAAGGATGGAAAATTTAAAGATCAAAAATATAGATTGTGGGTACACGTTTGAACCGTCTCGATGAGGCGATTCTAACGAGTATCCACAATCTATATTTTAGAGCAGAAATAAAAAAGGAAAGGTCTATTGCCAGTTAACTGGCAATAGCGGTTTTACGATAAAATCGCTATTGCCAGTTAACTGGTAATAGCGGTTTTACGATATAATTGCTATTGACAGTTAACTGGTAATAGCAATTTTAACGTAAAATCGCTATTGCCAGTTGACGTGCAGAATTATTCCATTTACAGTTATGAATGTAATGGCGTCAGCCTCGATAGCGCAGTGGTTAGCGCGTTCGACTCATGATCGAGAGGTTGTGCGTTCGAATCCGCCACCGGTATCGAGGTGTGTCCTTGGGCAAGACACGTAATGACACTGCCCCACTCCACCCAGGTGTAAATGGGTAGCAGTGGTGTAAAAAGCCACTGCCTCTCTCTCGCGCGCGCGTGAAAACACCCGGAATGAGTGTTCGAGAGCGATTCAATAAGCTTAAAGCTTTCATCGCAATCGAACTAAAATAAATTAGTATAAACTAATGTAATGGCTTAAATGCATGTTTTTGTTTTTCTGCTTTGACCAAGCATTTCCATATTTTGCATATGTAATCCATAATCGCCCCAGCTCATCGGGGCTTCAAGAGAAATAACTGAAACCAGCCGCATGGCATATGAGTACAGGTAAACCACTTAGAAGTTTAAAGCGTGATGCTAGTCGGACCCGTCCTTAAATTCTAGCGTTTTCTATGGACGGTAGGGCTTGAGAAGACATTTCATTTCAATGTCGGGTAAAAGTCCAACGTCTCAAATATGACCTAATTAGTCTTGACGAGGACGTAAAATCTCATCAAACACCAAGCAAAACCCAGCGACGACTCAGATTAATATGCGCATCCACCAGTTTAATCAGTCTAAGATGTATGCGCAAGGGATAACCAAGAGACAACATATACATTCAACTAGCTAATAATCTAAAGAGTCTTTATAGTTGAACCAGCACATGACAAAACCTACAAGAATGCTTGGGTGACAAGAGAAGACATAGACCAGCCTGCGCATCCGCGCTGTCTGATCAGAGTCTGCGGAAAGAGACACTCGCAAAAGTTCTTGTCATTGATGGCTGCGCAGGTTAATTTGAGTAACCTGCTTTTCGCACCGGTGTAATTGCAGGTTTTGTCATGCGCCAGTTCATTTGACAAAACATCTGATGTACAGTACCCAAATTAAAGGGGAACAATGTTTGATACTAAGTACTAATGTAATAATAACATGAAAAGGTTTTGCAACCGTGGCTTATCATTACTTCCAGTAAGTTTGCACGTGCGCCCAGCGAAGACTGACCGGCCTGTGCTACAGTGCATTCTGATCGGCCTTCATTGTCAGTGCAAGGGATAGCTAGGCAACGACGACCACCTTAGCTCAGTCGGAAGCACGTCTAACTGGTGATCAGGACTTTGATGGTTCGATACCTGCTGTGATATCTTACTACGGCCAGTACCTCCCTTCAGTTGATTATAGAAGGGCATTCTTAGTTTCTGGCGAAAATAAGTGTATTGTCATGGTTAGCCGCTAGTGCATCGAACACATTTGAATATGTAGCTAGTGTTTGTCTGGATTGCATGTGCAACATGCTTATCTAAACAGCGAAAATGCAGCCATTCAGTACAGCTTGTACACTGCACCATTTCGCCGTCATATAGTCCCCTGCATGTACAAAAGATGTTTTCTTTTAGTATGACTGTTTTCTTTTTTCTCCAATTTGTGTTTATATTGAATGCAAAGTTAGAAAAGTTGTGTTCTGTAAGACAATTTATCAAATGTTCGCGCATGCTTTCCTGCTTGAAAAGTAGTTTCACACTCCACATTATTGTTCATATTTCTGTCCGAAACCAAATGTCATTCTTTACCCGTTATTCGTTAGAACCACCTCGATGAGACAGTTCTAGTACCTATATACTGTGTTGTTGGAAGCAGTAGAAACATACCTTTTACATATTTCTTCCGAAAATATTCGCATATATGTATGTCTACGTGTCAGAAATTCATTCATTTGTTTATTTTCAGTAGTTCGTTTTCATTCATGCTTCAATAACAATAAAAAATTGTCATAAGATATTTTATATTAATCTTTTAACTGGTAATAGCGGTTTTACGTTAAAATGGCTATTACCAGTCAACTGGCAATAGCGGTTTTACGATAAAATCGCTATTACCAGTTAACTGGCAATAGCAATTTTATCGTAAAACCGCTATTACCAGTTAACTGGCAATAGCCACTTCGAATAAAAAAATAAGGTTAACCCTTGTAAACCCCAGTTTTACTATATAAAAGTGGGGTTCAAGGGGGTCAAAATTATATAGGCCTGTTTTTCGTGATGGTCTTTTAAATTCGGTTGGTCAGACTGGATTGATGTGTATGTTGATCTGTGTCTTCATAGTTTTCTCAATTTTGCTCGTGGGTTGTACTGGGCTCTGGGCCCTGGCTGATTTTCTCATCACGAAAATACGCCTATATAATTTTGACCCCTTCGAACCCCATTTTTATATAGTAAAACTGGGATTTGCAAGGGTTAACCTTATTTTTCTTATTTCTGCTCTAAGATATAGATTGTGGGTACTCGTTAGAACCGCGGTTCTAACGAGTACCCACGATCTATATTTTGAGCAGAAATAAGAAAAATATCACAATTTTTCATCAGAAAATTTTCATTTTTTCGGTGATATATGTGTCAATGTATTTGTATAGGCGTGTTTTCGTAATGATTTACCTGCATATTCCCTCAGCATACAGATCCCGTATCCAGGAGGGGAGGAAGCTTTTGGATTCTTGAAACACTTTGGGTGGGGATAGTTGTGACTCACGTCAGCTGCACCTAGAAAAAAAGATCTCTTATTACGAAAACACGCATATTCAAATACACTGTAAACTTTACCGCCGAAAAAAAAAACAAAAAAAAAACGCGAACATTTTAAGATGAAAAATTGTAATATTTTCTATATTTCTGCTCAAAATATATATTGTGGGTACTCGTTAGAACCGCCTCGATGAGGCGGTTCTAATGAGTATCACAATCTATATTTTAAAACAGAAATAAGAAAAATACGGTATACCCCTGTAAACCCTATTTTTACTATATAAAAGCGGGGTTCAATGGGGTCAAAATTATATAGGCGTGTTTTCGTGATGATTTTCGTTTAATGTTAACATCACTCAAACACGCCTATATAATTTGGACCCCCTTGAACCCCACTTCTATATAGTAAAACTGGAGTTTACAGGGGTATACCTTATTTTCCTTATTTGTGCTCTAAAATATAGATTTTGAGTACTCGTTTCTAATCGGTACCGACAATCTATATTTTGAGCAGAAATAAGAAAAATATCAACATTTTTCATCTTAAAATTTTCGTGTTTTTTTTTTTTTTTTTATCAGTGGTAAAGTTTACAATGCATTTTCGTACGCCTGTTTTCGTTATGAACATAAGAAATGAAGTTAAAAAACTGGACCAGAACCGATCTTGCATTTAAGGTACTGTGGTTTACAAACATGTTAAATGTTACAATACTACTTTTCGTAAGACCACCATCATGGCGAACCATGAGATAGGGTGTAGTTGAGGAGGTGGTGTTCGACCATATATTGCAAAATCTGACAGAATTGATTGTCTTGATTAGCATTCAAAAATTGTTTGAAATTAAAGGCCACAGGCCAAGTGTCACCAGATGTCTGAAGTGTCAGTATGTTGAATAAGTCTATAATATAATATGCCGTAGACCATGTTTTGGGAGTTGCGGAAACAAGAATTTCTGTTAGTAAAATTGCTAAAACCGACAAAGGACCATAACTCTAATAAAATCAGTGGAGCATAACCTCGACGAAATATGATCATCTTCTGGTCATGGGAACAATAACTGGAAAGTTTCGTCAAAACCCCTTGAAAACTGTAGGAGGAGTTGCGGAGATAGGATTGTGTCTACGGACATCCGAACTGACGGACGGACGGACGGACAAACCCATTGCTATAGTCCCCTTCTTCGGGGGACAAATAGGTCACTTTCAGAGCTCTGCAAAAGCAACGATAGACTGTGTAACATTGATTACACCATTGAATTATGTATTGAAATAAATTCAACTGATAATTTTAATTTAACTTCTAAAAGGGCCACATGTATTAATTATAAGTTATATTCGATGACCCTTGCGGTTATTTCGCGGCGTCTTAAACATAGCCTAAACCCCATCACGAAAACACGCCTATATAATTTTGACGCCTTGACCCCACTTTTACACCGTAGAACTGGGGGTTATACGGGTAAACATTATTTTTCTTATCTCTGCTCTAAAATATAGATTGTGGGTACTCGCTAGAACCGCCTCGATCTATTTTTTGGGCAGAAAATAATCAAAATTGTTCATCTTTACATTTTTTTTTTGGGCGGTAATTTTTTTCAATGCATTTGTATTGGCGTGTTTTCTTAATGCGACGCCAGACATCATTAAGTACTATTGCTTTTCTTTCTAACAACGCGCGCCTATATAGGATATGGAAAGGAACTGTGATTTAGACTGCAACAAATAACTGGGCGGATAGTGGTGACGCGAAAAGCTGCATTTTTTATGACGTCACACAATGACATTAGACGACAAAACATTGTTTTCTCTCATCAAACGCATTACAAAAGTACATAAATGTGTGTGGTACAGTCAATAACGTTGGCAGGTTTTCTTCTCACAATGGCGAAAGGTTGGTAGAATTTAAATGAAACAACAAAATTATTTCGACTTTTTGCCTTACTGTGTTAAAATCAGAATTGATCAGCACTAGTGTGTTCTTTGTTGTAAAAAAATCACGTCGTTCAGTTGAAAATAGAAACCTCATACGCGCTACGCACTCGTGATTCGATCTACTTTGCAACTGATACCAAATCCGTGATTTATTACTCCATAAACTATGCAATACAAGAACTTTTATTCGGCATACAACTAGAAGCCTCCGTGGTGTAGTTGTTACCCTACTCGCCTTGTAAACCAGGGATCGCAGGATCGACCCCGGGCTTCTCCAGACTTTCGGATGTGTCTTTAAACCGAGGTCCCGTCTCCGTATGACCTAAGCTGTTGGTTGGACGTAAAACTCAAACACTCACTCACTCACTCGGCATAAAGCAGCCATATACAATGTTGATAGGCATAAGTATGTATATAGCAACACAGCGCTGCTAGAGCTGAGCTATGTTTTTAATTTAAGGCATTTTTCCCTGGTGACAGCGCTTGCCTTTTGTGCAAGTAGTAATGAAATAAAACAAACAAAAGATGAAATAAAATAGAAAAACATAAAATAACGGCTAAAAACTCATTTAAATAGTATAACGTGTGTCTAACTGTCGCAAATTACATATAGTTCGAAAAATTGGCTTGAGACTGGTGAACTCTATTAACATAATTTCACACCCGACTGAATTCATGTATTTATCTTCGCCGTCTCTCGAAAATGGCGATATTGTTATTCAATACTTAAGAGGTCGGTAAATGGGTCGCAATCCACGAGCTTCCAAAAAATCACGATAAGTTTACGAAAACCGACGTATAAGGCGATAACATTGACTAATTTATTCCATGCATAAAGGTCAGTGTCATGTCAAATTGTTTGAACTATACAGACAGTCGAAATTTGATTTTGAAGACAGTTTTATCATATGACGTCGCGCCTGAAAATGAAATAACGTCATTTAATAAATTCGATAATTGACTGGTGGATTAAGTATGCAAATTAGTTGGATACGCCCCGTAACGTTACATGTTCGACGTCATTAACGACGTCGCGTTTACTAATGACGGAATATCGACATTTTTGTTAATCAATCGTGAATAAAATGCGTTTTAAATGTCATATGATAAATAGAATCTTGAATTCGTGCTCATGTATTATTCAATGTATTAAAGTCATTGAGGAAAAGGGATAAAATGCTCGGTGAAACCTCGCATTTTATCCCTTTTCTTCAACTCGTTTAATAAATTCAATAAAACATGAACACTCATGTAAGATCCTCTATTTATCACATGACGCCGTTCTTAAGCAGTGGATAACGACGTGTAATAAAAATCGTATGACCACACGTGTAATAACACTTTGGCGGGATTAAGTAATGTCATGACGACGTCCATGTCAACCATGCTTTTTTGTTCAAAAATTGTCATATTTAAAGGCGATAAAATCCAGTTTAAAGTGGTCATATGATAAACAGAATCTTACACTCGTGGTCATTTCATATGAAATTTATGAAACTCGCCGAAGGCTCGTTTCATAAATTTCATATGAAATGACCACTCGTGTAAGATCCTCTATATATCTAATGCAATTTGACATGAGACTGGTGACCTCCATTAACAAAATTTCACACACGACTGAATGCATATATTTATCTTGGCCGTTTTCCGATCAAGCTGATATTGTTATTCAATATGGGTCACAATTCACGTGATGCCGAAAATTCACGAGAACTTTACGAAAACCGACCTATTGGGCGAAAACACTGACTAATTTATTTTTTGCATAAAGGTCAGTCTCACTTCAAATTACACCAACTATATTATTTAACTTTAAATATGAGACCTACCATAAAAGAAACAGTCATTATCCTTGTTACAGGGAACATCTTTGTGACAGAATTTCTCAAAACACAAACTTCTCCCTTCTTCATCTTTACAGTCCATAGATATCTTACAGCACTTGAAAAAAAAAAACACACACACTTTGATTACCATTTTGATTACCATTTGAACTAACGCATAAAAACTACAAAAAGGCTACATCACGAAATTCTGATCTCTTGAACCTCATCATTTTATAGTAAAATTAAAAAGCGAAACGATCAGGAACTGATACAATCAAATCCCAAATTTCTTCCCACAATATCACCAGGGAACGAAGTCGAAACATGGAGTGACGACAGTAAACAAAACGGACAACAGGTAAACCGAGTCAGCAGCTCTTAAACCCACCAATATTTTTTACTGACCGTTCCAAGTGGTTCCTTCATGTTTTGTGTTGATGGTTCTGATTCTTCCCCCTTTTTTGTTGTTCAGTTTTAGGTACGTTTCTCCTTCGTGTTTAATATTTGTCATGTTGGTGATTCTGATTCTTTCCCCCATTATGTATATTGCTCCTTTTTAGTTAGGTGTTGATCATGTTTGGGAAAGAAATGCTGGCTCGGTGTAGCTGTTGTCCCTTTTGATTACTGTCGTCGCTCCATACTTCGACTTCTTTCCATTACGAAAACATGCCTATACGAATACATTGTGAATTTTACCGCCTAAAAACTAAGTTTTTAGATGAAAAATTGTAAAACTTTTCTTATTTCTGCTCAAAATATAGATTGTGGGGACTCGATAGAACCGCCTCATCGAGGCGGTTCTATCGAGTCCCCACAATCTATATTTTAGAGCAGAAACAAGAAAAATAATGTTTACCCCTTTAAACCCCAGTTTTTCTATATAAAAGTGGAGATCGAGGGGGTCAAAATTATATAGGCGTGTTTTCGTGATGCCTAGTGATAGTGTGGGAAGAATTTGGGATCTGATTGTATCAATTCCTGATCGTTTCGCTTTTTTAATTTTCCTAAACAGGTGGTTACTCAGAATATCCAAACCTAACTAAAAGAAGCAAAATACATAATGGCGGAAAGAATCAGAATCTCCAACATGACAAACATTAGACTGGAAGGAAAAAAAAAAACGTAACCCAAAACAAACAACCAAAGGGGGAATGATCAGAACCGTCAACGTAACAACATATATGTTTAGGTAAAGAATAAGAACCACCAAGACAAAACATGAAGGAACCATGGCAAAGCACCGAGTTGGAACGGTCAGTCAAATTTACTGGTGGGTTTAAGTTAACTTTACGTGTTCCGAAGCCTCACCAACACTTTCACTGTGGTTCAAACAAGAATTAGTTCGTACCGCGTAAAGAACCTAACTAAAAAGGAACAATATACACAATGGGGGAAAGAATCCGAACCAGCAACACGACAAACACCAAACCGGAAGAACAAATGCAACCAGAAATAAACAACCAAATAGGCGGAGGGGGGGGGGGGGGGCGGAGAATCAGAATCACAAAATAATCACGATACGTTATAGTTAAATATGTTCTATAAAGTGTTATCCTTTGGAAGCAAGGAATACACCACAGAACTGAAAAATATAGAGTGTACATGATTTCTGGGCTAGACTAGCTAGTTTCGGCCAAATAGGCCTCATCAGTGACCCTCGGATATTTTCAAAAATTCACAATGGAATCAATGATCCCAAAGGACAAAAAATATAATCTACACTATGATGTAGGGCAGGGAGACGTTTTACCGCCTACACACATTCCCACACACCAGCTGTAGTGAAGTTAATTATGTTCTATAAAAGGGTTATCCTTTGGAAGCAAGGAATACACCACAAAACTGAAAAATATGGAGTGTACATGTTTTCTGGGTCAGACTAGCTAGTTTCGGCCAAATAGGCCTCATCACTAACTAATAGACGTGACTTTAGGAGTGAGTTAACGACAATTTTACGACGTGCGTAAATAGAAGTGAAGGCAATGATTAAGAATCGGTACAATTAACCCACACCACCCATCAGAGAGGGAAAGAAACACAAACATGAAATAACTAGACCCTAATGGAAACACTAATAGCGGAAAGCCAAAAGGACAGTTACTTTCCCTCAAATGGCCAATTGGCTGTCCAAAACAAAACAATATAGGCGATACGAGTACACGCACTCAAAGATAAACCATAACAAGAATAAACCGTGACAGAACAACCGCCTTGGAATGGTCATTGAAAAGAATTTCACAGGGTGCCTGGCGTAGGCTCACCTCTGCATTATGCACTCGGGTCCCGGATGAGATAACGATATCACGGGTGGATGTTCGACTGATCTGAGTATTTTCTGATTGAAAGATGTGTTTTGCAATAGCTGATTTACAATTAACAGTGAAAGACGAACAGGCTCGTTAACAAGTTCGTGAAGTAAACACCTCTCTAAACCCCACTTTATATAGAGTAAAGTGGGGTTTACGGGAGTATCCATTATTTTCTTTTTGTTTGCTAAAAACTGGCATTGTGGGTACTCGCTGAGGCAGTTCAAACAAGCACCAACAATCCATATTTGAGCTGAAAATAAGAAGGGCATCACAAGTTTTTATCTGAAAACACACACACACACACACACACACACACACACACACACACAAAAAAAAAAAAAAAGAACAATAAAAAACGCTAGTTCTTATGAGGGGAGAGATACCATTTGAATACCCGGGTGTGTTGAAATATTGTTAAAATTTTCTTCATTTAATATGGCAGATGTACATATTTTTGCAAAAACGTGAGCAAGGCTGCTTACATATTTGTTTCAGCAAAATATTAATGTTTGTTGCTTTTTGTAGCTATTAAAGTCGACAGAACGTATATAATTCTACCGATAATTACATTGCGATACATGTAGCACACGCGTGTGACATTGTACATTTTTTTACCATCACCAAAATGGATATTTTTTCTGATGAAAATCAATAATGTTTTTACTATTTTTACTGCAGACATAGGTTGTTGGTGCTCGTTAGAACCGTTCTAACGAGCATTCTAACACAGCGCGCCTATATAGGCAATGGAAAATAACTGTGTTTTATTCTGCAACAAATCACAGCTAGGAAGAGCGTGACGAGTGACGTCATTAAAATTCCCAATTTATGACGTCACTAGTCGATTTCCTTGACGTTAGACGGTGTAACGTCATTTTCTCGCATCGAAAACGTAAGAAAAGGATATAAATGCATGTGTTTCAGTCGATAATTTTAGCGGGATTTCTTCTAACAATGGCGAAAGGTTGTGAGATTTTGAAGGAAACAACAACATTATTGCCGATTTTCAGCGTGTTAGAATCGAAATAGATCAGCTCTTGTCTGTGATTTGTTGAGTAATAAATCACAGTTGTCGGTCAGTTGTAAGTAGACAAATCACACGCGCTACGCGCTCGTGATTTGTCTACTTTACAACTGACCTCCAAACTGTGATTTATTACTCAACAAATCACAGCTAGAGCTGATCTATTTCTTAAATCACAACCTATGCATTAGAGCAAAACTAAGATAATAATGAATACCGCCGTAAACCCCAGTTTTCTCTTTATAAAGTTGGGTGTAAATTTCACGGACATGTATAAAAGGGCTTTTGGTCCCCATTTTGATTTATACCAGTCTTTGAATTGACTGCCTATTCGAAATTCGCAAAATTGCAGTATGTTTCCTCTGGCTTTCTTATTTGCCGGATCATTACAGGGTCACTGATGAGGCTTTGGTAGCCGAAACTATGTAGTATGACCCATCTTCTTTCTTATGAATGTTTTCATTGCTCTTAAAGGAACTTATTTTTGATTTTTATTTAAAAGCACAATTTATCTTACTAAATGTTTTATGAACACATATATAAGTATAACGAGTTTAATGCACCTTTTTGACCATACAATTAAACCAATTGCTTTATATGGCTCTGAAATTTGGGGCACAATAAACACTAATTCAAGAATTATAAATAAAGTGGACTACAGCATAGACAAATCTTTCTCAAACATTCCTTGTGATAAATTTCATGTTAAGTTTTTAAAATACATTCTGAACCGTCACAAGATAAAGCCTCAAATGATGCTGTTTTTGGGTGAACTTGGAATCCGCTTTATTCAGATGTGTTAATAAACAATTTGAAGTATTTTCAAAGACTTAATTCAGCTGATACTGAAATGCGTAGACATGCCTTCAGCGAAAGTAAAACCCTTCACCAAATGAATAAAGTAAATTGGATTTCATTTATATATTTCGTAATGGAAAAGGTATGGTTGTCTATAGACCAAATCAATTCTAAATCAGTTGTTTACTTACTTAAAAAATTGCTTATTAAAGGTTTTAAAAACAGTTGGGCTGATAAGATGCAACAATGTGCTACTAGTCAAACTGGCAAACTTAGAACGCATGGTCTTTTCAAAACAACATTTGAAAAAGAGAAATATTTTTCTGTAATTCAGAATAAGGAAATAAGGAAACATACAAATTCTCGAATAAGTGCCCATAGACTTGAAATATAGCATGGTCGTTACAAGAATGTACCAGTTAATTCAAGACTTTGCAGATTTTGTACTTTAGAACAGATTGAAAGTGGGATACATTTGCTCTTCCATTGCACGACGCACGAGGCTTACACTAATTTACGCAAACTATTTACTGATAACATGAATATAATTTTTAAAAAATATGATTTTTGTCTGACAAAAATTAACTGATATGGTTGATGACAAGTGAGACAAATCAAGTAATAAGTTTGTTTGCTTACGTGCCTCCGTGGCCTAGTGGATAAGAGCGCTGACTCTTAGTCATTAGGTCTCTCACCGCCGTAGGTTCGAGCCTCGCTCGGGCCACGTGTGAGACGCCAAGTTCTGCAACAGAAGGTCAGGTGGTTTTTCTCCGGGTACTCCGGTTTTCGCCCACCTCTGATTAACGATCGGCTCGATATGAGTGAAATAATCTTGAAAGGGCCGTAAAACCCAAACCAAAAAAAAAAAAAGTTTGTTTGCTAAATATATCTTTGATTGCTTTAAATGTAGATCTTTACGTATTTGATCATATTCAATAAGTATATATTAGAAGATATACCGCCTCTTGCAGCAGGTAAATAATTTATAGAACTATTTAAGGACAGATGAATTCATTATTGCCGATGTGCCTACCGAGGAGGACATTATGCCTACTCTCCATGGTGGATCGTTCGGTAATTTATTTTGCAGAATACAAGTTTAACATTTGACACAGACTCACGAATCCATATGATTTATGCCAGGAATGGCCCAAAGTTGGAAATAAATTCTTTTCTATTCTATTCTGTTTACATGAAAAGCTCGGTTTGAAAACAACTGATACAATGTCTTCTATGCCATCCTTATAGTGGCAACATATTGCTAGGTCATCCGTTTCTTATTGTTTGCCATATATCTGGATAGCTGGAAGATTCAGCTCAGACGGGGCTATGCAGGGCCGACATGATCCTATGCTTGTCGAATATGTTACAAAATGTAATTTCGTCGCAGCGCGGCGCAAAAAAATAAATAAATAAACAAATAAATAAACGAAGGCAATGATCAGTCGAAACCAAAGAAAACGAAGCACAAATCTAAAGCAACAGCATTACAACAACAACAACAACAACAAAACACCTTGTAAAAATCTTCCCAGCAACAAAACTGACGTCATTTAACGTTCAAATAAATAACATACTATGACGTTGTTTGCAGCTCTGATACAAACCAAACACAATTTAATCATCTTAATAAAAACGACTGCCAAATCAGTACTTTTTCTAAATATCTAAATCTCTCTTTGCATAGTTGTTTTCTTTGTATGCAGAATATCGTCATCCAAAAGACGTCATTCTCTCCCTTCTGCTGATTTAAGAAGAATAGTTGTCAGTTTCATGCGAAAGAATGTGCACTGTATTGGTTATCCGTTTACATATAACCATGCACGGGAAAAGGGTGGATAGGTTAAATGACCGGCTCAAAAATGACCTAAAATAGTGTTGACCGGGCCGTTAAATTCCAAAACAAACACATAAATCATTCAAAAGACAGATAACCTTTGTATTCAGAATTTCGTCATCCAAAAGACAGATAATATTCACCTGTCAGTCTATTTTTGAGTCAAAATAAGGAACATAAAATATGTTATTGTAAACCCCACTTTTCCCTATATAAAGTTGGTTTGCGGTCACCGTGGTGTTCATTTTACGGACTTGACAACTAACGAAATCGCTAAACAGCAATTACAAAGAAACTTTAGAAATTCTTAGTTTGAAGCAGGGTGAAACAAGACACATAAAAGGGTCATATTATTGATACCGCATAAAAAATTCCCATTCGTTCTATAGTTATGCTCATTTATATGTGATACATACATGTACCTATTTTCCTCTAAGAGTAATTTCCCTTGAATTTTAAACCTGTGATGTCACAGTGGCTTTAAACTTTTTTAAAATAAGTTTAAACTATCATATTTTCCATTTTGCAATTACCTATTGCAATTAATTTCTGTGTATGCTATTTATAATTTAGGACAGAAATGAGAATTATGGTTTCAAAATCCAAATTTGAATTTACATTTAAAGTATTTTTTTAATGTTTAAGACTACCATTGATTCAAAACTTCGTTAAGCCTAGTTAATGTAAGTGTTTTACATGCCTTATAAACAGATCAGTAATTTCTGTACGTTATTTCATCCACTTACAAATCCAGAAACTGGAATTTAAACTATTTTAAAAGAATATTTAAAGTTTAAATTTAAGGTTTGCAATTGAAAATAGGAGAAAACTGGTTTCGCATATCAGTTGAAATCAGTTTCAATAATTCAAATAGGTAATTATACAGTTTCTGAGGACTATAAAACACAAGGGAAATTTATCATATGACGTCGCGTCTGAGAGTGTAATAACGCCATGTAATATTTTCGATAATTCACTAGTGGATTAAATATGCAAATTAGGTAGATACGCCCCGTAACGTTACTTGTACGACGTCCTTAACGAGGTCGCGTTTACTAACGGCGGAATATTGACATTTTTGTAAACAATCGTGAATAAAATGCACTTTATATGTCATATGATAAATGGAATCTTGCATTCGTGCTCATGCATTATTGAATTTATTAAACTCGTTGAGGAAAAGGGATAAAATGCTCGACAAAGCCTCGCATTTTATCCCTTTTCCTCAACTCGTTTAATAAATGACATCATAGAATACCTCATGAATATTAATGAGGCAGTCTGAAATTGCTCTGTTTCGAAAAAATATTTCAGACTTACAGATATTTCAAATTCTAATATTTTGGAAACTAATAAAGATAATTTGATTCGGTTTTCGGTCGTTGATTCCTTGAATCAGTGATTTTTGGAAATTAAATGCATTTATATACCGTTATATATGCCCTTTAAGATATAGACGCCTTGGACATCCGGGTACGGATTTAAATTTGAAAATTTTACATCTATGCATCCATTATTAAAGTTGTGCAAAAATTGCTTGTTCAAGTCCTTACATTTTTATGTTCGTTCTATCGAGTACCAACAGTCTATGGTTTAATGTGAAAAACTAACGGAAAGAAAGAATACCCCGTACTTCCCACTTTTCTCTATGCAAAGTGGAATCTAGGGGATTGCTCAATACTCGGGCTTATAACCCTGATGTGCTCTGCTATAATGTTAACACGGTTATGTACAGATGGTGTGCTTTGCATCGACATGTAAATAAATGTATCACATCACGTGACTAAGTCCGTGAAATGAACACCGCCTAAACTCCACTTTATGTAGAGAAATTTGGCGTTGACGGAAGTATACTTTATTTTTCTTATTTCTGCTTCATGATATAGATTGTGAGTACTCGTTAGAACCGCCTCAAGGAGGCGGTTCTAACGAGCACCGACAACCTATATTTGCAGTATGATATAAAAGAAAAATAATACGGATTTTCACCGGAAAAGTAGCCATTTCGGAGATGTGAAAATGCACTATGTCACACGTGTAGGTTTATCGCAATGAGGGTGTTAAAATAATAAATGTACTTTTCCTACCTCACATATAAGAAAGAAAAACGCCAATGTAACTAAGTGTGCAAACATTTTGAACACAAATGAGGTAAACGTTCGGCTACCCACTTCAGCCTTATATAGGGATTTTTTACTCAGCAGCCATATTTAAATGTCACATTTTCCAACAATTTTGATTACTGTAATTGTGTGCTTATTTAATGTTAAAATGTGAATAAAGCCGGACCATAGCAAAACTTATAGGATGGCATCAGATAGCACGTGCTTCCTGTGTACCGGAACTTACAATAAAGTATTGTTCTTTAAATGACATTTTAGATGACATCCGCTATTCGTGAAATGGTATATTCCACCATCATCATGAAAACACGCCTATATAATTATGACCCCTTGGACCCCCACTTTTATATAGTAAAACTGGGGTTTTCATGGACAAAGCTTATTTTATTTATTTCAGCTTTTAAATATAGACTGTGGGTACTCGTTAGAACCACCTCATCGAGGCGGTTCTAACGAGTACCCACAATCTATATTCTGAGCAGAAATAAGAAAAATATCACAATTTTTCTTCTAAAAATTATCGATTTTTCGGAGGTAAAGTTTTCAATGTATCTGTATGGGCGTGATTGCGTACTTTATCAGTTACCCCCTGTATTCATTTCATTTGAATACGTTGACCTAATAAAGATTCGCTATCTCAGGACATGTGAGCTTTATCAGGTCAACGTGACATTGCACTTTTATGAATGAACCGGAACTACTTTTACTATTACGAGGGACGACTATCGATGTCAATGCCATTCAAAAAATAGATGAAAATAAATCGATAAAAAAAGAAAAAAATTGAAACAAGCTTTATTATATCACAATATTTCAGAAATAATTAAAAATATTCTGAATAAAATGTTCCTTATTTATATTTCTTGAAAATGTAATTTTCCTATGTATTGGGTGCAGAATTCCCCAGATTGCGTGTCTGCTAGAGGAATGTAAACAAACATTGAAACAAAACAAAATATATAAATGAAATAAAAAACAGTCAGATTAAATAAAGAAATGTCAGATAATTTGAGTCCAGCTATGCTGGAACTTAGATGGGATGATCTCCTTCAAATGGAAGAAGATTGCAGAATTGATAAATCCTTGAATAAGCACTTCTTGGCAGAATTTCACATTGATCCAAATGAGTTTGATGAGGAAATGCCCATACCCCAAAGCACTTTCCCTGACATTAAGCCTGATCAACCCTCTGAAAACCTGAATAATTCAACACAAATTCCTGACAATGATGAGAAATCTGTGGCTACAGTTTCAGCTGAATTCATTTACATGTCAAAACAAGATGTGGAGAAATTTATTCTCAATCAGGAGAATAAAAATACTTTGCGCAAAACACTAGGGGACACACAAAAGTTCCTAAAATTTCTCCAGAAAAGAGGTGAAAGGAGATAAATGTTACAAATTCCTCATGATGACCTTGACTCTTTGATAGCAAACTTCATTTTGTCTGTGAGAAAGGCTGATCCCTAAGAAACATGATTTCTAGTCTTGATCGTAAGTTGAAGCGCCATCAGTATCCGTATGCCATCATGGGATCCAGTGGAACCGTCTTCTCTTTGACAAGGGATGCCTTATGAGCCAAGCAGCGTCAACTGAAAAAAAAAACAAGGAAAAGGAAATAAGCCACAGGAAAGTGAAGCAGTTAATGATGATGAGAAAGATATCTTATACAATAAGGGTATCCTTGGTTGTTCAACACCCCAGTCACTTCTGAACACCATGTGGTTCAACAACTCTTTACATTTTGGTCTGAGGGGCATCGCAGAACCATATCATTTGAGGTAAAAAATATGACATCATTACGAAAACACAGATCTACCTATTAAAATAAACAGATGATTTTACATTTTTGGTCATTTCATATGAAATTTATGAAACGAGCCTTTGGCGAGTTTCATAACTTTCATATGAAATGACCACGAATGTAAGATTCTGTTTATCATATGACCACTTTAAATTGGATTTCATCACCTTTAAATTTGACAAATGCTACACCAAAAATGCATTGTTGACATGAACGTCGTCATGACATTACGTCCCAGCAGGCACATGACGTAATTGTGACGTCATATCAACGTCGGTACAACGTCATGACATTTATGCAACGTCACATCAACGTCGGTGCAACGTCATGACGTTGCACCGACGTTGATCTGACGTTGCCCTAACGACATGTGCCTGCTGGGGTAGTCCCGCCGAAGTGTTATTACACGCGTGGCTAAATGATTTTTATTATTTTTTATTATCCACTGCTTATCAATGACGGCGGAGCCTCGCGATTCTACACGCGTTCTCGAAGGCTTGCCTGATAAACTTGATATCAAAAGACACTCACCTGGTATTCTCTATTTTTTACATTTTTTCATCGCGAGATATCATGTTAACAAGTCCGTGATATTAATACCTTTGTCAACGCCACTTTATATACAGAAAAGTGGGGATAACAGAAGTATGGATAATTTGCCTTATCCATGCTCAAAACATAGACTGTTGTGGATACACGCTAGAACCGCCTGGTTAAGGCAGTCCTTACGAGCACGTCAGCCTATAAATAAGTATAAATAAAGGTTTAGGAAATTAATCGTTTTGGATATACATGTATGCAAGAATGCACATCCTAATGCATTCCCCGAGTATCTTTAGCTCCGTCAATTTTCCATGTTGTCGGAAATGGCTTTCCTCGCCCCACACTAGAAAACATACTTTCTTTCATAAGGCCCCTACAAAGAGCAATTCGCTTGTCAGACCGTGCCATCCGTTCTACATATTGCTGTCTTTAGTATCCCCAAAACGGTTCTGTGATGAGAATTGTGACATTTATTAGTTTTTACTAAAATAATGATGCGGTGTCGGGGTAGCCCCTATGTGCTTATAGCGCCCGGTTACCTTAAAAACCAGTTCAGTCAATGATGCGGTGTCATTACGATGACACACCCGTGACACATAGTGCATTTTTCACATCTCCAAAGTGGCTACTTTTCTGAAGAAAACCCGTGATATTGTTCTTACAAATACACATGTACTTCAATCATAGGATGTGGGTGCTCGTTAGAACCGCCTCATTGAGGCGGCGGTTCTAACGAGTATCCCACAACCTATGTCTTGGAGCAAATGTAATGTAATGTATACCCACTTAAACCTCAGTTTTTTTCTCTATATAAAGTGGGGTTTAAGGGGTGTTCATTTCACGGACCTGTTCATGTGATGTAAAAGAATACCAAAACCTGTGTCTTGAAACAGAATTAAGAATAATAATGTATACTTCTCTGATCCACTATTTTCAGGATATGAAATGGAGGTTACAGAGGTGTTCATTACACGGACTTGTTTTAGTGATGTGAGTGAATAAGCAGATCTGTATTACGAAAACACGCCTATACAAAAACACTGTAAACTTTGCCTCCGAAAAATCGATGAAAAATTGTAATACTTTTCTTATTTCTGCTCAAAGTATAGATTGTGAGAACACGTTAGAACCGCCTCATTGAGGCGGTTCTAACGAGTACCCACAATCTATGTTTTAGAGCAGAGTTAAGAACAATAAGCTTTACCCCCGCAAACACCAGTTTTACCATATAAAAGTGGGGTTCAAGGGGTTAAAATGTATGTATGCGTGTTTTTGTGATAGTTTTGTGGCGAATAACAAAATTCATACTGAAGGCATTGCTGCATTCCGGCTCAGTACATATTATGAGAAGGTCAATTAATTTACACCATATAAATAATGTTGATAACCTTTTAAGCATCTTAATTATATGCTTTATACATGTAATATAATATTGTTTAGGTTTATTTAGTGTATGTAAGGAATGTGACATTATTTATACTGAGAGTGAGAGGCATTCAGAGAGAGAGAGAGAGAGAGACAGAGACAGAGACAGAGACAGAGACAGACAGACAGACAGACAGACAGACAGAGAGAAAGAGAGAGAGAGAGAGACGGAGACAGACAGACAGAGGGGGGGGGGGCTGATGATTATCTTGCCGATAGCCATTAAAATAATTCTATTTATTCCAATTTGCAGACATCCATAAATCAAACATATTCCAAATTATTGATCAATAAGCGTGAACAAAAGTGACCAGTTAAAAATAGAAGTGAAGGCAATGACCATGAACCAATGCAATTAACCCACAGCTCCCGTCAGCGACACCAAAGGGAATAGTGAGTGAGTGTTTGAGTTTTACGTCTCACCGACAGCTAATGTTATACGGTGACGGAACCTCGATTTTAACACTCATCCGAAAGTCTGGAGAAGCCTGGGGTCGATTCTGCGAACCGTGGTTTACAAGGCGAGTAGCATAACCACTACACCACGGAGACTTCTAACACCAAAGGGAAAGAAACACAAACGTGAAATAACTAAACCCTAATTGAAACATCAATATCGAAAAGCAAAGGGGACAGTTACACGTGTACTTTCCAACAAAATGTCCAGTTGGCTATCCAAAACAAAAAATGTAAGCGATACACACACTCAAAGGCAAACCATAACAAAAATAAACCGCGCGACAGAAGAACCGCCCTGGAACGGCCAGTGAAACGAATTCCACTAGGTGGTGGTGGAGGTGGCTGTGTGTGTGTGTGTGTGTGTTTGTGTGTGTGTGTGTGTGTGTGTGTGTGGTGGTAGGGGGTGCTCAAATTGATTATACGCGGCCACCCTTACTTCTGTTGTGATTTAGATAAATAATTTGTTCAGTCCGCATGAAGGCCTCGTAACTCAACAGTGCAACATCTCCGAGAACACAAAAAAGCAAACAACCACAGACCCAAAATCGCTGAATTACGATGCCTGCCATCTTCGATTTACTGCAATTGATATAAGAAATATAACAAAAACAATTCATGCACCACAATAATTTCCAGCCAATAAACAGATAAATAAATAAATCAATAAAAAAAACTAGAAATACGTCCACAAGACACGGGTGCCCACGCCTGAAAATATGTTGATCTTAGTATTAATCCATAGAAAGTTATTGATCGTGTTTAAGTTGTGGAACCTTTTTGACATTTGACCTCTAAGTATGACATTGACCCTGGGTTTTGCGCATGACACTTAGCTTCATATCATGATGGTGAATATTTCTGCAAAGTAAAAATACATCCAGAAATAAGGCAGTTATTGACTGCATTTCAGTTTCTCACCCTTTTTTGACATTTAATCTCTAAGTATGACTTTGACCTTGGAGGTATGGACCTGGGTTTTGCACGTGCCACTTAGCTTCATATCATGATGGTGAACATTTCTGCAAAGTAATTTAAAAATCAATCCAGAAAAAAGAAAGTTATTGACTGCATTTCAGTTTCGCACTCTTTTTATGACAGTTGACCTCTAAGTACATGAACGACATAATGGTGAACGTTTCTGCTAAGTACTTTCAAAATCCATCCAGACATAAGGAAGTTATTTTTAAGTTTCGGTCCCTTTTTGACATTTGGCCTCTAAGTACGACCTTGACTCGGAGGTATGGACCTGGGTTTTGCCACGTACACTTAGCTTAATATCATGATGGTGAACATTTCTGCAAAGTAATTTAAAAATCAATCCAGAAATAATAAAAAAAATATTGACCGCGTTTAAGTTGTAGTAGGACATGAAATTAATAGTAATGGTACCAGATCTTGAATTTGCAATAAACCGTGCTCTGTATGATCCTCTTTGAAGGTTAGGTAACCTAAATAGGTTAGGAAGCCTATCTGGGCCTTCTTTTAAACATACAGACCTCTCTTCAACAAAAGGCTGCATGTGATAGGCATTTGTACCACCAAGGTCTTGCTGAAGAGTGCTAACATAATGGAGGCCCCAAACAACGCCGACATTGTTAGCGGCCTCGTCTGCCGGAGACAAACCAGCGGATTGTGGCCGCGTAAACTCGATTTAACCCCCCCCCCCCCCCCCGGCGATTTCGTTTCACTGACCGTTCCAATGAGGCTTCTGTCGCGGTTTATTTATGTTATGGTTTGTCTTTGAGCGTGTGTATGGCTTGTATTTGTTTTCTTGGCCATTTTGGTGGAAAGTAACTGTCCTTGGCTTTCCGCTGTTGATGTTTCGATTTGGGTCTAGTTGTTTCATGTTTGTGTTTCTTTCCCTTTGGTGTCTCTGATGTGTGTTGTCGGAGATGTCGCAAGAAGCCTTCATGCGGACTGATATTATTTGTTTTAATCGCAAGGGCGAAGATTGCAGCCGCACAAAATCGATTTAACCCCAAACCCCCACCCCAGTGAAATTCTTTTCACTGGCCGTTCCAAGGGCGGTTCTTCTGTCGCGGTTTAGTTTTGCTATGGTTTGTCTTTTTTATGTGTGTATCGCTTATATCTTTTTGTTTTGTATAGCTAATTGGCCATTTTTTGGAGTGTAAGTGTGCTTTTTGCTTTCCGCCATTGATGTTTCCATTAGGGTTTTGTTATGTAATGTTTGCGTTTCTTTCATGATTTTAGTAGGTCTTCACTATGAAACGAAACATTAAAGATTGTCTGAAACGTAGACATATGATTATCCTCGTGTATTTTTATGTTGGTAGGAAATGACCAAATTGAAAATAAAAGCGGGTACGAAATGACTGGTTATCATATTTTCTGTATTTGACGACAGCACATGTACGCTTCATGCTCGCAACTTTACTGTTTTACACATTTCACGCAAACATGCCTGTGTAACTTTGACCCCCTTAAACCCCATTTTTATACAATACAACTTGGGTTTACGGGGATATACATTATTTTTTTTTAGCAGAAATATCAAGCATGTCACGATTTTTTTATCCAGAAACTTTCATTTTTAATCGTGGTAAATTTTTCAATAGATTTATATAGGCGTGTTTTCGTAATGGAGGTTAATATCAGAACTGTTCCAATGGTTTGTTGCCCTCTTGCGTCGTAAATCATTCGACAACGATGAAGCGAAATGAGTCATTATTCATTTAAATGTCACACTCCTGCAGAAATCGTGGAAATTGTAGTTTGAACATGTATAGTTTGATAAACATAAATTTGTAACATCCAGAATTGTTTTTTCTTCTTTATGCAGAAACCTTGTCATATTTCGAAACAAACGATCATTTCGTTATCTAATAAGATGCATATTATAACAGATGAGAATGCAAATCTTATGGATATGAATGTTTTTTTTTTTATGAAATCATTAAGCAGTAAATGTAATATTTTAGCAATGGCTACCGCTTAATGGGCTGAGACCGAATTCGTTAAGTCTGAAAATCATCACGAAAATTCTGACCCCCACCCTTGAACCTCGCTTCTGTACAGTAAAACTGGGGTTTGCAAGGGTAAACCTTATTGTTCTTATTTCTTCCGTAACATATAGATTGTGAGGACGCATTAGAACCTCCTCGATAAGGCAGTTCTAACGTGTACCCTTTATCTATATTTGACCAGAAATAATAAAAATATTACAAATCTTCAGCAGAAAATTTTCATTTTTCCGGCATTAAAATTTAAAATATATTTGATAAGGCGTGTTTTCGTGACGTGTCGAGGTTTATCAATCAAAAACGAAATATGTTGAATTAATAAGCTCACACCCGTGCGACATAGTGCATTTTTTCACATCTCCAAAATTATTACTTTTCGGATAAAAATCTGTGATAGTTTTCTTATACATACTGCAAACATAGGCTGTGGGTGCTCGATAGAACGAGTTCCCACTACATATGTCTTGAAGCAGAAATAAGCAAAATAATGTATACCCATATAAACTTCAGTTTTCTCTATTAAGAGGGGTGTTCATTTCACGGACTAGTTCTGAATGTATGCTGGGAATTAGTTCTAAACTGAGATTGAGACAGTTTCGTTTAACCCTTTAATTCAAATATTAACCAAACTGTGAAGACCCTGATCAGACGCCGCGTTCTGAGTTTGAGTTTGAGAGTATCCCAATACACAAACCATGTCCAGAGTTTACACTTACAGAGCACTCTGACGTCAGAGTAACAAAGATTAGCGATGATATCAATATCCGTTCCTGGATTTTAACATATGACACGTGATAGTCACGCGGACAAAGCCAGATGGGAATGTTCTGTAGTTAGTAACTTCGGATCGATTGATCTGTTGAACCAACTATCACAAATTCTCATGTGAGAAACTGTCAGGTTGTGCGCCGTGATAGAATTCATTATGCCAAAATGGGATGTTATGCTAATGAAAATCCAAAACCCTCCGCTTCGAAATTCAGTACATGGACTTTTAAACCTGTTATCTGACTAGTTTGTTTCTGTACCTAATACAAACTTGGTTTCTTTTTTATATGGTTTCTTGTTTATGCTCCTGTGATCTTATCACCTCATCTGATCCCAGGCTTCTCCAGATTTTCGGATGAGTCTTTAAACAGAGGTCCCGCCTCCGTATGACCATGGCTGTTGATGAGACGTAAAACACACACACACACACACACCATTAATTGCCGTGCAGGTCAAAATCTACACAGGTCATTCTCCTCTTTCTTTTAAGCGGACAAATACTTGTGTTTTACGGTATAAGTTTGTTGCTCTGTAATACTATAATGCTAATGATAACCGGAGGCAATGAAGCAACAGAAATGCGTCTTCTTGTCGACATTAATTTGTGATTCCGGTCTATCACATTTGTATTTTCCTAAACGCTGGTCAACAGTACATTCTGTTAGTGAATCCTGACAATTATCTGGTAGAAGAAGAACCACTATCCCGTTGAATAATTAAGTTAGCCACCCCCATTTCTAACTGTGGATCAGTCAGATTACTTGAGTGAGTGAGTGTTTGAATTTTACGTCCCACCAACAGCTAAGATTATACGGAGACGGGACCTCGGTTTAAAGACTCATCCGAAAGTCTGGAGAAGCCCGGGATCGATCCTGCGATCCCTGGTTTACAGGGCGAGTAGCGTAACCACTATACCACGAAGGCTTCTAAACGATTACTTGATTTCACAAACTGAGTGTCAAATACTGTAGATCCAGATCAGATAATTCTATATGCTGATCAGAGCGCTTCGTCGGAAGTCATTTGATCTGGATCTACACCATATGCAAAGGTAATGATTGCTGTGTTCAGCGGGTTTGGTGTTAACCGATTTTGTCCTGTGTATAATTGTCTACCTTATGTATACAAGAGTCCATTTCGATTTATTTTATTTTTGGTGTCAAGTTGAGATATTGTTTTTAAAATATATTTAAAACAAATTGTTGAACTTCTTGCAAACAGAGCGGGTCCTGATCAGAATTTCTGTGCCATGTAATCTGGGCCTACACTGTTTTCCAGGATCCCGTTTCAGGTTTCCCAGTTTAAAATGCGTTTAAACCTACGTCAGAGTATCAGGGACAAATTATTCGCAAAACTTAGATAATAGGAGCATGACAAACATATGACGTACTTCTATGATTTAACTATCTGTGGTTCGAGCCTCGATGGGGATCATAATCGAAACGCCATTGGCAATGGAAGGTCAGTTGGTTTTTCTCCGCTAGTCCGTTGTTTGCCAACCTTTGATTAAAATGGGCTCGAAATAAGTGAAATGATATAAAAAGGGCTGTATAAGTAACACCCCTGCCACCCACAAAAATACTAATTGTTAAATTTAATGTGCTGTGAAGTCATGTTGTTGTTAATCCTCAACCCTCATGCACGATTTCATCATTTCATTAATTTTATCCAATCAGATTTATTTTTGACTATTTGGTTGAACAATTGATCTTTGTCGCGACCACGAAGAGAACAGTAAAATTCCTTCATTAAGACCATATTTGGAAATGTCCAAAAGCGGTCTATTAGACAACTTTTAAACAGTCCTAAAGATGGTCTCTTATTAAGAGACACTGTGTAGAATACACAATGAAAGAAAAACTGCAACCTTCTCAGGCCTCGCATTTAATCCTTTTTCTTGCACACCAGACAAGGAAATCCGTGATTTTACCCTGGGATAGAAATTTATGTTCTGACCCTGGTGTTCCGACCCAGGCAACTAACATAAATGCGCTTCAATTCTATTCAACTGCCGGAACTACTTCCGCATTACTTTTATTTTGTAAACAATATACATGTGCGAATTGTAAAAACTAACCGGAGGTGTTGTGCAAGAAAAAGAATCCAGTATGGGGTTCTGTTGTAGATGGGCGTTTCCAACCCTCGGGATGACCGTGCTGAGCGGAACCTCGGCTTAGCCTCGGTTCCGCTGAGCACGGTCATCCGTCGAGTTGGAAACGCCCATCTACAACAGAACCCCATATCAGATTCTAATATTCTCAAACACGTGAACACATATGAAGAGCATAACAACCCTTTACAGATTAAAGTTCATTTCAAATGTTCACAAACAGTAGACTACGAGTAGTTTGTAAAATAGAAGTGAATGCAATGATTAGGATTCATTACAATTAACCCACACACCCCATCAGAGACACCAGAGGGAAAGAAACACAAGCATGAAATAACTAGACCTAATGGAAACATCAAGACGTCTTACGCCGAGCGTTTTTTTTTTATTTCTTAGGTAACCGTGAAATAAAATAGCATGTATTCGTACGTGTACGCGTAAAAGCGCTGTCAAAAGCGAGATGGATGCCAAAAAACAACAGCACACTAATAAAACAGTTGTTAAAAAAAGAAGGGCAGGCCATGATCAGGAAACGAAACAATTACCCTACACCTTCCCGTCAAGACACCAAAGGGAAATAAAGCAATGTCACCGTTATTAAAATATCACAAGCAGATAGTCAAAATGACTGTTTCTTTCCCACAAAATGGCCAAATGGCTACCCATAATAAAATAAATATAGGCAGTACATACACAGGTAGAGATTGGAATGCCCTTTCCGATTCGCTTTTTTTCGACATGTGAAGGTGCTGATGACTTTTTTAACTAAGTTTACCTCTTTTTTAGAGCTAGGGACTAACTTCCCATATCACAGGGGGTCCTGGTGTATGAATGTCGTTTGACGTATCACCAGTTACAATTCTGATTCTGACAAACAGCGAAAATAAACCACTGGGGAAGCATTTATGTTGTACCCAGTCGTTTTATAACGAAGAATGATATTACGAAATTGGGAACTGAAATCATTGCAAGCATATATACTGTATATTTTTACTAATTCATACACTAAGCTTCGATCTCAAATCCTCTGCTTCACCACTGCACCACAGTGTTCTACTAAAACTATTTAAACAAGAGCTGTCAGTAAAGGTGACCAATGCCCCCCCCCCTCCGTGGGAGCCAATTTCTGAGTTTTTGCAAAAATTCAAGGGGAGATAATTCAGCCAAAATTGACAACAGCGTTATGGCCCTTGATCAGAATGTAGCCCTTGTGATGGTGAATAAGTGTGTGAAGTTTTATGGGGTTAGGTCGAATACTTTTGAAGTTATGTCCAAAGTTAAAGTTTTTGTGACAGACAGACAGACAGACAGATAGACAGACAGACAGACAGACAGACAGACAGACAAACAAACAAACAAACAAAAGGACAGACAGGGCAAAAACTTTATCCCCCCCCCCCAATCAAAGACTCTCGGGGGCATGAAAATCAATATTTTGAGGTTGAGTTGAAGGCTTCAATAGTAATGAACCTGCGCAACAAGTTAGACAGAATAAGACTGAGTTCTCTCTCTGTCAGTCTGAAGAAATGTTTGGTAAAATATTTACCATAGAGCGCATGCAGACCATCACGAAAACACGCCTTTATAAATTTGACCACCTTGAATCCCACTTTTATATATTAAAACTGGGGTTTACAGGGGATAAACCTTATTTTTGATTAGTTCTGCTCTAAAGTATAAATTGTGGAAACTCGTTAGAACCGCCTCATCGAACCACCTCGATGAGGCGGTTCTAACGAATACCCACAATTTGAGAGCAGAAATAAGGAAAGTATCACAATTTTTCATCTTAAAATTTTCTTTTTTTTTTTTCGGAGGTTAAGTTTAAATGCATCTGTAAAGGCTTGTTTTCGTGATGCAAATACATTTTTGCGCTTGGTGCGGCCGTTTTTTCCTTCTTCTATTGTTGACAGTGTTGTTGAATTCTGTTTTACTTATATATCAGTTAATTGTCAACGAAACGGCATAGCACAGCGCAGTTAATCTTTGTAAAAGAGGATAATTATTACTGCCATACTTATCGCAAAAGGAGTAATGCGCCACTAAATAAACAAGGGTTATTTAACTAACAGGGTTTATTTTAATCGCGACTGAATCAAGGGTGAGGATTGTGGCCGCGTAAAAAGTCGATTTCAGCCCCCATTCCCACCCCTCCCCTCGGTGGAATTCGTTTCACTGACCGTTCCAAGGCGGTTCTTCTGTCGCGGTTTATTTTTGATATGCTTTGTCTTTCAGTGTGTGTATCGCATTTTTTGTTTTGGATAGCAAATTAGCCATTTTGTGGGAAAGTTACTGTCCTTTTTGCTTTGCGCTATTGATGTTTCCATTAGGGTATAGTTATTTCATGTTTGTGTTGCTTTCCCTTTGGCGTCTCTGATTGGAGCTGTGGGTTAATTGTATGGATTTCTGGTCATTGTCTTCACTTCTATTTTGTTTGTTTACTTATTGGCCAAATTATACAATTTCGGCATTAAGGGTCCTTGCAGACTGGGTTGAAGAATGTAGCACAGATGTTTGATATCTCATGTGGTTTAGAAAATTAAAATTTGATATATCTTTCTTTCCAGAAGTTTAAAAGAAAATCCCTAAAATGTTTCAAAGGGCCTGTCTTGTTGATTGGGTTCTGAGGAACTTGAATGACCCTTTTAGACCTAAAAGGATGACCCTAATATGATAATTAAAAAACGAAAATTAGCACTAGTTTACTTTTATGCCATAAAAGTAAACTAGTGCTAATAATCGTTTTTTAAATTATAACAAATTATCATTGACAAAAAATAAACATCCAATAAGCCTCAGATAAATAGTTATCTTTAATTTGATTTACAGATTTAAACAAAACACACACACACACACACACACACACACACACACACACACACACACAAAGTAGTAGTGGAGTGAGTGAGTGTTTGAGTTTTACGTCCCACCAACAGCTAAGGTCATACGGAGACGGGACCTCGGTTTAAAGACTCATCCGAAAGTCTGAAGTAGTAGTGGAGAAAATGGCATTTACATGTAGTGGTCATTTATAAATGCCAGTTTCCCTTTATTTTCTGTTTTTTCATATAATGCCATGTAAATGTTTCCATAATTCCGTTTTTAGTATTTTATCATTACTGAATAGGAAACTACAGTTTAACATACTATTTTCTATAGACAAAGCGTCTCAAAATAAATTTCACGATGTCAGCAATTTTAGTGCTTCCTATTTTATCGAATGTGTCGACAGAACGGATGTCTGTACTATGTCATGAGACTAAAGTGGAGTGTTGTTGTCGCAAATTAAGTGGTAATTTCTGAAACATTCATCTTACCAATTTACTGAGTTAAACACATCCAGCAAAAGAAACACAAAAAGAAACAGACGAGGTCTCTCTTTATTCACATAATACTCAAGGAGTTCTATTCGAACTAGTTACGACATACACTCCTCCGTGTCATATCTATAGCACTAACATTTTAGATGACTTTTTTATATATTTGCCGTGCCTCTGGTCCAATCATAGATTGCGGCTGCTCATTAGAACCGCTTTGTCGAACCGCCTGGTTGAGGCGGTTCACATCTATGTTTCTGAGTAAAAATAAGGAAAATACTGTTCTCGTATACCTACGAAAATTCCAATTGCCCTTAAAGAAAGTGGTTTTACATTGACTTCAGTTCTTTTTTACATCGGTATTCCATCAAGAAAACACGCCTATATAATTTAGGTTTACAGGGGTAAACCTAATGTTTTCTAACAGAGGTAAACCTAATGTTTTCTTATTTCTGCTCTAAAATCTAGGCTGTGGGTACTCGTTAGAACCGCATCGATGAGGCGGTTCTAACATGTACCAACAATCGACATTTTGATCAGAAATAATAAGCATTTTTCCTTTTCATCTTAAAATGTTCGTTAATTGGTGGTAAAGTTTACAACGTATTTGTATAGGCGCGTTTTCATAATGTACAAGCTGAAAGAAAGTGTTTCAAAATAGAAACCCGTAGCTAGAGGCCATCTTGGTCCATTTAAACAATTTTTTGTTCTGTCCCTATGGGAAGGCTACATATGAAAGTAGAATAAAATAAGCCCTCTGATTTCATAAAAAAAATTGTTGTGAAATATCAGTGGATCGCAATCCATGCAACTTTTGGCGAAGGTCAACAAATGACCTTGACCTTTAGCAGCCATAGTTGTTAATTTTTATACCTATTCTTATGTCATACACCTCAATACTTATTTTTTTTTTTTTAAGGAAAAATGCAGTTTTTTTATCTTTTTTTCTGGAACCGCATTCGGCCTTTATGTGAGATATGTCAAGATCGATCACATCACGTGAACAAGTCCGTGAAATGAAGACCCCCCTATACCCCACTTTATATAGAGAAAACTGGGGTTTACGGGGGTATACATTAGTTTTCTTATTTTTGCTCTAAGACATGGGTTGTGGGTACTCGTTAGCACCGCCTCAGTGAGGCGGTGCTAACGAACACCCACAACCTATGTTTGCAGTATTTATAAGCAAAATATCACGGAATTTCATCAGTAAAGTAGCCATTTTGGAGATGTGAAAAAATGCACTATGTCGCACGTGTGTGTTATCGTAATAAAGGGTCACCATTTTTTCATGTTTAGTAGTACTTAGTTATCCAATACCGCATATCAAGTTTTGAGACAATCGGCACATCGGTTCCGGACAAAAAAAAAGAAAATAATGTTTTTACCATATTTGGGCATTGTGGCAATTTTGGTCGTTAGATTTAATAATAATTTACCTTACACGTGGCGTGAATAAGTCCAAACAAATTCATTTCCGTAGTGTCATTAGACTGCATATAATATTTTAATGAAACTGGCTCAGTGATTTTAGAGTTGGTGTATTATTAGATGTCAATGGACCTGCAATCCAAGTGACCTTTGACCACGGTCACCAAATGATCTTGACCTGAAGCATTCATTGACATCTATTTTGTATCTATTCTCATGTCAAAGACAACAATATTTTTGAAACAAAAATAGCTTTACCTTCTCCCCATTTAAAAGCACGATGAACGAAATTTGACCTTGGCGTAAAATAGGTAAAACGGTCAATATAGGGGCTTATTCAAGACAATCGACCTAGTGATTCAGGAGAAACAGATTTTTAATAGTTTAACATATCTGGGCAGGGCGGTCATCTTGGTCATGTTAACTGGACCATTAGCCCAAACCTTCTTTCCTCCATAGGCAAGAGGCTGCATTTGAACTGAAATTTGTCCCAGTGGTTTGAAACGAATTGTGTTTTTGAAATGAGAACTGATCTGCAATCCATTACCAAAAAACGAATGCATTGTAAACTTTATCGCCGAAAAACGAACATTTAAAAATGACAAATTGTGACATATTTCTTAATTCTGCTCAAAATATAGAGTGTGGGTACTCGTTAGAACCGCCTCATCGAGAAACAGCACATTGTTGCATACATGACTTGGTCGAAAATCTGACAAAAGACTTCATATATGACAGCCTAAACAGTTACATTTGCGCATTCGAGTGATCAATTATTGCAAGCTGATTATGCCCCTTTACTTATGTAACACAAACATTTTGTGGGAAAGTAACTGTCCTTTTGGCTTTCCGCTATTGATGTTTCCATTAGGGTCTGTTGTTTCATGTTTGTGTTTTGTTTTCTCTTTGGTGTCTCTGATGGGAGCTGTGGGTTAATTGTATCGATTACTGGTCATTGCCTTCACTTCTCTTTTTAATTAGATCAGGATCTTCACTGTTTGCTTAAAGTACATGAATTTAAGGGCTAAACCATGCAGTCTTAGACCCCACCCCGGACCATTTTCACAGCCAACACTCAGAGGCAATCGACCCAGCAGTGGTTGCAGTGATTTGATTCTTAAATCTACAATAAGAACCTTATTACTACGCAATGGATATCGTCAATGAAATATCGAGATTGTTTTTGAAACGGAAAGAGATTCTCTAAATATTTGCGTGTTAAATGAATAATACTTGCAAATAGAGAACTCGGGAAGTGCGAAGAGATTGATGTTCAACAACGGAAATAATGAATATGACTGCGATACCTTACTGCACCATCAAACTTTTACAGTGTCGGCTCGAAAACTGTCATCTTCAACACGATAATGATATATTCCTGATATGCACTCAAAGCATGCATTATAAGTGGTTGTTTGAACTGCATTTTCATACCCAAACACACGATAGTGGTGCGGTTTAACGATAACCTTCCGTCCGAACGCCCGTTCCCAAAACCATCCGCACCATTTCCGATCGATAAGTTGAGTGTTTTTCCACAAATTGTTTTTCAAATTTAACATAAACATTTTTCCGGGGATGTTTTTGTTTGTTTTGTTGATTTGATGTTTAACGTCACCGTCAACACTATTTAGGTCATTTTGGAGACGCTGCTTACAATTTTGCGGGAACCGGGGATGTTTGATTTTGGGATTGTCAATGGGCCAAATCCGTCGACCGTGTAGAGAGTTTTGACCCTTGCAGGTTCCTAGGTGCGTTTTTGATCGATGAGTAATTTTACACTGATTTTCGTCCAATTTTGCATATACACTCGGCATTCGGAATGAGTGGTTTGGGGCGTGTAATTTGTAAAATACATTAACGTTTGACAGAGTAATGGCTATTAACAATTCCTATTAAATGGTTTTCGGACTCTTTATTCCTTTACGAAATGAAATAATATTACACGGACGAAACTTTACAGATATATAGACCACTAAAGGAAGCATACTGTGGCCAAGGACCACTACTCCTATATGGACGAAACGTCAAATATATATAGACCACTAAAGGAAGCATATTGTGGCCAAGGACCAATACTCCTATATGGACGAAACTATACAGATATATAGACCACTAAAAGAAGCATATTGTGACCAAGGACCACTACTCCTATACGGACGAAACGTCTGTATATAGACCACTAAATGAAGCATATTGTGACCAAGGACCACTACTCCTATATGGACGAAACATCACATATATATTTACCACTAGAGGAAGCATATTGTGGCCAAGGACCACTACTCATATATGGACAAAACGTCACATATATATAGACCACTAAAGGAAGCATATTGTGACCAAGGACCACTAATCCTATATGAACGAAACGTCACATATATATTGAACACTAAAGGAAGCATATTGTGACCAAGGACACTCCTCCAAACATCCTTGCTCTTGAGTTTTTCTGCCAATAATGGATATGACAAATGTTTTTGGCCTGTTTCTCTTTTGCCACAGGGGATATCTAGACTAATGTTTAAATATGTGTAAAACACATCGCATGCTTTTTCCAAGGAATGTCACTCTGCCAAGTAGAAGTAAAACAAAGATCAGGAATTGATACAATTAACTTAGTCCACCAATAAAAGACACCAAAGAGAAAGAAATACAAACATTAAGCGACCAGACCATAATGGAAACCTAAACAATGGAAGGCCATAAGGACAGTTACTTTCCCACAAAATGGCCATATGGCCATCCAAAACCAAAAGACACAAGTGATACACACAGTAAGTAACAAACAACAACATAAATAAATCGCCACAGAAGAGCCGCCTTGGAACGGTCAGTGGAAGATTTCCACTAGGGGGCTTAAATCGATTTTACGTGGCCACAATCCTCGCCCTTACTACCGTCGCGATTTAGACAAATAATTTGTTCAGTCCGCATGAAGGCCTCCTAACTCATCAGTGCAACATCTCCGTGAACACAAAAATCAAAGAACCACAGAGGTGAGACAACGGTGAGTTAAAAATCAAAAATGAGTTCCTTTAAGAGCAATGAAAACATTCATAAGAAAGAAGATGGGTCATACTACGTAGTTTCGGCTAATGAAGCCTCATCAGTGACCCTGTAATGATCCGGCAAAGAAAGCCAGAGGAAACATACTGCAATTTTGCAAATTTCGAATAGGCAGTCGATACAAAGACTGATATAAATCAAATTGGGGTCCATAAAATTAAAAACCTGTCTAGAATATGAGGACTCGACAGCAAGAAACCACTGAAATGCTGGAGCAAAAGAAAACCAACAGTTAGACTCCGATGAGCCCGACCAGAGACAGAGCATCAGGCACCAACCAACATTATCTCTCTAATTTTCAATAAGCCTTTACGTTGGAGCCGTAATAGAATCTGAGGCCTGACCCACCGGCGTGCAATTAAAGAGGGAAGCAAAGTTGCCAACCGTGATTGGGTTAACTACCATCATGCAGTCTGTCGTATAATATCCATGTTGTACCCAATCTTTTTATATCGAAGAATGATTTTACAAAATTGGGTGCTGAAGTCATTGCGGTTATATATTTTTCTGAATTTATATACTAAGTCGCCATAAAATTCGGGTTCCGATAGACCTTGTTGCAGAAGAGATTTAAGTCCAATATTGAATTTTGAAATTAAATCAGAATGGCGTCTATAAATTTTGAAAAGGCTTTGCGTAGTTTATGGTACCGATAACCCTGATTAAGGAGTTTAGCCGTTAATAATTTATTACGAGTGTTGAAGCCATTTACATGACTACACACTCTAGCAAATCGAATTAATTGCGAAATATAAACGCCATAGGATGGCGCACGAGGAACATCACCATCCAAAAAAGGAAAAAATACAATCTCAAAATCAGAGTCATCGCGTTTATCATAAATTTTGCACGAAACAAATCCATCTACAATAGATAGATGTAAATCCAAAAACGGGGCCTCGGTATCAGAAGAATTTGCTTTATTTAACTGAAGTTCTAGGGGGTAAATCTGACTGATCAAACCATCAAAATAGGTATTATCAATATTTAATAAATCATCTAAATATCTAGAAGTAGAGCTAAAAGCTTCAATAATTTCAGATTGGTTATCAATGGAAAGCGACAAAATGAAGTCTCTTTCATAACAATACAAGAACAGATCAGCCACAAGAGGTGCGCAATTAGTACCCATCGGAATACCCACAATTTGTCTAAATAACTTAGTATCGAATCTAATATAAATATTGTCAAGTAGAAAGGTGAGGGCATCACACACTTTCTGACATGACCAAAGGGTATAATTGTTATGCTCTTTAGAAGTGAAAAATGCATTTCTGACATTACATGCAAGATAGAGAGAATCTTCTCTGTGAAAAGCCCATTCAATGAAATCATTAAGCTTTTCTTTTATAAGATTATGAGGAAGTGTAGTGTAAAGAGTGGAGAAATCGTAGGTAGACAGACTAGAAGCACGAAAATGTCTAGATTTCAATTTATTTAATACCTCATTCGAATTATTTATAGACCAAAACAGATTTCCTCCTGATCTTTCAAAGACTTTATCACAATATTTAATTACATGCGTTTTAATAGCAGTAAGACATGAAGTTAATAATTTAGAATGTTCAGTGGTAGTGCAAGAGCTAGAATTTGCAATAAACCGTGCTTTGTAAGGTTTTTTACGAAGTTTTGGTAACCAGTATAGCGTAGGAAGCTTGTCTTGGCCTTCGTTAACACACACAGCAAACTTGGTGGCTGAAAGACAAACATGTCTGGTGCTTGAGTTATCTACCCTTCATAAATACAAAAATGTTTTTTCGCCATTAGCTCCTTTACTCTATGGAACACATTGATGAAATTTTTTGGATGTGTATATAGAAATTGGAAGGAATCCGATTGTGGCCCAGGAAGCATATTCTAACGATTATAGGTTTTGAGACTGAACAAATTATTTGTCTAAATCGCGACGGAAGTAAGGGTGAGGATTGTGGCCACGTAAAATCGATTTAAGCCCCCCCCCCCCAGTGGAAATCTTCCACTGACCGTTCCAAGGCGGCTCTTCTGTGGCGATTTATTTATGTTGTTGTTTGTTACTTACTGTGTGTATCACTTGTGTCTTTTAATTTTGGATGGCCATATGGCCATTTTGTGGGAAAGTAACTGTCCTTATGGCCTTCCTTTGTTTAGGTTTCCATTATGGTCTGGTCGCTTAATGTTTGTATTTCTTTCCCTTTGGTGTCTTTTATGGGTGGAGTAAGTTAATTGTATCAATTCCGGATCTTTGTTTTACTTCTACTTTGAGGTACCTGCTCTAGTATATGTAGCTCCTTTCAGTATGGAATAGATAGATACATTACGATAAAACACCCGTGTGACTTAGTGCATTTTTTCACATCTCCAAAATGGCTAATTTTCTGATAAAAATCCGTGATATTTTTCTTATTTATACATCAAACATAGGTTGTGGGTGTTGGTTAGAACCGCCTCATTGAGGCGGCTCTAACGAGTACCCACAACATATATAAACATAGGTTGCGGGTGTTCGTTAGAGCCGCCTCATTGAGGCGGCTCTAACGAGTACCCACAACCTATGTCTTGGAACAGAAATAAGCAAAATAATGGATACCCACATAAACCCCAGTTTTCTCTATAAATAGTAACGTTTAGGGGGTGTTTATTTCACGGACTTGATCACATGATGAAACGTCATAGACATTAAGCACTAAAGCTACTATAAAATAAGTAAGAAAAGCTTCTCTGTCTATTCTTTTTCTGAGTTATCTGTCCTTATCATGTATCTGAAAAATAGTTTTGGCTTATATTTCTATAGTACATGGAGAGATTGATGAAACTTTACACATGTACAGCTAATCTTGATTTTTATCATGGATTCAGAAGCAGAATAGAAAACAGTATGAATCCTAGTTAGCTGCCTTCCGAGGGGCCAGCTGGTCTTGATCTATATCGTCCATGCTTACAAACCCTATTGGTTTCATTGGGTGACAGGGCTTGATATGTCATTTCATCTCAATGTCGGGTAAAATGTTTTCTAAAAAAGGGTTATCCTTTGGAAGCCAGGAATAAACCACAGAACTGGAAAATATGAATTGACGGGGACGTTAAACCTCAAACAAACAAACAAACAAACAATCTATACTGCTTTGAACAAAGGATATATCCCATCACAAAAACAAGCTTATGTAAGTGTGACGCCCTTGGACCCCATTTTTATACAGCAAAACTGGGGTTTACAATATTTTCTTATTTCTGCTCTAAAATGTAGATTGTATTTTGAGCAGAATAAGAAAAATATCACCTCTACAATGATACACTTGGACCAACGCTGTTCCAGTGTCATCAGCCCAGAACCGAAGAAGCCAGGGTCCTTGTGTCCGACCCACTTCTCAACTGCCGCCACGACTTCTTCGTTAGACCGGAAATGACGTCCACGGAAACTTTTTTCAAGTTTGGTGACAGGAAATAATCGCTAGGAGCTTAGTCAGGAGAATAGCTCGTACCTATTCCGCTCAACAACACTCATTGCAATTTTGCAAGTATGGACTCTTGCACTGTCCTGTTGGAGCAGAATCCCTTTGGAGAGTTTACCTCGACGTTTATCAAGAAGCCTCCGTGGTGTAGCGGTTCGCTACTCGCCTTGTAACCCAGGGGTCGCAGGATCGATCCCGTGCTTCTCCAGACTTTCGGACGAGTCTTTAAACCGAGGTCCCGTCGCCGTATTACCTTAGCTGTTGGTGGGACGTAAAGCTCAAACTCTCACTCACTCACTCCCTCGGCGTTTATCATGGATCGCAGTTGACAGTTGGTCGAGCAAATATGTATAATACGCACTTGGTATTATACATGTACTTTTTTTTTTGCTAGAAAGTCCAACATAATAATGCCTTGTGCGTCCCAAAATACAGTTGCCACCACCTTGCCAGCAGGGATTGCGTTTTGAACTTCTTTGGCCTCGGAGACACCGGCCCTGCCCTCTGGCGACTTTGATTTTATTCTTTGGTTCACAATAATGGACCTAGGGCAGACGTGAAAGACGTTCGCACAATAAAAAATAATAAAATATAATCGGTTTGCCGCGACAATTTTATAGGGGCTCGCTAAAGCTCGCCCCTATAAAATTGCCTGAAGTTCACCAATTATATTTTATTATTAAAGATACTAACCATGTATTTACTATGTCCCTTCCCGGGTTCCGTAGAACTGCTCTTCTTTTTTTTCAGGAAAATTGCTGTTGCAGTACTGAATGGTTGCAGTTTTAATGTGACATTAATTAAGGACTTAATTAATGAAGATATTGATTACGCTATTCAACCCTTTAGACCGAAAAATATACCTATACAAACAGTGTACATCTATATATGACGGAGCCCTTTCATCCGGGACTATACTATTTGCTCTAAAGCGTTTGGACAATAATTGAAATTCATAGTTTGAATAATTTGTCATACTGAGAATAAAAGACCCTACTTCAGAAACGCAGAGGTTAAACTTTAACGGAGTACACTGAATAAGCGATTTGTCAAGAACCATTCCATAAATAATTTAAAGGACAAACTTAAAGCTGCAAATGAACATCCAAAAACAAAACAAAACAACAAAAAAAGAAAAAAAAAAACATAGAAGAAAATCAGTTTCAGCTGAATCTCGTTCGAAAAATAGAAGTGGAGGCAATGGTCAGTAATCGATTACAATTAACCCATAGCTCTTATCAGAGACACTAAAGGGAAAGAAACACAAACATGAAATAACTAGACGCTAATGAAACGCCAATAGCGAAAAGCCAAAGGACAATTATTTTCACACAAAATGGCCCGTTGGCTATCCAAAACAAAATCTATAAGCGATACAACCGAGTCTGCTATTTTCGTTTACCTGGTGTATTCTTTGCTTCCGAAGGGTTTAGCACACTTATTTATCTTCACTGCAGCTGGTGTTGTGCCGTGTGGCAGCCGTGAAGGTCTCCCCGTACATCCATCATAGTGCCGACTATATATTCTGGTCCTTTTGGGATCATCGAGTTCATTTAGAATCATATTGAAAATAGACTTCTGCTTAAACCGGTGCTAGAGGGCGTGGTCGGTGTTGCACCAAAGGCTTGTTTCATAAATCTTATATGAAATAACCACTGCTGCTTTATTTCAGAGTTATATCTTCTCAGTATGACAAATTATTCAAACTATGAATTTCAATTATTGTCCAAACGCTTTAGAGCAAATAGTATAGTCCCGGATGAAAGGGCTCCGTCATATATAGATGTCTTCTGTGGCGATTTATTTATGTTGTTGTTTGTTACTTACTGTGTGTATCTCTTGTGTCTTTTGGTTTTGGCTGGCCATATGGCCATTTTGTGGGAAAGTAACTGTCCTTATGGCCTTCCTTTGTTTAGGTTTCCATTATGGTCTGATCGCTTAATGTTTGTATTTCTTTCCCTTTGGTGTCTTTTATGGGTGGAGTAAGTTAATTGTATCAATTCCTGATCTTTGTTTTACTTCTACTTTTTATATCTTCATGTTAACAAGTCAGTAAATGGATACTGCTCTAAACAACACTTTATACAGAGAAAACTGGGGTATACAAGGATCCACTTTATTTTGTTTATTTCTGCTCTAAGAGATAGCTTGTGTGTACTCGTTAGGACCGCCTCATTGTGTGTACTCCTTAGAACCGCCTCATTTTCCAAGACGTTGGCTGTGGGTACTCGTTAGAACCGCCTCAATGAGGCGGTTCTAACGAGTACCCATAACCAATGTTTGGAGTATACATAAAAAATAGCACATTTGGCATCGGAAACAGAAATCGTTTTGGTGAAATGAAGGAATGGACTATGTCATAAGGGTGTGTCATCGTAATGTGCTGGTCTGAAAACTACATTATCATATGACGTCGCGTCTGAGAGTGTATTAACGCCATGTAATATTATCGATAATCCACTAGTGAATTAATTTTCAAATTGGCTAGATACGTCCCGTAACGCTACATGTACGATGTCCTTAACGACGTCGACATTTTTGTAAAACAATCGTGAATAAAATACGTTTTAAATGTCATATTATGATAAATAGAAACTTGCATTCGTCCTCAAGTATTATTGAATTTATTAAACTCGTTGAAGAAAAAGCATAAAATGCTCGGCAAATCCTCGCATTTTATTCCTTTTCCTCAACTCGTTTAATAAATTCAATAATACATGAATACTCGTGTTATATCCTCTATGTACTGCTGCAGCCTATGAAGAGTCTCTGTGAAACAATGTCCACATTTTTGGTCTGTGTCCGAGTACTCGCCCCTTTGCTTTATTTTCAATTCTAATGCACTTGCATATATAACGCGACTACTGATTGGTTATCGCCAAACTTTCGCCGTCATCACGTAACGTCGCTTTGCACTGGTCGATATTTAATTTATTATGTCGTTCACAGCGCTTGTCGTGTGGTACAGATACATATTTCAACTAACAACAACAAAAAAGCATTTGCATGGGGGTAACTGAGTTGAAATTTGACATTTGGGAAGCAAACCGTCGGTTTTACGGTCGGATTTCTTTACGGTGATCGTAAAACCACCGATTTCACTTTTATACAGTTTTTCCCCATACAGCTGCGTATTTCATCTGCCACATTGTATCATTTGATTCAGCAGCAAAACTATGCTATGACACCAGAATAGCATTACGTAGATTCCTAAAGAAAATTCGTAAGGACAGGGACATTTAGAGACGTTTAGTCGCCTGATTGCACCATATCATCATTAGTCTGATGACATTTAGAGTCTTGTTTAATAGCGACAATTCTTTAATACATCGGTTCGCTAAATAAATATGTCTGTTGCATCTCTAAATGATGATGTCACAAAATCAAAAGTAAGGGCTCTGACATCGGTTGCTCAGTTACATGACTGATTCAAACACGTTCTGTATCCCCTTGGTAGTTTTAAAATAACTGCAGCTAAGCAAAATTACAATAACATATCCGTGTGACATAGTGCATTCTTTCATATCGCCAAAATGGTTACTTCTGATGAACATTTGTGATAATTTTTATAATTTATACTTCTTCTGTTGAGGTGTATTATTGATATGGCGTGTCTTTGAATGTGTGTTTCGTTTATATTATTTTGTTTTGTATAACCAATTGGCCATTTTGTGGGAAAGTATCTGTCCTTTTGGCTTTCCGCTGTTGAGGTTTCAATTGGGGCCTAGTTGTTATTTCGTTTGTGTTTCTTTCCCTTTGGTGTCTCTGATGAGAGCTGTGGGTTAATTTATCGATTCCTGATCATTCCCTTCTATTTTTCAAACAGTGGTGGTGGGTGTTCGTTAGAACCGCCTCATTGAGGCTGTTCTAACGGTACCCACAGCCTATGTTTTGCAGCAGCATTAATAAAAAATGAATGCCCATGTAACCCCTCCCCCCAGTTTCCACTTTATAAAGTGGGGTTGGAGGGGGTTCATTTCACGGAACTGTTAACCTGATGCGGTTATGGGAAAATGTAAGTGAGATTTTCTTTTATCTTGAAATGTAACGTCATTTTTACATTTTCTCGTTACAACATACCTTCATTTTATAGAAGGTCAATAGCATACGATGATTTACGCTTACAGACATGGCGCTACTTTTAAAAACACAATCCCTACCACTGTCTAGAACGAATTTCCATTCCTCGAAGAGAGTTCGAAACTAAAGTTAGGCTGCATATGGGTTTGTAATTACTTAGGGCATAGCTACATTCATAATTATCATTTGGTGAGACAAATCGGCGGCTTCATGGTCGCAAATTATGTGACCGTGAAGCCGCCAATTTGCCTTCTCAAATGACAATTGTCAATTTAGTTATCCCCATTCTGATGCACATTCATTTGTAAGGTTAAACACTTGGAACTTATTTTCAAAAACCGGTTGCATCAATTCAAATGTCAGGCAATAATATGAGACGTTAAGTAATAACGGATTTCTGACAGTATATCGCAGACAGAATATAATTGCCCTCTAGAATGATGCACTTGGATCAACGCTGCTCCAGTGACATTAGCCCTGAACTGAAGAACCCTGGGTCCTCGACACCGACCCATTCCTCAACTGTCGCCACGACTTCTTCGTTGGACCGGAAATTACGTCCACGGATAAGTTTTTACAATGTATGAAACAGGAACTAGTCACCCATTCCGCTCAACAGCGTCCATTGCATTTTTGCAAGTATGGACTCTTGTATTGTCCTGCTGGAGCAGAATCCCTTTGGAAAGTTTACCTCGGCGTTTTTCACGGATCGCAGTTCTCAGTTGGTCGAGCAAATTTGCATAATACGCACCTGTCATTGTGTTGTAATTTCCTTGTGCGTCCCAAAATAGAGTTGCCATTACCTTGCCAGCAGAGGGTTGCGCTTTGAACTTCTTTGGCCACGGAGACCCCGGCCCTACTCACTGGTGAGTTTAATTATCTGGCTCAAAATAATGGACCCAGGTCGCATCTACATCCACCAGACGTGAACGGAAATCATCTTCTTTTGACCTACATCGCTTTAACAATGCACTGCATACTGAAGCTCTGCTTTCCATTTGCTCGTCGCTAAGAGATTTTGAGACGAACGGACAATATTAAATTGTTGGAACGCTGCCGTGTGAAATGTGTAATGCATTCGCTACACCTTCCACCTTAGTTCGACTATCAGAGAATACCAGACCCCGTACTTTGCTACATTTCTTCATCGGTGGCATTCGATGGCCGTCCAGACCTAGTTTCTTCTTCTAAATAGAGGCAATGATCAGGAATCGAAACAATTAACCCACAGCTTCCATCAGAGACACCAAAGGAAACGAAACACGAAGCAACAGACACTAACGGAAACACCAACAGCGGAAAGTCAAAAGGACAGTTACTTTCCTACAAAATGGCCAACAGGCTATCCGAAATAAAACAATATAAGCGACACAAACACCCAAAGACAAACCATAACAAAAATAAACCGCGACAGAAGAACGGCGTAGGATCCGTCAGCGGAAAGGAATTCCACTGGGGTGGTGGGGTTAAATCGATTTTACGTGGCCACAATCCTCGCCTTTACTTCCGTCGCGATTAAGACAAATAATTTGAAGGCCTCCTAACTCATGAGTGCAACATCTCCGTGAACACAAAAATCAAATAGTCACAGAGATGAAACAACGGTGAGGATTCGACATCAAGAAACAACAAAAATGCTGGAGCAAAAGAAAACCAACAGTTAGACTCAAATCGGCCCGACCAGAGAGAGAGCATCAGGTACCAACCAACATAAGCCTTTACGTTGGAAACGTTATAGAATCTGAGGCCTGACCCACCGGCGTGCAATTAAAGAGGGATGCAAAGCTGTCAACCGTGATTGGGTTAACTACCATGCATGTAGTCTGTCGTATAACATTTATGTTGTACCCAATCTTTTTATATCGAAGAATGATTTTACGAAATTGGGTGCTGAAATAATTGCGGTTATAAATTTTTCTAGATTTTTCTAAAGTCACCATAAATTCGGATTCCGATATAACTTGTTGCAGAAGAGATTTTACTGAAATTAAATCAGAATGACGTCTATAAAATTTTGAAAAGGCTTTGCGTAGTGTATGGTACCGATAACCCTGATTAAGAAGTTTCGCCGTTAACAATTTATTACGAGTGTTGAAGTCAGTTACATGACTACACACTCTGGCAAATCGAATTAATTGTGAAATATAAACGCCATAGGATGGCGTACGTGGAACAACCCCATAAAAAAGGAAAGTTTACAATCTCAAAATCAAAATCATCGCGTTTATCATAAATTTTGCAAGAAACAAACCCATCCACAATAGATAGATGTAAATCCAAAAACGGGGCCTCGGTATCAGAAGAATTTGCTTTATTTAACTGAAGTTCTGCGCTTTACTGATCAAACCATCGAAACAGGTATTATCAATATTTAATAAACCATCCAAATATCTGGAAGTGGAGCTGAAAGCTTCAATGATTTCAGACTGGTTATCAGCAGGAAGGAACATCATGAAGTCTCTCTCATAACAAAACAAAAACAGATCAGCAACAAGTGGTGCGCAATTAGTACATATCGGAATACCACGACTTGTCTAAATAACTTAGTACCAAATCTTATGTAAATATTGTCAAGTAGAAAGGTGAGAGCTCCACTAACCTTCTGACATGATCATAAAGTATAGTTTGTATGCTCTTCAGAAGTGAAAAAACGCATATCTTACATAGAGGGAATCTTCCCTATGAAATGTCCATTCAATTAAATCATTAAGTTTTTCTTTTATAAGACTTTGAGGAAGTGTAGTGTAAAGGGTGGAAAAATCATAAGTAGGCAGACTTGAAGCACGAAAACGCCTGGATTTCAATTTATTTAAAACTTCATTAGAATTTTTTATAGACCAAAACAGATTTCTGCCTGATCTTTCGAATACTTTGTCGCAATATTTTATCACATGTCTACCGTGTTTGAATTTCCCCATCAAGAATTTAACTTGTGCATACGATGGTGCAGAAGACGCAAAAACTTTGGTCAACTCGCAATGTATTTCCTGACCTGTGTTCCCTTTCGAATACAAGTACCGAATTACAGCTTGGCGAAAAGCTTGCCTTTGCATCGCTATAAATGTTTGACGTTCAATATCTAATGAGTGAATGACAGGACAAGGCTGCAATTTTGCCCTCATGCCTAAAACATGTATTAGAGGAACAAGGCACGAAAACCGTGGTTGTCTCGGTCAATTGGAAATGGGATAGGCTGGTTACTTACTGACTTGCCCTTGTACCATATCCAATCAGATGTGACATAGCATTCACAAGTGTATTAGGATTATCACTGAGTGTGAAGGTTTGTATCTGGGTTTTATGCCCCAGACAAAATTATTTTGGTCATTATGATGACAAGATATATTATAAGGCCTACCGCCCAAACAAACTGCCAAAGTTTGCGGGAGCACATATTTTGCGTGGTGTGTGTGTGGGGGGAGGGGGAGGCTTAGACCTTCTAAGCGGTTTATTAGTACTCATGTTCAGAAGGTTTGAGCTCCGTGCGGAAGCCCAATGCAGCCCAATTCTGTTTCTCCAAGTGCCGAATGGCGGGGCACGTTAGCTGTCTTAATTTAAAACCAACTTGAAATGCCGATAAATGTTCCTTGCTGAGTTGTGTGGTGTGATTGTACGGTATAGTATATTAAAACCGTCCGGACTAAGTATCAAAATACGACCGGCTTATTCGCACTGTTGTCTTACATACTTGTATCTGTCTCAATGATATTTTCTATTGCTATCTTAACCAATGAAATGATAGTAGGATATGATAACGACATACTTCAAACAGACCGAATACAAAACAACTGTTTGAACAGCAATTAATTCAAGACACATTAGGCGTATTGGCAGTGTGTATAAGACAATAGTTGTTTGAATAAAACAAAGCAATGTACTTGACTATAATTGTAAGCCTAAAGAGTGAAGTGTTTTATAAACTTGAATATTGTCTGGGAAATTTTCATCACAAGTCACAGTTACTGGTCAAGGAATATAGTTAATATATAATAGATGCAAATATTGACTTTTGAAAACTATACCACACACGCGCGCGCAAAACACATATAAATAACGAAACTCTAAATTCAAGCATTCTGGACCTGCCTTGGTGGTCCTAATCGGTGGATATTAATGTTCGGTACCTGGAATAGGCTAGAACAGGCTCATTGATTCCAAAGAAATAAAACCAAGTGTCAACGGTAATGCATGTATGATGAAAAACAGAAGTGGAGTCAATGATGAAGAATCGATATAAATATCTAACACCTCCCATGTTACTTTCCCATGAAATGACCAAACGGCCAAAATAAAAAAAAGATCTAAGCAATGCATATAGGCAAAGACAAACTGTAACAAAACTAAACCGCGACAGAAGAACCGCCTTGGAACGGCCAGAAAAAAATCACCATGGGGCTTAAATCAATTTTACGTGGACACAACCCTCGCCATTGGACTGAGTACGATATCTTTACACCAAACATTAAATTCATTTAGTGCCAACTGATAACATGACAACTATGTTGAGCCACAATTCTAACAACAATTAGTTACGAGTCGACCCTCACATAAAATATATATCAACAATGGCTATGTATAAAATGTTACATGCTTCGTGTGTTTGTGTGTGTGTGTGTGAAGTCGGGTTTAACGTCGCTTTCAAAATTTTTTCAGTCATATCACGACGGTGTCTGGTTGTGACAGGGAGCTCAAAGTTCACTTTTATAGTGCTGCCTCACTGAAGTATCATGTCCCAGACAATTACATGATTCCACACCCAGTCACATTATCCTGACACTGGGTCGACCAGTCCTAGATCTACCCCCGTAAATATGTTCTATAAAAGTTTATCCTTTGGAAGCAAGAAAAACACCACAGAAATGGAAAATATATATGAAGTGTACATGTTTTCTGGGCCAGACTAGCTAGTTTCGGCCAATTAGGCCTCATCAGTGACCCTCAAATATTTTTTAAAATTCCACAATGGAATCAATGATCCAAAAGGACAAGTAAATATGAACTACACTATGATGTAGGGCAGGGAGACCTTTTACGGCTGCCACACACCAGCTGTAGTGACGTTAAATATGTTCTATAAAAGTTTATCCTTTGGAAGCAAGATAAACACCCGAGAAATGGAAAATATGAAGTGTACATGTTTTCTGGGCCAGACTAGCTAGTTTCGGCCAATTAGGCCTCATCAGTGACCCTCAAATATTTTCAAAATCTGAGTGCCAAGCGAGGAGCAGCTAGTGCCATTTTTAACGACTTTGGTATGTCGCGGCACGGGATCGAACCCGTGACCTCCCGTTCCCCGGAGCGGACACTCTACCAACTGAGCTATCGGGGCCGGTAATTTCATGATTCAGATGTTATATATTGTATGAGCTTTGGCATCAAACATAAGCAAAAACAAAAACATAAAAAGAACAAACAATCGAATACTTAACACCATCGGGGCTTGGAGAATTAGATTGGGCTGTATGCTTCCACGCAGAGTTGTGACCGAACGCACAAGAGTACTGGTACACCGCTTAGAGGGTCTTTAAAATAGAGGGAAGGCAATAATCAGGAATCGATACAACCAACCCACAGCTCCCATCAGAGACACAAAATGGAAAGAAACACAAACATGAAACAAACAGACCCCAATGGAAACATCAATTGCGAAAAGCCAAAATGACAGATACTTTCCCAGATAATGGCCAGTTGGCTATCCAAAACAACAATAAACACGAAAAAAATAATTAAAGTAAAATAACATAAAAATACAAGCGATACACACACTCAAAGACAGACCATAATATAAATAAACCGCGACAGAAGAATTGCATTGGAACGGTAAGTAAGAGGAATTCCACTGCTGGGGTGGGGGGGGGGGCTTGGGTCGATGCTACGCGGCCGCAATGCTCGCCCTTACTGCCGTCGCAATTTAGATAAATAATGTTCAGTGCACATGAAGGCCTCCTAACTTAGAAGTGCAACGTCTCCGAGAGTACAAAAATCAGACAACCACAGAGATGAAACGACGGTGAGGTCGCAACAGCAAGAAACGACTAAAATGCTGGAGCAAGAGAAAACCAACAGTTAGACTCTGATGGGCCCAACCTGAGGCAGAGCATCAGGCACCAACCGAAATTAAATAAAATTAAATTCTCTCAAATTCTCAGCACGTATTCGCGCTGGAATCGTCATAGAATCTGAGACTTGACCCAACGGCGTGCAATTAAAGAGGGAAGCAAAGTTGCCAACCGTGATTAGGTTAACTACCATGCATGCCGTCTGTCGTAACACATTTATGTTGTACCCGATCTTTTATACCGAAGAATGATTTTACGAAATCTGGTGCTGGAGTCATTGCAAATATATATTTTTCGGAATTTATATACTAAGTCACCATAAAACTCGGGTTCCAATAGACATTGTTGCAGAAGAGATTTAAGTCCTACATTGAACTTAGAGATTTTGAAACTGGCCGTTCCAAGGCAATTCTTCTGTCGCAGTTTTAGTATGTTATGTTTTTGTTTTGGATAGCTGAATGACCATTTTGTGGGAAAGTATCTATCCTTTTGGCTTTCCGCTATAGATGTTTCCATTAGGGTCTGTTATTTCATGTTTGTGTTTCTTTTTCCTTTGTTGTCTCTGATTGGAGCTATGTGTCAATTGTATCGATTCCTGATCACTACTATTTTGCCCAATTTATAATATAAACTTCCATTTAATCCGAGCCTACAGACAAGTATTTAAGATTTTAAAACTTTTTATTTGCAAAACTGAAATTGGTAGTTACGATTATTGGTTGAACAATATTTTCAGCATAAATTATAGTTGTAGCGTTCAAATTTGAATTAGACTCGACCTCCACAATTATTAGACTGTTCATTAAGTCTGAAATATATTCAGTGAACAGTCCAGTTACGGTCTGTTCCGCTTACGGATAACCCCCTTCCTGGTAATGCGGGAGGCGTATCAATATCATGCAATGGGTGTGTTTTAAATCAGTGAGCCGCTTCATGAAACTTTCAACAAAGTAGTATATGCCACTAACGAAGACTTGGAACAGCCGCGCAGTCTGACCAGAGCCTTCCCTGTTCGTAACCATGTTACCATACTACCCATGGGAAAATAAATGGATCCGCTAAGCTTAAAAGGAGGTTGAAGATTTAGTCAAGCAAAAACAAATACAAAAAAATAGACACCAGCTATTTATAACAGTGGCTCTATTAGGATACCCGTGGCCTAAAACGAAAATGCAGTAATACATCTAGGCAAGACTAGCTACACCCCCTCCCCCCCCCCCCCCACACACACACCCGCAATTACGCATTATCGGTGACCGATATCCGATCTTATTTTTTCAAGGTAATCTTTTTCAAAAGTTGTAATTCTGGCAACGGTTTAGAGTTTTCTATAAAGTCTCAATGCCAGCCTATAGTTTGCCGACTTTCCAATCATTTGTATGCTTATGTCTGGGTTACATTTGGCTACTGGCGCCGTACGATTTATTTGTCTACGATTTTTAGAAATCGTATGAAGCTACCGGCTACGATTTCTGTGGTTACATTCTATACGGATACCGTGCGATTTCTTGTATGGGTTTTCATTGACAAACTGGTTCAAAACGTTCGTGGACTGTACGGGCACCGCACGCAGACCGTGCGGAAATCTTACGGATAGCATGTGGTCTCCTCAGCTCCATACGGCAATCGTAAGGAGCCCGTCCGGCGTCCGTACGGCGGTCGCATTGAGATCCTACGATAACAGAACGATATTCGTGAAGTTTTGAGCTCATTTTGTGTACCAAGCGTGTACAACTTCACGTTTTGGGTGTAGTCGATCATCAATATGAGGCCCAATTCCTGCATAAGTGTGTCGTAGTGACCAAGGGTGACCCTTCTTAGCAGCCAAGGTTTCACCCAAACCGTCATCTGCCTGCGTCCTTGTCTGGCTTCCTCCATTTCCAGGAGAGCCATTATTGTAATTATCGCCTGCACCCTTCTAAAATTCTGCCTCAGTTGTAGCCGCAAATATTCTACTCTGAGCCTGAGTGGCGGAATCAGAGCCATCTTCGTTTTCAGTGTCAACTCTTGAAATAAAAAAAAAACAGTTGGAAATGACCAATATACCCATCTGGAAATTAAAATCGATCGCAAAGCAACCAAATCGCTGTACGGTCCCCGTAAGATTGCCACAATATGACCGAACGATGACCACAAGATGTCCGTGCGATTTTACAGACACCGTGCAGGCACCGTGGGGCAACCTTGCGACATTCGCACGGGGACCGAAGTTCATCCTTAGAGCCTACGATCATCGAACGATTGTTTGAACCCAAGTTTCCAGAAAACATTTTGCGGTGCCCGCATGATCACCGCACGATGTCCGTGCCGTTCCCGAAGTGATGCTCTTGCGATCATTGTGCGATTCTTTCTATGGGCTACTGGGTTGCGATTATCAAAATTCGTCAATGTGCTGAGTTATACCAACTCGTAAAAGATGCGGCGCCCGTAGAACATCGTAGGAATCCGTACATATTACGATAATCGTATGGTCGCCGTACGGCGCCCGTACGGAAATGAAGTTACGGGCGCCGTGCGGACGCCGTAGACCATTGGTTACCTAGCCATTACATTTTACACCAAATGGCTGTATATATCTCCGACAACCTCATATGGGCTGGTTTATGAAAAATAGAAGGGAAGGCAATGTTCAGGAATCGATACAATTAACCCACAGCTCCCATCCGAGACACAAACGGGAAAGAAATACAAACAGGAAACAACAGACCCTAATGGAAACATCAATAGCAGAAAGCCAAAAGGACAGTTACTTTCCCACAAAATGGCCAATTGGCTGTCCAAAACAAAATAATGTAAGGGATACAAACACGCAAAGACAAACCATAACAAAAATGTACCGAGACAGAAGAACCGCCTTTGGACGGTCTGTGAAACGGGCTTGGTGGGGGTGGGGGGGGGTGCTTAAATCGATTTTACGTGGCCACAATCGTCGCCCTTACTTCCGTCGCGATTTAGACAAATAATTTGTTCAGTCCGCATGAAGGCCTCCTAGCTCATCATTGCAACATCTCCGTGAACACAAAAAAGGATCCTTTTAAAAATACCCAGGTAATCAAAATTACCAAACATCTTCCTTTCCAATAGGACGACCGGAAAGGTGAGCACCGTGCAATTCCTGTACATGATGAGGTGGCATAATTACAAAATACCAGAATGTGGATCAGGGCAAATAAGGTTGCTCGGGATTGTAGCTATCTATTGTCGCTAATGAAAGGATGGGAAACAAATATTATGTCATAATTTTAAACTATATTTGGCAGGAATGTGCTGTCGCTCGAGTTAGATTATTTCAACTGATTATTAGCGAACTGCGAATCATGTGAACGATTCTCAGTAGACTCGAAAACATTTTGCCTATGCGGTTTCCGATAGTGTGAAAAATTTGTCTCAATATAGATACTTTTCATATGCAGGTTGTTCAAAACGTTTTTGATCGTGTGAGTAATTCGGAAAAGATAATTTAAGACAATAACTTTGGGTGGAGATATAACGATAACACATCCATGTGATATATAGAGGATTTTGCATGTGTGTTCGTGTATTATTGATTTTATTAAAGGATTAGAGTAGGGTAAAGGGATAGAATGCAAAGCTTTACCGAGCATCGTATCCCTTTTCCTCGACGAGTTTAATTATACCGTCATTCTCCCCACAATGGCAGTTGTCAGTTTCTGGCGAAGGAATGTGCACTGTACTGGTTAACCCCTTACGTATAAGCCTGCCCAGGAAATGTGTGGATAGATAAACTGACCGGCTAAAATTGACCTAAATAGTGTTGACTGGGCCGTTAAACTCCAATAAAATCAAGGAAACAAATCGACGAGTTTAATACATCCAATAACACATGAGCACGAATGCAAGATTCTATTTATCATATGACATTTAAAATGCATTTTATTTACGATTGTTTTACAAAAGTGTCAATATTCCGGCATAATTAAACGCGATGTAGTTAGGGACGTCGTACGTGTAACGCTACGGGAAACATGTAACTAATTTGCGTTTTAATCCACTAGTGGATTATCGAAAATATTACATGGCGTTATTACATTCTCAGACCCGACGTCATATGGGCGCCGTCAAGCGATTTTGGTACTTATTGCCTATGCGAGCAGCGAACGTTCAGGCGAGCCTGCGCATCCGTTCAGTCTCGCCAGAACCTTCGCTGCTCGCCCATACAAGCAGTGAATCAAGAGGAACCTTCAGACAGAAAGCCATATCCCTGGCCCCTCTGAATGGCTGGGCATGCGCAGTTAAAAGTTGTCATGACGGAATGCTCGAAGACACAAATTCGCTTGGCGGGGCTCATATGATAATGGTGTATTCTTTCATAGGCTTTGAGAGAAAACGAATAATACCTAAACGGGGAAACATAACGATAACACAGTCGTGTGATATAGTCATACACTGTATCTCCCAAGATGACCATTTTCAGTTTGATTTTGATATTTATCTTAATTATACTCAATAAATAGATTGTGTGTGCTCGTTAGAACCGCCTCAGGGAGGCGGTTCTAACGAGTACCTACAACATATGCCTTGGGGGCAGAAATAAGATCATTAATGTTTACATCTACTCTGTTTAAAGTGGGGTTTATAGGGACGTTCATTACACCGTCATGTTAACATTGTTGTTCACAAATATCTCTGTTTATTTTGAAAGTAGGAGTCTTTTCCTATAGGAAAGACTATGCTCATTAAGAGTGTTATTAAAGAAATGAAACAATCTGCTCCGAAAGCAAAAAAAAAAAAAAAAAAATAAATAAATAAATAAAATAAAAAAAATAAATAAATAAAAACAAATAAATAAAAATAAAACATAATTATAATAATAATAAAATAAATAAATTAATAAATAAATAAGAATATAATTAAAATAAATAAATTAATTAAAAGATAATAAATGCATCAGGAGAGAAACCGTTTCAAAAGTATCTTTGCCAGATTGGTTGCCTGACAGGCCGAGACTAGCTAGTTTGGCCCAGAGATACTTGTACACTACGAACTTTTCAGTTCTGCGGCGAATTCTTTGCTTTTAAAGGATAACCATTTTATAGAACATATTGTCAACAGGAGTCTGCTCTGAAAGAGCATTTCGAAAACACACATATTCAAATACATTGTAAATTTTACCGCTGAAAAAAAAAAATGAAAATTGTAAGATGAACTGAATAATTAAGTGATATTTCCTTATTTCTGCTCAAAATATAGATTGTGGGTAGTCGTTAGAACCGCCTGATCGAGGCGGTTCTAACGAGTACCCACAATCTATTTTTTTAGAGCAGAAACAAGAAAAATTAGGTTTACTCTTCAAAATCCCAGTTTTACTATTTAAAAGTTCAAAGGGGTAAAAAATATATAAGTGTGTTTTCGTGATGTTTGCTTCTAAATGGTCTAATAAAATATTGCTTCAAGGGAAGATTATAAGAATCTTACCTGAGTGTGAGGGGTGGATAAAATATCCGTCCCGAGGGTCACTGTCCGGTTCACGAGGTTTGCCGAGTTAAGCCGGACAGTAATCCCGAGGGACGGATTTTTCTATCCACCCCTCACACCCACGTAGGATTCTTTTTCTTGCATACCTTCCATTTGTGAGCGTGGAATTTTAATACTGCATTGATGTTCGCCATTTTGTGAAGCCAATACAGTGATGTTTAATTGGCGTCACGTAACATGCTGTGACGTCAACGTTAACGACGTTGCAGATGAGGACGTGCCCAACCAGTGCAAGAATATTCGATTTTGGGTTGGAAAAGAATTTCTATCCCAAGCTGAAATTATGGATTTCCACCAACCACCAAAATGAAAGTCTCTGATATTTTTCTCATTTCTGCTCAAAATATAGATGTTGGGTACGCATTAGATCCGCCTCTTTGAAGGGGTTCTAACGAGTGCCTACCATGCATGTTTTGAGCAGAAATAGGAGAAAATTAACGCGTAGTTACACCTGTAAACCCCGGTTTTACTATAAAATTGGGAGTTTAAGTAAGTCAGTGTAACCGGTACACGGGCGAGTTTTCGTGATGTTTTTGTTCAGCTGGCACTCCGCAATGAGTTTAGACATTTAGACATCGAAAACACGCCTATACAAATACATTGTAAACTTCGCCGCCGAAAAACGAACATTTTAAGCTGAAAAATTATGACATTTTTCATATTTCTGCTTAAAATATATATTGTGGTTACTCGTTAGAACCGCCTCGAAGAGGGGTTCAAGGGGCTCAACATTATGCAGGTGTGTTTTCGTGATGATTTATTAAAGCAAGGCAGCTAACGAAAAGCTGTGATCGTGTTTAATACATTCAAGTGTATACAAGTTATGTAAATTGTACCAAACAAGACACTTCAAACAATGTAACAAGTTTGTTTGCATGCAAATGAGCGTTTTCATCAGACAATGCATCGTGGACAAATTTAGTGACGATGCAATCATTGCACAACCGAGTGGCATTGCGAAAACACGCCTATACAAATACAGTGTAAATTTTACCGCGAAAAAAACGAAAATTTTAAGCAAAAAATTGCGATATTTTTCTTATGTCTGCTCAAAACATAAATTGTGGGTACTCGCTAGAACAGCCTCATCGAGGCGGTTCTAACGAGTATACATAATCTATGTTTTAGAGCAGCAAGAAGAAAAATAAGGTTTACCCCTGTAAACCCCAGTTTTATTTAATAAAAGTGAGGTTCCAGGGGGTCAGAAATATTCGTGATGGGTAGACTTACGAGAAGTGTCGTATAATTACAATGTTCATACGTCCGTCCGTCCGTCATAAGTTTAAAAAAAATCAATACATTTTGAAACCGCTTAGATTTTTTTTGATATTTTTTGGAATGCAGGTACATCATTGACAAGACCTAACCAAGGGGATTTTTAAATTTCTGAATTCTTTATAATGAGCCGCGCCGAGGCATGCCCGTCTGTCCGTTATCAATTAATTTAAACCTCTTGGAATAGTTTAATAATATTTGGAACGTAATATACAGATACACTTTGACAAGATCTACCCAATAAAATCGTCAAATCCAAAATAGCCTCGCCGAGGCTGGCAATTGGCAGACCATGAGTTTCGATTGTTACTATTCTTAACCAAGTTTTTTTTATATTCCTGATACACAAAATGTTTTTTGGCCTGTGTAGTCGAGATAATTGTCAGTGATGTTAACCCTTTTCCTGCTGAGCCCGGATATGTTTTAACTTTCAAACCATGTAGATGCAGATCAGATGGCTTCTAAAGAAGCTATCTGATCAGGACCTTAATTGCATGTCATTCAGTTTATGAAATTCTTGCAATGATTTGCATCAAGAAATCTGATCGGTTGAAAAGCAGTGGTAAGTGTGGCATATATAAATAGTCAGCAGGTCAAGGGTTAAAATAATAATTCTATTTTTTAAAATATTTACTGTTGGCACAGCCACTCTTTCCACATGTCGTCAGGTATTTTAATCCAATCTGTGCATATGAGGATTGATTCCACGTCTGCTTCATCAAAATCACATCTTCGTCGTCGTCGCCGTCGTCATCATCATCACCACTATCATCATCATCATTATTATCATCATCATCGTCGTCGTCGTCATCATCAGCATCATCATCATCACCATCATCATCTAAAGCTGCAGCAGCAGGAGCATCAACAAAATCGTCGTCCTCGTCGTTGTCGTCATCATCCTCATCACCAGCATCATCATCATCGTAGTCGCCTCCGTCACCGTCATCATCATCATCATCATCATCATCATCATCATCATCATCATCATCATCATCATCATCATCATCAACACCATCATCATCACCATTATCATCATCGTCGTCGTAGTCCTGTCGTCAACATTATCATCACCATCTAGGCGGATCCAACGTTCATTCGAGATATATGTTTCCAAGGAAAACACCACTGTCGATATTTCTACGTAGTGTAGGCTGCCAGCGCACAAAAAAGTTCTGAACTAAGACTTTGAAGATGAATATTGTAACACAATTTCTGGAACGAAATACCTCCTAGGTCACATGTGAGACGCCAAGTTCTGCAAGGAAAGATCAGGGGGGTGGGGGTCCCTGGGTACACCGGTTTTCGCATACCTCGGATTAACGATCGGCTCGATATGAGTGAAACAATCTTAAAAGGGCCGTAAAATCAAAAAAAAAAAAAAAAAATACCCCCTTAATTTTCATTGTGCTGCTTACTAAACCATATATGCCTAGCGTCTCGAACATTTGACATCGATGAGCGGTTTGCTAAAAGTAATGGACTCGATATAAGTCACAACCGATGGAATAAGCCTCTTTAAAGTTTGGGTGAATAGATACTATTGGCTAAAATTACTTTTAAGACATACAAGGTAGTATTATCTGACATGGGTTCGTTTTCTCAAATGTACTTATTGCTAGTAAAACATCCGGCGGGATCTTGTTCCACGGAAGTCTACTTAAAGGGTGTCATCCCTGCTAAAAAATTCACCTGTGCAAACAAAAGTTACAACTGGTACGGTCGACAGGGGCAGATTCAAGCCAGTATCGGCACCCATGCTGCCATGTCAGGGTCGTCACTTCCCATCACGAAAAGAGACCTTTATACTTTTTAGCCTCTTAAACCCCACTTTTATATAGGAAAACCGGAGTTTACAGCGGTATACATTAGTTTGCATATTCCTGTTCAAACACATATACTCCACAAAAACATTTAAGGACCACTATTTCAAAATCTGTTTTTTAAATTACACATATATTGTAGTACTTTTGTACTTTAAGGGTTTAGATAGATATAGAACGCAATCCAGGAGAAGGGTATGACGATAGAAAAATGAGAGATACCGGTAACACATCCGTGTTATATAGTGCATTTTTCCAACCTCAAAGAAGTTATTTTCTGATGAAAATTTGTGATATTTTTCTTATTAATACTTCAAATATAGGTTTTGGGTCATTGAGGCGGTTCTAACGAGTACCCACAACCTATGTCTTGGAGCAAAAATAATGAAAATAATGTTTACCCCCGTAAATTTTAATCTATATATAGTGGGGTTTATGGGGGTCTTTATTTCACGGGGTTGTTCACGTGATGGCTTCCGGCGTTGTTGCGTTCTGGAACATGATAGGTTCGGTGGCCCATCAGTGCTTGTTTGGGGGTGGGATCTCGTATGATGGGTCTATAAACTTGTGCATCCTCATCAAATCAAAGGCTTGAGAAGACTCAAAGTCTGTGAGTTACAGGGTATCTGATCTGGATCTACACTATTTGCCAGTGTCCAACATTTGTATGTGAAGAAACACGACTATAACACTTAATCACTATAGCACCTAACATTATTATTTGGTTTACGTCTAAGATGTCTCTCTGACAACTATTCTGGACTATTACATGTATTTCTGCTTCTAACATGCATGTACATCGATAGTAAACGCACTTTAACAGCTCTAACACTGAGCTTTTCCTGGTGATGTTTTTATATCTGATTCAAACATCGATTGTAGGTGCTCATTAGAACTACGTCAATGAAGAGGTTCCAATGAGTACCCACAATCATTGTTTAAGAAGAGAAATAAGAAGAATAAAGTATGCTCTGCACACCCTATTTTTCTCTGAAATAAAAGTGGGTATATGGGGGTGTCATTGCGATAACTTGTTTGTTTGTTTGATTTGGGTTTAACGTCCCCGTCAACACTGTAAAAGTCATTTTGGAGACATTGCTTCCAATTTTGTTGGACTTTTACCCGACATTGAGATGAAATGACATCTAAAGCCCTGCCACCCGACATTTCGATAACTCACAGATGCGAAGTAGAGCATTTTTTTTCAGATCTCCATAATGGCTACTTGTCAGATGAAAATCCGTGATATTTTTCTGAGTTATACTGCAAACAAATGCTTTGGGTGCTCGTTAGAACTGCCTCATTTAGGCGGTTCTAACGAGTACCCACAAACTATGTCATGGAGCAGAAATAAGAAAAATAATGTATACCCCCGTAAACCCCTATTTTCTCCATATAAAGTGGGGTTTAGGGGGTGTTAATTTCACGGACTTGTTCGCGTAATGTTAATTACATAGGGTTCTTGACCTTATGGGTCTTAAAATGTTTGCTGTCTTTTAAACCACAAGAATGATGCTGGATTACATGTTTATAAAGCAATTATGAGCTGCCACATTTAATCAGATTATCAAGTCATTCATACTCTAAAAGACTGCAGAGTTCAGCAGACATAACAGCTGTGTTGGTAACAGAAATTGTTTCATGACCTACACTCTTTAACCCTTCTCTTGCTGAATATTCATTTTAGCCACACCCATCTCTGACTTTGAACCAATCACATTACTTGATGTTATTCATTCCTGAAAATTCATAAAGTGAATGTCAAAAAGTATAGATCCTGATCAGATGGCTTCTTCAGATAGGGGTTGTAGTGAACAGAAAGATAAGGGTTAATTAGGCAGGAACTTCATTTTGTGCGGTGGATTTCAGTAATCCTGAGGCATCTACCAAAAGCGATAGCTATTATGTTTCTAAAAACCACTCAATAGATGGTGGATGAGAAGGGTCATCGAGCGACGACTACAGTCTGTGAATTCACAGACTAAAAACGGTGCTTTGACTAGTGTTCGTTATCGGTATGAAATCCTACACTATTTTGTAAGACCCTGCGCCGGTGCTGTTGGTGAGGACTTCGTGCTTATGGACGATAACGCCCGGCCCAGCCGGACTCATGTGGTCACTGGGTACTTAGAACGCGACATTATAGTGCGTTTGGACTGGCCTTCAGGATCTCCTGACATTAATTCGATACAGCAATTATGGAACATACTCTAGAGACTGATCAGTGCGAAACCCGTCCAACCACAGACTTGGGAGGACCTAACGCGAGGAGTAGACAAGAATCCCTCGTCCTGCAATCAGAATTTTGATTCGCAGTTTCAAATCCACATATAGGGCTGTTATTGATGCTTGAATTGGTCACACGCCGTACTGACGGGGTTACACTAAACGTGTTATGTCACTGTTTGTAAAATTCCATACCTCACCCATCTGTTACATGTGGGTTTACGGCGTCCCGCAAACCCCCATGCTGACAAGACAACCGAGCGTCATCTCTGACAGGTGTACGGGCAGCTGTGGGGTAAGGCACAAGAAAGATGTTAGATAAATGACATGAATTATTTACAGTATCTACATACAACACTTACTAACACAAAACATCACAATTTGTTGCTTCTGTAGCCAACTCACGACGTCCGCTCCGAAGGCAAAACAATGTTCTGTGCTCGGAACGGGTGACGTGAATACCTACAGAAGCAAACAACAAAAACAACAACAAAAACAAAAAAAGAAACAACACAAGACGCGACTGGCCAGTTTATAACTTAGGGTGAATCCCCCTCTCGCGTGAAACTTCCTCTCGCGAACTAGTGCAAACTGCACACTAGTCTATCGACATAGTTGCCGATCACAGGTTGCCGATCACAGGTTTAGCGATCGTCCGAATATCCTGCAGGTTAATTGACCTCTTTTATGGTCTCACATTTGTTGACAATTAACAATGATTCTGATTCTGGTCTACGCTGATTACGGCGGTCTGTCCGCCCTTGCTGGACCCTAGCGTCGTACCAGTACCTGCTGCTATGAAGCATGGAGCAGCAGGTCACACATTGTTGTGCCTGCAAATTACGATAACTGGACTAAGATACGAGTCACAAAACATACATGCTATATCATGATCCCCCTCCCGAAGAAGTAAGAATATGTTCATGCATATACCGCTATTGCGCATGCGCCGACCAGACATACAGGCTGATTAGTGCACGCGACAAATAACCGTACAGCAGAACTCAACTTGACTGTGCATCAAATTATCAGCACCCAGCGCTTGACACAATAATACTCAAAGTTCATGTTTCCTTACTGAGCACTACAGAAATCAATTAATGCTCACTACTACTGAGCATAATACTCATCAAATTTGTGCTCACTACATTATCACAAGTAAGAGGCAATTGAACAGACCACGCCTTTGCGCTACCTGGTCAGCTGCCAATTACAGGAAACATAACAATCTCTATTTCATATCCTTCTCCGCGACACGGCTCACAAATATAGCTATTCACAAATTCAATACATTAATAACAGATAGAAACTGCAACAGAAGATTTTCATCTATAGTCCGCAACATTTGTTAGTGTCTCATAAGGGCCAACACTGTTTGCCGTAAATTCTCTCTGTATTTGGTAGGCACCCCGTCACAACCGTCCTCGCGACGCCGATGACGCAGCTGACGTCATCCCCGCCGCTCAGGCCGTTATGACGTGTGGCGACCAAATACTCCCATTTATCATCATCACGTTCTTTATATGTACATACATGCACAAACTGAGTTATCAGACAAAAACGGCATCATTACAAAATGAACTCGTAATTCTTCTTGAACAAAATTATTTCTAATCAACGTGAACATGCTTGTAAAATAAAATTCATTACGGTTCATCATCACGGATAACCCAACAGGCTCTTGTAAGAGTTTGCCCTGATGATGAAGATATGGTTAAACCCGTCTTAAGTTTACGTCCCCTCTTCACCTAATATCATATTGGGACGGAACCACGGTTTTCTAACCACAGCTAGTCAAAAGTCATGGATCAAACAAGTGACCCGGCGTTTATTAATTACATTCTACCAAAGGGGTCTAAAAGCCTAAATGAATCTAGAATGAGCGAGTGTCCAAACTTTACGTCTCACCAACATCTAGGGTCAGCATGAGACAGGACCTCACTTAGAAAGACTCATTCTACTACTGGAGAAGCCTGGGATCAATTCTGCGACGTCTAGCTGGCAAAGCTAGTAGCCTAATCACTACAGGCCACAACAGTGAATTCAGAATAGGCTTCAGAAAGTTGGGGTATACTAGAAGTAAACCCCTCCAAAACCTACAAGCATGTTCATACAAAAATAATACTAAACATAGATTTAACATACCTTTCAATATACTTTCTACTTCCCGACACGATGTTGTAGGTATACGTTACAACTTGGCCTGCTGCTAAAGTGTTCGTTTTTCTCAGGGTTTATATATCTATGAATACTACCAGAAAATCATGCCTACTCATATTACCTTGCTCAATTCGTGGCGAGGTGGAGATACCGGCCACAAACAAAGCCAGATAGCAAAAATCGAGTAGATAATGGATTGCGTTCAAATAGTATATTTCCCATAGGAAAAATTGATGAAACGACCCTATAAATCAATGACATGACTCCTGTCAAAACGAACACCCACACAACACGTGACGGGAATAAAAATCATATATGGCACAATTTGGCGGTTGGCGATTTTTAGGCAAATTCTATAGGACTCGGCCTTTTAGCGCCCCCCTGTATTGTAAAGCTCTCTATAAACCACTCATGCATACATCGTATGATATGTGCATGACTTGTTCATGGAGCAGCACAGTTTGCGTACCATATTTCACCTAAAATATTTCACTCGCACCGCCCTACCATATATCTACTAAAATAATTTAGATGTGCATAAGCACCGGAGAGGTTTCCTATTCCATCTCGTAACAAAGGTTTCCCCTTTTGGAGAAAAAACAATCAGAAATGTTTTTTCTTTGTGTACAGAGATGGAATAGGATGAACCTATCTAAACAAGACAGCTATTTACACAACAACCGTGCGAAGAATTACCTACTAAGGTAGTCTGCCCCCAAATTTTCTTTAGTAAAATTGCTATTAAGCTATGGTGGTTTGCCCCAGAATTCTCCTGCTCCCCTGACACTCTGTTGTTTGTTAGAAAACGGATATCGTTTTAATCTTACTGGAGGTGGCCTTGCTGGCTTAACTGATTTGATAGTTTTCACAGGTTCTGACATAAGTGTGGTACAAATAATTTGGTCTGTCTGACATGTCAGTCCTGCAAGGCGCTGTTCTCTCAGCCCTTCCGTCTCCTCACTCTCCTCTGACGTTTGTGTGTGTGGGACGCCCTTTCGGGTTGCTCTGCAGTTTGAAAACTGCTGTCTTCAAACGAAGACTCGTCGACGTCATTTCTGTCATGACTGTCTGTCGACATAATAGGTTTAGAGATCAGACAATGAGACGTCACAGTCTGACGCTCAACATACTGTTTCAGTATATTAGCGTGATATGTGTTAACATTTCCATTGACGTCGATCTTATAATCCATTTTGTTCACTACCTCAACCACTTCATAAGGACCTTTCCATTGAAGCAATAATTTTATACTGTCTGTCGGTAGTAACAACAGCACTTTATCGCCGACGTCAAATTTACGCGACCTCGCGCCTTTATCATAATAAGCTTTCTGCTTAATCTGAACCTTCTTTAAATTATCACGCGCTAATTTGCATGTCTGCTCTAACCGTTCCCTAAGCTCAATAACGTATTGATACGTCGAAAGAACTTGCTCATCGCGTACCTCTTCAGCCCATAATTTTCTTAATATTGCCATTGGACCTCTGACGTTACGTCCATATAACAACTCAAAAGGGGAGTATCCTAAAGACTCTTGTGGGACTTCCCTTACCGCAAATAATAAAGCTGGAAGATATTTATCCCAATCTTTTGGACGTTCAGCACACATGCGACGTAACATCTGCTTTAACGTAGCGTGGAAACGCTCTATCAGTCCGTTGCAAATTGGGTGTCTCGGACTACACGTTAACTGTTGAAGAGAAAGAAGTCTGCTGACTTCCTTCATTACCTCAGCAGTAAACTGTGATACACAATCAGTCAACATTTCATCAGGAATGCCAACCCTACTAAACATTTCAATAAGCGCTTCCGCGACACGTTCCGTCTCACTACTCTGTAAAGCTATCGCCTCTGGATACCTTGTCGCATAATCTATCATGGTTAAAATATACCGAGATTTCCTATCAGATCGAGGCTCAATTGGACCAACTATGTCCACTGCCACCCTCTTAAATGGCGTATCAATCAATGGCATTTTTCCTAGAGGTATTTTAGTGACCCGACCTTTCTGAATAGTTCTCTGACAAATATCACAAGATTTACAAAATCTAGCGACATCACCGCAAATACCGGGCCAGTGAAACTCAGTTACAACTCTATCCAATGTCTTCCTAATACCCATATGTCCAGACATAAGCGTTTCATGAGCCAGTTTCAACACCTTTCCTCGGAAACTTTGAGGGACCACAAGTTGGAAAGAGACTTTGTTACCCTTGGTGAACTCCCTATATGCCAAACCTTTTTTCTCAATAAACCTAGTTTCACCTTGGTTTAAACCACGACTCACAGTCTTGTTCCCAGATACAACCCTTTTCCTGATGTTTTCCAAAGTTGGATCATCAACCTGAGCTTGCTTGAAAGCCTCCTTGTCATCGTTAATGATCTGATCGGGAACCTTAAGTTTTCTGTAAGGCTTCTCATCCTGCCTAGTTTGAGACCTAGTTACAGCCGCGGCTGAGAAATGAGACATATCAGGAAGTTTTGATCCATCAATGTTACCGATAACCAAATCGTACAACGTATCATCCATACACAAAGCTTCAGTTTTCCCAGTGAAAAAAGGACAATCAATGTCAATCAATGCCAAAGGATACCTTTGTGTGGATTCATCAATCAACGTAACATTTGATTCCTTCCCTATTAACTGACTATCCGAAACCAAACTTCTCCGAACGACACAACCTGTACACCCAGTATCTCTTAATACAACCACCTTTTTATTATTAACCAATCCTTGTGCCGTCGGTAAACTTGCCTTTAAGAAGTAACAGACACCTTCCCTAGTTTCCTTACTACACTCCTCCCTATCCGAAATCAAAGGATCACCAACCTTATTTTCAAAAATACTTCCAATCTCATCACCTTTCCTAGTTACTTCCGTTTGGCAAAAACTAACTTGGTGTGCTGCGCCACGTGGTGTGCTATTATTTTTACCGCGTCCGCGAAAAGACCCTCTAAAATTACCACGACCACGTGTATAACCACAACCTACATTCTGCGTATTCTCATTCTTAACCCGAGAACCTTGAGTCTCTACGCGCGTGTTAAAATTTTCCTTAACACCGCTATCCCCAACTCCAGTTGCTCCTACCTCTGCGCTATGCAATTGTTTCCTGTCGGGGTTCTTAAAACATTTAATTGTTAAATGCCCCTTACCGCATATGCTACACTTGATATCCGGTCTACCACTCGGTTTGTTCGAGTCAACTTTGTCCTGTTTACCCTGCGCTGCGCCTCTATTATCGCGTTGCCCCTTATTAATGCAAGTATATACGCCCCCGCGCGCTTCTGCAAACAAATCTGCCTCCCTAGCCATTTCATCTAAATTATCAAACTGTTTTGGCTTCAGATGTACATACAGTTCTCTATTACATGACTCCAGGAACTGATCCCTTGCCATGAAATCACAGACAGCCGGAAAAGATTTTTCTATCTTTGCCATATTAAGCCATTTTTCTAAATAACTTCTCAGTCTACTACTGAACTGTATGAACGTTTCTGATTTCTCGGGCCTACTATAACGAAACTGCTTCCTAAATCCGCGCTCTGTCATGTCAAAATTCTTTAATAAAGCGTCCTTTAACTTTTCATAATCCGCCGCATCCTCATTTGACAACCGGTCATATACATCAAGTGCGCGCCCTTTGAGCAATGCACTTAAATACGCGGCCCAAACACTCTTATCCCATTTATTAGCCGTAGCATATTTCTCAAACCTAGATAAATAACTATCCATTTTATCTTTACCCTCTTCAAAATAAGGTAACTTAGGATCCCGGGCATGAGCCACCTTCTCAGCTTTTTGCTTTTCAAATTCTAGCTCGAGCTTCGTTCTCTGCATTTCTAATTGGTTCCTTAATTCTTGGTGCTGTAGCTCAAACCCATGTTTTATTTGTTCTAAATGGGCCTCACTAATCTCTTTTGCCTCCCTTTCAGTCTTAATGCGTGCCATTTCAAGTTCCTTATTAACATTCAACATAGCTAGTTCATGTGCCCTTTCCTTTTCCTCTAACTTAGCTAGTTCATGTACCCTTTCCTTTTCCTTTTCCTCTACTTCTAACTTAGCTAGTTCATGTACCCTTTCCTTTTCCTTTTCCTCAGACCTTAACCTTTCTAAGTCCCTTTGCTCTTGCCTTTCTGCCCGCTCAATATCTTGCTGCTCCTTAACAAAACCTTGTAACTCCTTCCCCTCATAACCTAAGTCCTTTCCCATTTGCATTAAACGCTCAATTATTGATAACGTAAATCTCACGTTACTATCAAAACCACTATAAACTGATCAGTTATGATCAGTGATGATTGAATGGGCTTAACTAAAACGTTAAGATATGTGTTATACGCGTTAATCTAACTAAAACGTTAGTTATTAAAGCACACGCGATTTGAAATGTCAAATGCTTTCAGCAAAGTATGACGTTGCGTACTGGTAGTCTAATATGACGTCATAAACTGACGACGTTTACAGTAAAATGCTACAATCCGAAGTTTCATCACATTACAAAACTCCGATCACAACAAGTCACCATTAATGTTTCTATTACGTCATACCTAACCTCAAGCCACAGCGTAAATATTAACGCTACCGTTATGTCAACGTCAGTAAATTGTTAACGTCACTACGTCAGAACCATGTGTGGGTAAGATCAATTAGTAACTCCAGTTTAACTTATTAGAATGTCAGGTAACACAATTAAGTGGGGTCTACTTAAATTTTTCGTTACCAAGAAACAGTGGGGTTTGCCTTGCCTTCCTGCTCAGAAATTATCGACTTGTCAGTATCCATTCAGTTGAATACATGGGTTTCGCACTTCATCAACGCAGGAAGGAAGATTAAAGGTAATTTCTAAATGTGGCTGTCAATGCATTTTTTTTTTTTTTTTTAAAGTTGATGATTCAGGGTATCAATGTGCTGTTCCACAGCCGGGAACACCAGCCAGAGATCAAATCCTCACTTCACTGACACCAAATGTTACATGTGGGTTTACGACGTCCCGCAAACCCCCATGCTGACAAGACAACCGAGCGTCATCTCTGACAGGTGTACGGGCAGCTGTGGGGTAAGGCACAAGAAAGATGTTAGATGAATGACATGAATTATTTACAGTATCTACATACAACACTTACTTACACAAAACATCACAATTTGTTGCTTCTGTAGCCAACTCACGACGTCCGCTCCGAAGGCAAAACAATGTTCTGTGCTCGGAACGGGTGACGTGAATACCTACAGAAGCAAACAACAAAAACAACAACAAAAACAAAAAAAAGAAACAACACAAGACGCGACTGGCCAGTTTATAACTTAGGGTGAATCCCCCTCTCGCATGAAACTTCCTCTCGCGAACTAGTGCAAACTGCACACTAGTCTATCGAAATAGTTGCCGATCACAGGTTGCCGATCACAGGTTTAGCGATCGTCCGAATATCCTGCAGGTTAGTTGACCTCTTTTATGGTCTCACATTTGTTGACAATGAACAATGATTCTGATTCTGGTCTACGCTGATTACGGCGGTCTGTCCGCCCTTGCTGGACCCTAACGCCTAGCGTCGTACCAGTACCTGCTGCTATGAAGCATGGAGCAGCAGGTCACACATTGTTGTGCCTGCAATTTACGATAACTGGACTAAGATACGAGTCACAAAACATACATGCTATATCATGATCCCCCTCCCGGAGAAGTAAGAATATGTTCATGCATATACCGCTATTGCGCATGCGCCGACCAGACATACAGGCTGATTAGTGCATGCGACAAATAACCGTACAGCAGAACTCAACTTGACTGTGCATCAAATTATCAGCACCCAGCGCTTGACACAATAATACTCAAAGTTCATGTTTCCTTACTGAGCACTACAGAAATCAATTAATGCTCACTACTACTGAGCATAATACTCATCAAATTTGTGCTCACTACATTATCACAAGTAAGAGGCAATTGAACAGACCACGCCTTTGCGCTACCTGGTCAGCTGCCAATTACAGGAAACATAACAATCTCTATTTCATATCCTTCTCCGCGACACGGCTCACAAATATAGCTATTCACAAATTCAATACATTAATAACAGATAGAAACTGCAACAGAAGATTTTCATCTATAGTCCGCAACATTTGTTAGTGTCTCATAAGGGCCAACACTGTTTGCCGTAAATTCTCTCTGTATTTGGTAGGCACCCCGTCACAACCGTCCTCGCGACGCCGATGACGCAGCTGACGTCATCCCCGCCGCTCAGGCCGTTATGACGTGTGGCGACCAAATACTCCCACTTATCATCATCACGTTCTTTATATGTACATACATGCACAAACTGAGTTATCAGACAAAAACGGCATCATTACAAAATGAACTCGTAATTCTTCTTGAATAAAATTATTTCTAATCAACGTGAACATGCTTGTAAAATAAAATTCATTACGGTTCATCATCACGGATAATCCAACAGGCTCTTGTAAGAGTTTGCCCTGATGATGAAGATATGGTTAAACCCGTCTTAAGTTTACGTCCCCTCTACATCTAATATCATATTGGGACGGAACCACGGTTTTCTAACCACAGCTAGTCAAAAGTCATGGATCAAACAAGTGACCCGGCGTTTATTAATTACATTCTACCAAAGGGGTCTACCAGCCTAAATGAATCTAGAATGAGCGGGTGTCCAAACTTTACGTCTCACCAACATCTAGGGTCAGCATGAGACAGGACCTCACTTAGAAAGACTCATTCTACTACTGGAGAAGCCTGGGATCAATTCTGCGACGTCTAGCTGGCAAAGCTAGTAGCCTAATCACTACAGGCCACAACAGTGAATTCAGAATAGGCTTCAGAAAGTTGGGGTATACTAGAAGTAAACCCCTCCAAAACCTACAAGCATGTTCATGCAAAAATAATACTAAACATAGATTTACCATACCTTTCAATATACTTTCTACTTCCCGACACGATGTTGTAGGTATACGTTACAACTTGACCTGCTGCTAAAGTGTTCGTTTTTCTCAGGGTTTATGTATCTATGAATACTACCAGAAAATCATGCCTACTCATATTACCTTGCTCAATTCGTGGCGAGGTGGAGATACCGGCCACAAACAAAGCCAGATAGCAAAAATCGAGTAGATAATGGATTTGCGTTCAAATAGTATATTTCCCATAGGAAAAATTGATGAAACGACCCTATAAATCAATGACATGACTCCTGTCAAAACAAACACCCACACAACACGTGACGGGAATAAAAATCATATATGGCACAATTTGGCGGTTGGCGATTTTTAGGCAAATTCTATAGGACTCGGCCTTTTAGCGGCCCCCTGTTTTGTAAAAACAGCTCTCTATAAACCACTCATGCATACATCGTATGATATGTGCATGACTTGTTCATGGAGCAGCACAGTTTGCGTACCATATTTCACCTAAAATATTTCACTCGCACCGCCCTACCATATATCTACTAAAATAATTTAGATGTGCATAAGCACCGGAGAGGTTTCCTATTCCATCTCGTAACACCATCGCTTGACTGACTTTTTCAGTGGTGACCTCACCTCTTGATCTAACACGTATTTACTTTTTTTTTGTTATTCGCTTTTGCATACTTTTACAATTGTTGACTAAAGATATTGTGCCGTTCATATAAAAATTGTCGGTAATAATTAAGTTGATGGAATTTGTGGTCCTAATTTTTTAGAAGTATAGATTGTGGGTACACGTTAGCACCGCCTCACGGAGGCGATTCTAACGACTTACCGCAATCTATGTGTTGAGCAGAAAATAAAAACATATCAGAATTTTTATAGCTGAAAGATGTCGTTTTTTTTTTCGTGGTGACTTTTCAGTATATTTGAATAGGCGTGTTTTCGTAATGCAGTCTTCGGGAGTGTTTGGATCCACAAATTACTTGAACGACCAGCGGATGCGCAATATGATCTGAGTTTCTGCTGATCATTACGAAAACTCGCCTTTACAAATACATTGTAACTTTTATCGCCAAAACAAAAACAAAAAAAGAAATTGGTAGATGAAAAAAATGTGATATTTTTCTTATTTCTACTCAAAATATAGATTGTGGATACTCGTTAGAACCGCCTCATCTATATTTTAGAACAGAAATAAGAAAAAATAAGGTTTATCCCTGCAAACACCAGTTTTACTGTATAAAAGTGGGGTTCGAGGGGGTCAAAATTATATAGGCGTGTTTTCGTGACGTAATAATACCAACTTGCATTTTTTTTCCTTCGCCGAGGGCTTACAAGTTTATTTGAAATACTTGTAATCACATTGCCGGGCAGAACGTTACCGTGTCATGCAAAGAGCTGAGCTGTTGTGTAAATGAAACGACAGCACCGCCTATACTGCAAATGGCTTTAATTGATCATAAAATGACTAATAGGTCTACATTACTTTTTAATTAAAAAAGCTCTTCATGCTATAGGAATAGCCCGGCAAGTGTATACTGCTGAAAACATAAACGAACCGCAAAAATATCGAATACACGTTTTACCAATCCAGCACGCACAGCTTATGTGCTAGAGCAGAAATAAAGGAAAATAATGTATACCGTGTAAAATAGAAGTAGAGGCAATGATCAGGTATCGATACAATTAACCCACAGCTCCCATCAGAAACACCAAATGGAAAGACACACAAACATGAAGCAACAGACCCCAAGAGAAACACCAACAGCGGAAAGCCAAAAGGACAGTTACTTTCCTACAAAATGGCCAAAAGGTTATCCAAAATAAAATAATATAAGTGACACAAACACTCAAAGACAAACCATAACAAAAATAAACCGCAACAGAAGAACCGCCTTGGAATGGTCAGCGGAAACGAATTCCACTGGGGTGCTTAAATCGATTTTACGCGGCCATAGTCCTCGCCCTTACTTCCGTCGCGATTAAGACAAATAATTTGTTCAGTCCGCATGAAGGCCTCCTAACTCATCAGTTCAACATCTCCGTGAACACAAAAAATCAAACTACCACAGAGATGAAACAACGGTGAAGACTCGACAGCAAGAAACAACAGAAATGCTGGAGCAAAATAAAACCAATGGGCCCGACCAGAGAAAGAGCATCAGGTACCAACCAACATAAGCCTTTACGTTGGAACCGTCATAGAACCTGAGGCCTGACCAACCGGCGTGCAATTAAGATGGGAAGCAAAGTTGTCAACCGTGATTGAGTTAACTACCATGCATGCAGTCTGTCGTATAACATTTATGCTGTACCCAATCTTTTTATATCGAAGAATGATTTTTCGAAATTGGGTGCTGAAGTCATTGCGGTTATAATTTTTCTAAATTTATATACTAAGTCACCATAAAATTCGGATTCCGATAGACCTTGTTGCAGAAGAGATTTAAGTCCAGTATTGAATTTTGAAATTAACCCATATACGCCTAGCGTCCCTTTTGTGGGACATATGCAAACAGTGTAGACCCAGATCAGACGCCGCAGAACGCGGCGTCTGATCTGGGTCTATACTGTTTGCTTAAAGAACATTCACTTTTGTAAAATGTGCCACAAACAAAAACAAACCCGCCACCCCTATAATTGGAAATGGACCACTCCAAACTTACTAGGTGGGAGATTCCATTGTCATATATGGGTTAAATCAGAATTGCTTCTATAAAAGTTTGAAAAGGCTTTGCGTAGTTTATGGTACCGATAACTCTGATTAAGAAGTTTAGCCGTTAACAATTTATTACGAGTGTTGAAGCCAGTTACATGACTACTCACTCTGGCAAATAGAATTAATTGAAAAATATAAACGCCTAAGGATGGCGCACGTGGAACATCACCATCCAAAAAAGGATAGTTTACAATCTCAAAATCGAAATCATCGCGTTTATCATAAATTTTGCAAGAAACAAACCCATCCACAATAGATAGATGTAAATCCAAAAACGGGGCCTCGTTATCAGAAGAATTTGCATTATTTAACTTAATTTCTGGGGGGTACATTTTACTGATCAAACCATCGAAATAGGTATTATCAATATTTAATAAATCAACCAAGTATCTAGAAGTGGAGCTAAAAGCTTCAATGATTTCAGACTGGTTACCCCAGTTTTCTTGAAACTTGTTGCATAAATGTTTTGACATTTAGGGGATAACTGTATTCACAATTGTGTTTGTGGAGGTCAATCGGTGGTTTTACGGCCGGAAATTGCAACCGTAAAACCGACAATTAACCTCCCAAATGCTAATTTTCAAATGTACTGATTTTGTTGGTTTGAAAAATAATATTTTTGCAGAAAACGGTATTGCGCGGTGAGCTGCGTAAACCCAGATGCCAGCCAATGAAAAGCCACAATACACTATGCCTTCAGGTTTCCGACAGTACAGTCACAAAAGCATGGACTTGATGCTATCCAATCAGGCGTCGCGTTACATGTATCTGCACAAATACATTAAACTGGATATTTACGACTTTTACTACCAAGGATAAGAATCACCTTACTTAAATGCCGAACATTTCAACGGGATCAAAACTTGATAAGGCGAAATTGAACTACCGTAACATTTTTCATATTAAACTGTGTTATGTTATTAAAACCATAACATTTAATCACTGGATTTGCCCGTGGGCACTGCAGATAACAGTAGATTTTAAATGTACGCTGTACGACAAAACAAAAAATGATTCACATAAAATACTTCACTATTTCCAAACAACGATTCTTGTGTTATTTTATATTTGTTTCACTGGTGTGTCTCTCCGGATTTTATTGTTTTGAGCGGTTTGGTTATTTTCCCTAACCATCACGAAAACACGACTATATAACTTTCACCCCCCCTTTAACCCCACCTTTATATAATAAAACCGGGGTTTGCAGGGCTAAGCCTTAATTTTCTTATTTCTGGTCTATAATATAGACTGATTATCTCAACGGAAGACTTCAGAGAGTTGTACATCCAGGTGGTTCTTCTGTATGGACGCCAATCAAAGCAGGTGATCCTCAAGGTACTGTTCTTTGTCCTTTAATGTTTCTTCTCATCACATAAACACGCCTTTATAATTTTGACCCCTTGAACCCCACTTTCATATAGTAAAACTGGGGTTTACAGAGGTAAACCTGATTTTTTCTTATTTCTGCTCTACAATATAGATTGTGGGTACTCTTTAGAACCGCCTCGATGAGGCGGTTCTAACGAGTACCCACAATCTATATTTTGAGCATAAACAAGAAAAAATATCGCAATTTTTCATCTTAAATTTTCATTTTTTCGGCGTTAAAGGTGGCAATGTATTTGTATAGGCGTGTTTGCGTAATGTTCTTCTAAATGACATTGTCGAAAAGATTAATTCTTCTATCCGGCTCTTTGCCGATCAGACTAGTCTGTATATAATAGTGGATGACCCTATTCAGGCAGCTGAAACACTGAACTCGGATGCAGAAAAATTTAGTCGTTTGGCAAAACAATGGTTAGTAACATTTAATCCAGCCAAATCTGAATCTATTCTATTTTCAAGGAAAGTTAACAAACCTTACTACCCTCCAGTATTGATGGGACAAATTCAAATTAATGAAATGTCGTCACATAAGCATTTAGGTATAACTTTTTCAAACGACTTAGTTGGCACGATCGTCTTGAAAATATAAGACAAAGGCATGGACTAGAATAAATGTTATGCGCAAACTGAAGTTCAAATTAGATAAGAAATCTCTCCAGATAATATATTTTTTTCTTTTATACGTCCGTTAATAGAATACGCTGATGTAGTATGGAACAATTGTGCTCAATATGAATCGAATGAACTAGAGAAAATTCAGAATGAAGCCGCACGCATTGTCACAGGAGCTACAAAGTTAGTCTCAATTAATTCACTTTTGTTGGAAACAGGCTTGGAAACATTGTCTTCGAGGAGGAATAAACATAAAATTACTCTTCTTTACAAAATGCAAAACGACCTTTCTCCTGACTATCTCTGTTCACTTGTACCACCAACCATAGGAAGTACTTCCTCATACCCATTGCGTAATGCCAACAATCTTTGAATATTACATACACACTCAGAACTCTATTACAACTCCTTTTTACCGCCTGCTGTTCGCGAATGGAATGACCTCCCGGAACCAACTCGGAATTCATCTAGTCTCAGCATATTTAAAACCAGAATAAACAGCAATATTAGCTTTCGACCTTCCTCCTATTTCACAGGCAAAAGAAGTGGTCAGATTTATCATGCCAGACTTAGAACAAAATGCAGTTCTCTACGACAACACTTGTTTTCTAAAAATATTTTAGACAGTCCAAGATGCGAATGCGGTTCTGTGGAAGACAATCACAATTTTTATTAGTATGTGTTAAGTATACATACCTCAGGCGGGAACTATTGACCACTGTGTCTGAAATATGTCATCCTTCTCTCGATGTATTGTTGTATGGCGACCCATCTTTGTTATGTAAAGAAAACAAAGCTATTGTCTTGGCGGTACATGACTTTATACTGAAGTTCAAACAGTTTCAACAATAAAATCTCATCAGCAAGTCTCAGCTGCGAGGTACTTTGATTCATTAATTGATTCATTAATTTACTACCTTTAACTGTGACCATCTTAATAAAAGTTTTACCAACCTTTATACCTGCTTTTGACGGCTTACTAATCAGTGTAAGTATTTCAAATCTTGACGCGATCGAACCCAGTATTCAAGCAATACATTGTACATTTTCCTCCACTACTTCCCCCTTGTATGTATTGATGTATTTCATGTGTTTTTTTGTCTATTGTAATGTTATATGCATACGAATGAAATAAAAGTTAATAAGAACAATAGTGTGTAGCCTTGTAAACTAAACATTTTTCCCTATATAAAGTTTGTTCTCCAAGGGTGTTAATTTCATGGAATTGTTTTCGTAATGCGGTGGGAGAAATTCTCCACTTGTTTACGTGATACTATTGCATAATTTACATACTATGATTTAGCTTTTACTGTAACTGGCTCACAAAGTTGCATAGTTCTTTTTTTCTCACGTAAAATCATGAATTATTTAACGCTGCCACGAGGAACGGAGATATTTGTTTGATAAACAGTATAATTATCAAATTGATCTTACACATTTAATGCCAAAGCGGCTCTTGTCAGATACTTGATCTTCAGACTTTCTCAAGAGGAGTGAGATATTGTGCAATTCCATGTATCAAAGCACTGTCGCTTAGTGCTTGAAGAGGCAAATGTCCTTCAGACTGCTATAATATATCTTTTTTTCTTGCACACAAGATAAGGAAATCTATAGTTTTAGCTTGGGGTAGAAATTCTGTTCTAATCCCTGTGTTCTTACCCACGGACAGGATAAAACTCGAAGTAGTGTCACTAACTTAATCCCAAACTGGCACGTGACGTAATTGTGACATCAAATCAACGCCATGGCGTTTATGCAAAGTCAAATATACGTCGGCACAAAGTCATGACGTTACACTGACGTTGATTTGACGTTGCCCTAGCGGCGTGTGTCTGCTGTACGTGTTCCGACGTGTGCCTGTGTACCCTTCTCTGGACAACGAAAATACGCCTATTCAAATATATTATAAATTTTACTTTAAAAAACTGAACATTTTCGGATAAAAAATATGTTACTTTCTTATATTTCTGCTCAAAACATAGATGGTGGAAACTCGTTAAAACAACCTCGGCGAGGCGGTTCTAACGAGTTCCAACAATCTATGTTTTTGAGTTGAAATGATAAAAATATTGTATGCCCCTGTAAACTCCAGTTTGACTATTAAGGGGTAAAATTATATGGTCTTGTTTTCGTGGTGGTGTTAATGAAGATATTGTGCTCCGTGGACACTATACTATGCGTTCAATTGGAAAGTAGAAGTAAAACAAAGATCAGGAATTGATACAATTAACTTACCCCATCCACAAAAGACACCAAAGGGAGTCTGCTTTGGGAGTGCAATTAAGCTGGGATCTGCCATGGGGAATGGAATGTCCCGAGCCCATTGACTAGAAAACCAGCCGGGATTTGCGATCACGAAAATAACACAAATGGCCAAAAAAAAGTCAGAATCAAGACGTACAAACGCGAACCCTCGGGTCGATAAGAGGTTCTACCTAGTCTCCGCCCAAGTCCGTTAATTCTCGGGTTTAGGTTTGCTTATCTGCACCATTGATGGATGATAGATAATATTTTTCTCATTTCAGCAAAAATAAAGTACAAATATCCAATGCGAAATATTATTTGAGCCGGAGCACAACATTTCCAACAATTAACATGTGCGCCTAGCGAAGACTCAGATCAGCCTGCGCATCCGCGCAGTCTTCGTTGTGCGCTCGAAGGATTGCTGAGGGCTCACTGCTCCTTCAAGAAACAAAAGAAGTCTCAGGACAGACTGTAGGGATGCGCAGGTCTAACTGAATCTTCACTCGGCGCACATGTAAATTGTTGGAAATGCTGTGCCACGGCTCATTTGATAGACATTGCTCTGTACATTTATTGACATTATCAACAAGGCAGAAAACATAGCAATAGAGCAAAACCGAATCACTTGTATATCGAGTTGTCCCAATTTGCTTAAACTGGTTATATATCCCCTGAAGGCGACAAGTCGATAATGTTCTATCTGTATGTGAAATTAGCAAGTTTATTGTAAGATAACGGTTTGTGATCAGGAAAACATTCCTATATGGCTTTGACCCCTGATATCCCACTTTTATTTGGTTAAACCTCGGGGGGGGGGGGTTACCTTATATCTACTAAAAAACATATATTGTGGGTACTTGTTAGAATCGCCGCCTCGAGGCAGATCTAACGGGTACATGTACCCGTAATCTATGCTTTGAGCGGAAATACAAAAAAAATCATTGGGGGGGGGGGGGGGGGGGGGGGCTGAAAATTTTCATTTTTAAAAATAACATGGATTTTCCCAAGAAAAGTAGCCATTTAGGATAAGTGAAAAAGGCACTACATGTGTGTGTGTATAAGTAATATCTAGGCTAATTGTAATTTTAACGACCATGAAACACAGCAGCGCGAGATCCCTTAATGAGAGACCAATCGACGGCGGGAAAGGTGAAGAGGATGGACCCTTTGATTTTATAAAGATTTTTTACAAGACTATCGGTGAACCTCTGCATCACGATAACAAGTCCCTGAAACGAAGACCCCTCCAACCCCCACTTTATAGAGAAACATATGAGGTTTACTAGGGTTTACAATATCTGCTTTATATTTGCTTAAAAAACTTAGATTTTGGGTACTCGTTTGAACCGGGGCGGTTCTAACGAGCACCCATATTCTATGCTGAAAGAAAAAATAAGAAATATATTACAATGTATACTTAATATTTACCATTTCTACACCATGTTGGACGCCATTAGTTCACATTGACATGCTTTCCTAATGGAGAAGCCAAGACGAGCCAAGCAAGTTACAAAATTGAAACCTGTCCTGTTTACAAGCCGGGCATGAAACAGTGTGAACATCGAACTGACTGAGTTTTATGTTTGTACAGTTTTATTACTCGTACAGGTGTTTGCACCTCAAGGACCCTTAAGATGATTTTTTTCTAAGTCTGTTGAAACTTTCTTTCCAATTTCGCCTTTACTTCACCGGTCCTGTGGCCGGGGAACCCTTCGAAATACATGTATTTTCTCCTGTGGAATACTTATCAAACTTGAACAAAACCAAAACAAAACACACAAAAACAAATAATAATAATAATAATAATAATAATAATAATAATAATAATCCTAGCTTGTTAGTGTAGCCCCTACATGTATCTGCTCTGAGTACCGGGTTGTCAGTCTACCTGTCATTTATTGACTATAGAAAAACCAATCATCACGAAAATAAGCCTATATAATTTTTACCCAATCGAATCCCACTTTTATATAATAAAACTGGGATTTGCAGCGGTAAAGCTTATTTTTCTTATTTCTGCTCTAAAATATAGATTATGGGTACACGTTAGAATCACCTCGATGAGGCGGTTTTAACGTGTACCCACATTCTAGCCTATATTATGATCAGAAATAAGAAAAATCTCACAATTTTTCATCTTAAAATTTTCCTTTCTAGTTGGCCATCCAAACCACGAAAAAAACTTCTGATGGCAAAATTGAGTAGAGTATGGCATCCATGCTTATAGTGTCCTTTAGTGTGACGCAAAAGCTATAGGGATGGATGCCACTTCTGAAAATGCCCCTGAGCCTCAGAATCAGGTCGAAGGTCAAATGAGTGCAAATATACAATACAATTTGTACATGCTGGTATTTGTATCTCCTCTCTATCTAAGCAGACCAAAAACGTTAATTAAAACACCAGCGATGTACTTAGGACATATTGTTTATGCTTCATATGTGGAAAAAAGAAGTTGTATCATAGATTTGGCCAGGGTCAAAATTCATTTAAGTACAAATTTTCTTTAAATATGCATCAATATTTATTGTACAAAGGGTTATCTAGTATGTCAACTGAAAAAGGCCAAATGAGTTGCCATTTCCTTATCTAGGAAGCAAAAAACCCACACATTATACAAACAGCATAATGGCCAACCTACTCGGCCTTAGGGCAAAGGTCATTTAAGTGCATATTTGGCAAAATATGTTTATTTTGCAAAATACGTTGTTTATTCACATGCCAGCCATTATTAAAAGTAACATTCCAAATCGTCTTCTGAGTTCTTACTAAACATCATAATGATATATCAAGGTCAAAGAAAATAACGCCAAAATATAAAATCCACAAATAAAGCTCAAAGAGTGCAAGAGAAGAAACTTTATTCTACACATCACAATCATAATGTGTCATCGGTGCCAAAAGAAAAGTGTATTTACTTCTTTAGAAGTTGAAATAAAAATGACAATATTCTAATCATAAGACTCAAAACGGCTGAAACAAAAAAACAAACACACCTTGAGAGTTTTGTCAGAATTGTGGATATAATTGGTATTTGATTGATGGTTAAACCAATCAGATAAGAGGAAAGTGTCATACCACCAGACAGACATTTGGACTATCAAGGAAGCACATTGGGTTAATCATGCGCTGAACACACACACACACAAAAAAAAAATAACTAATTACTACAGTTTTTGCATGACCCTGTTGATGATCAACTACGATGAGTTTTTTTGTCATCTTACACAGCTTTTGGAGATTTGACCGATTTTTTTTTTCGGAAATCGAAAATCTGCCAAAATATAAATCCGAGAAAAAGTCTACTCATAAAAATCCAAAACATTTGCTCCCGCTTAATGTAAGTGTTAAACAGTATGCAAAGTTTGTATTTTACAAGATGCCACTTCATTTGAAGAGCCGTTTAGATCACTACAATGTAGCGGAACAGCTAATATGTGTTCGCGTTTGCTTCCAAATGATGTAATGATTTTACTTCAATATTGATAAGTCTATGCAATGCAAACCAAATAGGGGTTTCTCCGATATCACTGATACGAGCTTTCTTCCGCATAATCTGAAACGATAGACATCTAAATAACAAAGTAGAAGTAAAACAAAGATCAGGAATTGATTCAATTAACTTACTCCATCCATAAAAGACACCAAAGGGAAAGCAATACAAACATTAAGCGACCAGACCATAATGGAAACCTAAACAAAGGAAGGCCATATGGACAGTTACTTTCCCACAAAATGGCCATATGGCCATCCAAAATTAAAAGACACAAGTGATACACACAGTAAGTAACAAACAACAACATAAATAAATCGCCACAGAAGAGCCGCCTTGGAACGGTCAGTGGAAGATTTTAACAAGCCATTTTAACTTCATATCTCGACTTCTAGGTATTTGGGTGGTTTATTAAATATTAACAATACCTATTTCGATGGTTTGATCAGTCAGATTTACCCCCAGAACTTCAGTTAAATAAAGCAAATTCTTCTGATACCGAGGCCCCGTTTTTAGATTTACAGCCTTCTGTTGAAGATGAGTTTGTTTCCTGGAAAATGTATGACAAACGCGATGATTTTGACGTTGAGAGTGTAAATTTTCCTTTTTTTGGATGGTGATGTTCCTCGTGCGGCATTCTATGGCGATTATATTTCGCAATTGATTCGATTTGCCAGAGTGTCTAGTCATGCAACTGACTTCAACACTCGAAATAAATTGTTAACTGCTAAACTTCTTAATCTGGGCGATCGGTATCATAAACTATGCAAAGCCTTTTCAAAATTTAAAGACGTCATTCAGATTTATTTTCAAAAGTCAATGTTGGACTTAAATCTTTTCTGCAAAAAGGTCTATCGGAACCCGAATTTTATGATGACTTACTATATAAATTCAGAAATATATATATATATAATTGTAATGACTTCAGCACCCAATTTCGTAAAATCATTCTTCGATATAACAAGAGTGGGTACAGAATAAACGTTATACGACAGACTGCATGCAAATCGCAGTTGACAATATGCTTCCCTCTTTAATTGCATGCCGTTGGACAGGCATTAGATTCTATGACGGTCCCAGCGTAAAGGCTTACTGAGAATAAGAGATAATTTAGTTTTATGTAATATTGGTTGGTGCATGATGCTCTGTCTCTGGTCGGACCCATCGGGGTCTAACTTTTTGTTTTCTTTTGCTCCAGCATTTTTTGGTGGTTTCTGGCTGTACAGTCCTCACCGTTGTTTCATCTCTGTGGTTGTTTTGATCTTTGTGTTCTCGGAGATGTTGCACTGATTAGTTAGGAGGCTTCAATGCGGACTTAACAAATGATTTGTCTAAATCGCGACGGAAGTAAGGGCGAGGATTTCAGCTGCATAAAATCGATTTAAGAACCCACCCCCTCTCCAGTGGAATTCGCTTCATTGACCGTTCCAATGCCGTTCTTCTGTCGCGGTTTATGTTTGTTATGGTTTGTCTTTGCGATTGTGTATCGCTTATATTATGGCAATTGGCCATTTTGTGGGAAAGTAGCTGTCCTTTTGTCTTTCCGCTATTGATGTTTCCACTAGGGTCTAGTCATTTCATTTTTGTGTTTCTTTCCCTTTGGTGCCATTGATGGGAGCTGTGGGTTAATTGTATCGATTCCTGATCATTGTCTCCACTTCTATTGTATAACACAATTCAATAACTGTCTGACAGCCATCTTGGATGCCAACATAAGGAACTTAAATCCGTCTTTGTCAATCAAAAACACGTAAAAATTATTTTTGTTCATTTTTATTTATAATTAATACTTGTCATCAACACATCCTTGTGCTAAATATGACAAAATTTGTTTAGAAACATCCATTTTTTACGAGTTTTGTACTTAATAACACCTGACCTATAAGACTGACATACTTTGAGGGTACTATTAAAATAATTTTCCATTGTTCACTGCACCTGAATAGTTTTATGGTGATTTTAAGCAAGCAGTTCCCCCAAATATATGTTTAAAGAGAGTTATGAGTAGTTTCGTGTTTATTTTGCACTCATTTGACCTTTGACCATCTTTTGAGCCTCAGACGCATTTGCAGACGTGGCACTTACCCCTATGATGATTGACACCCATCAAGAATTAGCATGGGTGCCATACTCTACTCAAGTTTGGCATCAAGAGTAAAATACATGTATCAGTCTTTTTTGACCTGCTTAGTCACGTATAAAGGATGCTTTTATGTGTTGTTAATTGGTTCCTAGGTATTATTGCCAGTTATCCGAGATACGACAGTTTAATTAAGGGGTGAAGGTTAAAGTTTGATTTTTAATTGTCCTACACAAAGAACGTGTTAAAATCGGTCCTGCTCATAATACAGTAACAGGTGAGTTGAAAATATTTAATGCTTGTAAAATCATTTTATATCGCCTTTTCTGTTTTAGATATGGCACAGTGTAGTATTCTGTCAATGTTGTAAAAGACAAAAAAAAACATCTTGGCAACCCGGTTCATTCAGATGGGGGTTACTGACTAATAAAACTGTTGTCGGACAGACTAGCTCAACGGAAGTCGCGATTTGACTAAGTAGCGCAAAGGCAATGTTTTAGACCCATAAAAGAAACAAAGTCACAAAGAAAGAATCCAGTGCTATATCAATAACGGGAGTCATCAATGATTCAAGTGTTTAAAATATTGGTATCCCTTTTTATTCCATTTATTTTGTTTTTGTTTGATTTGAGGATTAACGTCCCCGTCAACACTGTAAAGGTCATTTTGGAGACGTTGCTTCCAATTTTGTGGGACTTTTACCCGACATTGAGATGAAATGACATCTCAAGCCCTGTCGCATAATGAAACCAATAGGGTTTATTAGCATGGACGGTCCGCCTCGCACCGCGGTTCCTGGACAGGCTTAGATCCTCTAAGCGGTTTACCAGTACTAGTGTGTGGGCCGGATTCAGCTCTGCGTGGAAGCATCATGAAGCCCATATATTTCTTCAAGCCTCTATGGGCGGGGGCTTTTCTTCCATTTAACCCATATCCATGCAAACAAGCAGATATTTTAATCTAATACATGTAACAAATTATTTTGTAATATTTTGATAATAAATACTGGTCATCAACACATCCATGCTAAATATGACAATCTTTGATTTGAAAACATCCATTTTTTACGAGTTTTGCTCTTAAATGACCCCTGACCTATAATACTGACATACTTTGAGGGCACATTTAAAATAATTTTCCATTGTTCACTGCACCTAAATAGATTATGTAGATTTTGAGCAACCATTTTCCCCAAATATGTGTTATCTCGGACATACCCTTCTCGGCATTTACAGCTTTTCTTCGTTCGGGCCGATGGACATGATGGGCGAAGCTTGCTTACCAAGTAATGCTTAATATCCGCGGACGCCTGATTACACTCTTCTGGAGTCCATGTCTGTTGATCTGAACATTGATATTTGCCATTTTGTCTATGGATTAACGATTTTGGATTAACGCTTTGGTACTACGACCTAAACTACTTAAAAGAGAGTTTTAAGTAGTTTCATGTTTATTTTGCACTCATTTGACCTTTGACCTACTTCTCAGCCTCAGATGCATTTCCAGACGTGGCATGCACCCCTATCATTGTTGACACACATCAAGGATTACATTTAGCATGGGTACCATACTCTACTCAATTTTGCCATTAAAAGTAAAAATATCAATCTTTTTGGGGATTGGATGGCCAACTATTCTCCGGCGATAAAATTTACAATGTATTTGTATAACGATTGTCTTGTCGCACAGAATGATCAGGATGCTGCCAAAGGTTCAATGATTGACACAATAAGCAGCTATCCAGACTTTTAACCCGATATCGCCCAATGGACTCGTCTGTGTCACGGTTTGGCACACATTCAAAACCAATATATAAAATCCTTGTTCATTTTTTTTTCAAATGTTAGTTTTACTACAGAACTTTTATATTTACCAAAATATTTGAGATCGCCGCCGCTTCAGATCACGATCAACCTTTTTGTATTGGTAGGTGCAACTGGGTTAACCCTTGAGACGCCGAAGAAAATTACATCTGAAAATGTCGTCTGCATATGTCGTCTGCTGATTTTTTACAAACTTTTAAATAATATTTTTGCATACAGGCAAACAGTGATGGCCCAGATCAGACTGCACCTACAGGAGCAGTCTGATCTTGGTCCACATTGTCTGCAAAAATAGTACTTTTAAGGTAACCAGCAGACGGCAAAGCAGACGACAATTGTCGTGGTTGGCATTTTATGGGTTAATTGGCATTATACTGAAAGAAGAACTGTTGAAAATTTACTCCACACTGTTTGCAAAAAAAAAAAAAAAAAAAAAAAATACTTTTAACCTGCAGACGGCAAAGCAGACGACAACTGTCGTTATTGGCATTTTATTGGTTAATTGGAAAGAAGAACTGTTGAAAATTTGCTCCATACTGTTTGCAAAACAAAAAACAAAAAAAAAAACAAGTCTACTTTTAAGATAACCAGCAGACGGCAAAACAGACGACAATTGTGCTGATTGGCATTTTATGTGTTAATTGACAAATGATCACACCATTATACTGAAAGAAGAACTGTTGAAAATTCTAATTGATGAGTGAGGAAGTAGGCTGGTAAGGAGACAATGAATGAGAAATGACAATATTTTATGGGCCCCGTCAAGCGATTTTGGTACTTATCGCCTATGCGAGCAGCGAAAGTTCAGGCGAGCCTGCGCATCCGCGCAGTCTCGCCAGAACCTTCGCTGCTCGCTCATACAAGCAGTGAATCAAGAGGAACCTTCAGACAGAAAGCCATATCCCTGGCCCCTCTGAATGGCTGGGCATGTGCAGTTAAAATTTGTCAAGACGGAATGCTCGAAGACACAAATTCGCTTGGCGGGGCTCTTATCATTTAATAGCATTACAAAAGGTAAGTCCTTTGATATTGTGTTGTAAGCCAGTAACCTGATTTCTTACATTATCGCAATACTATACTTTCCGGTCTGTACTGTTGGCATCGCGTAATAATTTTTAAATTGAACTATTTCGTCAAAATAGCAACGCAGATTGTAACAAAACACTTGAATTGTTTTCGCTTACTTGTGTCTACAATACCTATATATATATATATATATATATATATATATATATATATATATATATATATATATATATATATATATATATATATATATATATATATATATATATATATATATATATAAACAGTTAGGAGGCCTTCATGCGGACTGAACAAATTATCTGTCGTAATCGGGACGGAAGTAAGGGCGAGGATTGTGGCCACGTAAAATCGCCTTAAGCCCCACCCCCCAGTGGAATTCGTTTCCGCTGACCGTTCCAAGGCGGTTCTTATGTTGCGGTTTATATTTGTAATGGTTTGTCTTTGGGTGTTTGTGTCGTTTATATTATTTAATTTTGGATAGCCTATTGGCCATTTTGGGGGAAAGTGACTGTCCTTTTGGCGTCCCGCTGTTGATGTTTCCATTAGTGTCTGTTTTTGCATGCTTGTGTTTCTTTCCCTTTGGTGTCTCTTTGCCGGGAGCTATGGGTTTATTGTATCGATTCCTGATCATTGTCTCCACTTCTACTTAGTAGAGAAGCGTAGCCTGATAGACATTTCGTGACAATTTAGTTACCGCTCGAATGCAAAATGCAAAGCTTGGATCGAAAATAGCACAACTGGTTTTGATGAGTGTCAATAAAATCGAGCCTCCCATCTTTTGACATGCCTGCCGTAAATACCTGGAATCTATAGAAAGCTGTAATGGTTACTTTTGGAAACACGAGGCGCACAACCATCATGTCACAAAGTCCGTGTAATAAACAGCTCTCTATCTCTCACTTATTTGGAGAAAAGTAGGATTTACAGGCTCTGTGGTATTCATTATTTACTTTTTTTTTTTTGCTCAAATAATATGAGTCAGCGCACGACAAAATCAACAATAAGGCATGCCACCCAACGAAGACTCAGATCCGCTTGCGCATCGTTGTGTGCTCTTAGGAAAGTTAAGAGCCCAATGCTCCTTTATGCAACAAGAGAAGTCTCTGGTAAGACTATATGGATGCGTACGCTGATCTGATTCTTCGCTTGGCGCACATGTAAATTGTAGGAAATGCTATGCCCCGGCTCATATATTGTGAGTTCCACTTAAACTCACCTCATTTGTTCCTGTATGGCTACGCACGGGAGCCATTGTCAGCGTGATTTCGAATTCTGCCCAACCGAGTGTGTACTTTCGACAGTATTTGTTTTCTATTACGTACTGTGCCGTTATAATGAATTTGCCGTTATAAAGAATCCCAGTTAGGAATATGGCAGATTATTATCGATGAGGCGATTCTAACAAATGTCTATACCATTTGTTTCTTGGATCGAGGCGATTCTAACAAATGACTTTCACATTTGTTTCTTGGAGTATTAAATTACAAGAATCTTTCATGACTATGGATTCGATTTGGGCATTTTCAACCCGAGGGAAGCCCACGTCCCTCGGAATCGAGCTAAGAATTCATTCCATTAAAATTGTCGTTGTAACGAGTTTTGCCGTTATAACAAATGCCGTTATAACGCGGGTCCTCTGTACTAGTACTCGTCAGGGCCGGATGTCTGTTGAAGTTTGATTAATCTCAAACCATAAAATTTAACATAATAATTGCAAGCTTCGATATCCATAGTATCCAGGCACCAATCATATAAGTCCTTGTGTAACAAAGCACAACGATACCTCTGATTCAATTAGATCTTAAATCATCCCATACTATCACAAATGAAAGAAGTCGAAACATGGAGGGACAACATTTAACAAAATAGACTGAGTCAGCAGCCCTTTCCCAAACAGGTGGTGACACAGATAATCCAAACGTAACTAAACAGGAACAACATAAAATAATTGGGAAAAGGATTAGAATCACCAACATAACAAACATTAAATAGATAGGATAAACGTAACTAAAATGAACAACTAAAAGCGGAAGAATCACAATCACCGTCATAACAACATACACAATTAGGGAAAACATCAGAATCACCAATATAAAACAGGAAGGAACCACAGCAATAGCACCGACTTGGAACGGTCTGTAAAAATGACTGCTGGGCTTAACATCGGGGTCTAACTGTTGGTTTTCTTTTGCTCCACCATTTGAGTGGTTTCTTGCTGTCGAGGCCTCGTCGTTGGTTCATCTCTGTGGTTGTTTGACTTTAGTGGTCGCGGAGATGTTGCACTGATGAGTTACGAAGCCTTCATGCGGACTGAACAAATTATTTGTCTCAATCGCGATAAAACAAAGGGTGAGGATTGCGGCTGAATAAAATCGATGTAAGCTCCCAGTACCACCCCACCCACCCCTAGTGCTATTCTTTTCACCGGCCGTTCCAAGGCGGTTCTTCTGTCGCGGTTTATTTTTGTTATGGCTTTGTTTTTTTCTTTGAGCGTGTGTATCGCTTGTTTTGGATAGCCAATTGGCTATTTTGTGGTAAAGTAAGTATCCTTTTGGCTATCCGCTATTTATGTCTCCATTAGGGTCTGTTGTTTCAGGTGTGTGTTTTTTTTCCCTTTGGTGTCTTTGATGGGCAGTGTTGGTTAATTGTATCGAGTCCTGATCATTGTCTTCACTTCTATTTTATGTATAGATGTTTAGTTATTTTTGTTTTCGGAAGTACTAGTGTTAGAAACGATCCAGGGCCGGATGTCTCTTGATGATTGATAGATATTTGCAATCTTCGGTTTCCATAGGATCCAGTCATGCATAATATTAATCCGAGTGTGCCAACGCACAACGGTTCCCAGTAACTCTTATCTGGCGGGACATGTAGAAAAAAGAGATAAATACGTTCTAAGAAGGGGTATCCATTGGACTACAGCAATGAAAAGTATAGAGTGTGCAAGTTTTTTCTGGGTCAGACTAGTTAGTTTCATCAGAGTAATTAGGCCTAATCAGGGACTCAAAACACTGTTCCATGAAAACGCCTTTTAAGGAGCGTAGTAGCGTAGTTGGTTATATCGTTGTTCCTGTATTGCTAGGCGCAGCAGCCCTTGCCAGCGTTAAAGTACCTGTGAACATAACTGAAAAAAAACGTTGTTTAAGCTTTCGAATCCTCACCATTGTTTCATCTCTGTGGTTGTTTGATTTTTGTGTTCTCGAAGGTGTTGCACTGATGAGTTAGAAGGCCTTCGTGCGGACTGGTCAAGTTATTTGTCTTAATCGCGACGGAAGTAAGAGGCGAGGATTGCAGCTGAGTAAAATCGATTTATGTTCCCGCCGCCACCAGCGGATTTCTTTCCACTGACTGTTCCAATGCGGTTCTTCTGTCGCGGTTTATTTTTGCTATGGTTTGTCTTGGAGTGTGTGTATCGCTTATATTATTTTGTTTTGGATAGCCATTTGGCCATTTTGTGGAAAAGGAACTGTCCTTTTGGCTTTTTGCTATTGATGTTTCCGTTAGGGTCTAGTTATTTCATGTTTGTAATTCTTTCCCTTTGGTGTCACTGCTTGGAGCTGTGGGTTAATTGTATCGATTCCTGATCATTGCCTTCACTTCTATTTATTTCGATTTCTGCAACCGCCCAATTTGTAGTTTCTTATTTCCTCACTATTACTTCTAGAAGTAAGATAGGCGCCATTTTACCTGATGGGTGTGTTATTTCATTGAGAAACAAAACGGAATATTCAGCTTCATCACGAAAATACGCGTATATAAGTTTGACCCCCTTGAGTCCCACTTTTATGTGGTAAAACCGAGGTTTATTTCTGCGATAAAATATAGATTATGGGTACTCGTTAGAACCGCCTCGATGAGGCGGTTCTAACGAGTACCCACAATCTACATTTTGAGCAGAAATAAGAAACATATCACCGATTTTCATCTGAAAATTTTCTCCCTCTTTTTACGGTAAAGTTTACAACGCATTTATATAGGCGTGTTTTCGTAATGTACTGACACTCTTGGTTTAAACTTTATTTTATTTGCATAATACATGAAAAGTATACAAAACAGAATATAATACGATTACAGTACAATGACTATACAAATGGGATTCAGAAAAAAGTCAAATGACTTATTCGAATCTGTATCCCAAGTGTTTGCAATACTATTATATGTACAATCTTATTGTAATTGTCATTCAATAATTATGAAATTCCTCACACTTTTGTAACTGTTTAAACATAAATGTAACAGATAGATAGAAGGGGCTCCACGGGGAGTGGAACATGCTTGCATTTTTTTAATAATTAAGAAGGCATTATGTTATGGACAACATTCAACAAAAAACCTGTAAAAAGCTGGATTTCATGCTGTTCAACATAGGTGTAAGAGTTCCCGCATTTGGAAGTAGCGTATCTAAATTTTCCTTATCTTAGTTATACCATATAAACACATGTGGTTAGAGGTAATTACTTTTAAAGTTGATGCATGGGTATAAACAGTCGATCGAACTAAATCAAAAGCGTTTACATTTTAATATGTAATCTTGCACCGCTGAGAAGATATCTTTATTTTGGTCGTCTGACAGGTCAGTGCTACCATATAAGAAAATATTTGCTGTTGGTTGACAATATATCGAGACTCTATTTAGCAGCTCTTGCCTGATCTGTCCAAAACGGTTGCATATAAAGAAAAAATGTGAAGTGTCCTTAACTGCGCCACATTCGCATAATATTAATAATAATATTTTTTCTGAAAAAGGTGTTGGCTTAAGGAGCTACAGTTCAGTCGTATTCGAGCATGATATATTTGTCCTAGTCGTGAACCAGATTGGTAGTATTGTGGGGGCTTGTTAATATTATTATTAAGTTTATTTTTAAAAGTTGCTGCAGACGGTGAGTTCTTAATATCTTCCGAAAGATTATTCCTAATTCGCGTGGATGAAGGAAGAAATGAATTATAGTACTGCTGGGATCTTGCAGGGATTGTCTGAAGGTTTGTCTCATTACGCAAATTATATCGAGATAGACTGCCTACAGTTGGTGGTACAAGTGAAGAGAGGTATTCGGGGGTAATATTGTTAACCATCTTAAAGTATAGGATGAGTTTGTGTTTTTTATCTCTCGATGCAAGACTTTCCCACCCTGTGTCCGATAGAAGTGATTGGATTGATGCAAGTTTAGTTGCTCCCGTGACAATACGAGCAGCTTCATTTTGGATTTTTTCCAAGTCGTTTGACTCTTGCTGAGTGCAGTTATCCCAAACAACATTGGCGTATTCTAAAAGTGGTCTTATAAAAGATATAAATATAGTTTGAAGAGACTTTCTATCAAGCTGGAATTTCAGTCTACGCATAATATTTATGCGGAACCATGCTTTTGCTTTAACAAGTTCTATATGTTCGTGCCAGGAACAGTCCTTTGAAAAGGTGAGACCTAAGTGTTTGTGGAAGTCCACATCATTAATTAATTGTTGATTCATGTTAAGCGGTGGATGGAGGGGTTTATTATGTTTCCGTGATAATACCATGGAGTCAGATTTCGCTGGGTTGAAAGATACAAGCCATTTAGTCGCCCACGAATGTATTTTGGCAAGGTCTGCATTCAATTCATCAGCCGCATGTATAGGGTTGTCTACAATAATATAAAGGCTGGTATCGTCGGCGAAGAGCCGTATACAAGAGTAAATATCGTCTACAATGGCATTGATGAAGATAAGAAAAAGTATAGGTCATAAAATAGATCCCTGCGGTACACCTGCTTTAAGAGGTGCCCAGGAAGAAGCAGATCCAGGTAATACTACTCTCTGTTTCCTGTTTTCCAAATAGTCCTTAAGCCACGCCAGGAAAGAGCCAGATATCCCAGTAGATTCGAGCTTATAGAGAAGGCCACGGTGCCACACTCTATCAAATGCCTTGCTTATATCGCAAAACACTGCGCGAACTTCTTTGCCTTGGTCAAGAGATTGACAGAAAGTGTTATATATATCTACAAGCTGATTGACTGTAGAGTCACCGGGAATAAATCCTGACTGTAATGTTGTCAGTATGTCATTATCTCGGATGAAATTAAATAAATGTTTATGAACTATTTTTTCTAAGACTTTGCCTACAGCACTGAGAAGAGATATAGGCCTATAATTAGAAACAACTGAGGGGTCGTCTTTTTTAAAAATAGGAGTTACATTTGCTTCCTTCCACATCAAAGGTACCTTGCCAGAGGTTAACGAGAAGTTAAATAAATCACTAAGAGGAAAAGAAAGAGGTTGAGCTAGTTCCTTCAATACGCGGTTGTTTATAGAGTCGGGGCCCGTTGCCTTGCCTAATTTTAAGGATTTTAAAACGGATTCAACTTCGGAGGGTGAAGTAGAGACAGAACTCAAGCTATGTCCAGGAGGGGGAAAGTCAAATGATAAGGTGGCATTTGTTTCGTCCAGCTCAGTTTGTCCTACAAAGAAATCGTTCATTAGCCTTGCCTTGTCAACCTCTTCTGTGTAGACAGTATCATCTTTGTATAACGGAGGGACTGAGGATGATTGGTCAGGTTTTATAAACTGCTTAAGAGTCTTCCACCAGTCACGTGGTCCTATATCGTTATTATTAAGTTTTGCCGCCAATTTGTCTATTTGTTGTTGTTTAAGCTTGCGAATTTCTGCTGTAGTATTATTTCTTACGCGTTTATAGCTTTCAAAGTCTGTTATGTTATTTGTTCTTTTCAATTTTTTGTATAAACGTTTGCGTTTTCTAATTAATTTTTTAGCATCGTTTGTTAACCAGGAAGGATCAGATTGTCGTATCTTAACTCTTTTATTGGGGATGTGTTTGTCAGCTAGTTCTGAGATACGTCTTGTTATATTAGATGCATAAATATCTATATCAATGTTCTTAAGTGTTTCCCAGTCAGTTTCTCGAATATCGCGAGTAAAAGATTCATAATCACCGCGATCAAATAACCGTATATGCCTGTAGAAGGCAGGAACTACATTTTTATGAAAGTTTAATACAAAATAGACTGGACAATGGTACCTAATATTTTGATCGAGAAATGGGTCACCTACCCCGCTTAAAAGTATACTATTTTTATTGGAAGTAAAGACCAAATCTATAATAGAAGATGAGTTCTCAGTGAAATGGGTTGGCTCCACTATTATCTGGTCTATGCTGAATTGTTGACAGATATCAGAAATTTTTTGGTTGGTTGCGTTTTTAAGGGTATCGAGATTGAGGTCACTTGTAATAAATACGTCTTTTATATTACTATCAAAGGCAAGACTAATTGAATCTTCAATAACAGACATGATTTGGGAAGGGGAATTGGGGGGTCTATAGAAAGTTCCTAGAAGAAATTTTCTGTGGTGAACTGTGACTTCGACCCAGATGCACTCAATATTCGGTAATTCAAGATCGCTCCGACGACGGGAAAATACGTTGTCCTTAATGTAGACGCATACCCCTCCGTGGTTATCGCCACCTCGGTCACGGCGATAAAGTTTGAATCCATCTAGTTTTATGGAGTCGTCGGGTATATTTTGGTTAAGCCAAGTTTCTGTTAAGCAGATGATAGAAAAATTTCTTAGTTCAGTTCCTATCAAATCAATTTTATTAGTGATGCTTTGGATGTTGTAATGAACTATAGAGAAGTATTTTGATAGTAATGCATCATCCATGTCTATTAAGTCAGTTTCAGTTTGAGATAAATTCGGGCCGGGGTTGAGTTCGATATCCCCTGATCGTTGTAGTAAAAGTGATAGAATTATCAATAATTCAAAAAGCGTAATGTGTTTTATTCCTTTAACTTTGCAGTGGCGAACGTAATGTAAGCCTATCCGCATCCTGTAAAGTTGAATATCACTCATTCAATTCTAAGAGAAGGTCCTGTGGAAGGTCCTGACACTCTTCAAAACCAGTACTGCTATTTTCGCCACTACTTTGCATCGCTTCTACTTTTTGCATGTTGGTATCAAATAAGCAGCAATGGGGAAAACAAAAACTATAAACTAAACAACCTGTAGCATTTATGTTCTGTGCAGCCATAAGCAGTAATAATGTCAATGAATGAGATTATAACAACGCACGGAAGTGTCGCACTTCCAGGCTAGTCGGCCCTCACTCTGAGATTTGTGATTCCTAATATTTTCGATTTTCAATTTGGAAACATCAGTCCCGTTGTGAGATTGGCTTACGATCTGGGAATCGGCCATTGATAAGGGACCGATTCACGACCTAAAGAAAAAGAAATGAAGGCCACGATCAGGAATCGATACAATAACCTCACGCCTTCCAAGATACCAGAGGGAAAGAAACACAAACATAAACAACTTCACCAAGCCACAAGCGGAAGTCCATAAGGACAGCGACTTTCAAACTATCTTGAGATCACGCCTATATAATTTTGATCCCCTTGAACCCCACTTTTATATAGTGAAACTTGGGCTTATAGGGATCAAACTTATGTTTCTTATTTCAGCTCTAAAATGTAGACTGTGGGTACTCGTTTGAACCGAGGCGGTTCTGACAGATACTCACAATCTATATTTTGTGCAGAAATAAGGAAAATATCACTATTTTTCATCTTAAAATTTTCATTTTTTCGGCAATAAAGGTTACAATGTATTTGTATAGGCGTGTTTTCGTAATGCAAAACAAAATGGCCAAATATTAGCCATAGATACGTGCAAAGACGAACTAAATCAATAATAACTCCAACAGAATGGATGGGTCAGTAAAAACAATTTACTGGGGATGGGTGCTAAATGCAATTTTACGAGGCAACAATCCTCGACATTGGTTCTTTCGTGATTTAGACGTAAAAAAATTGCTGAGCCCGCACGAGGCTTCCTAACTCATTAGTGCAATTTCTCCAAGAAAATAAAAATCGAACGAAAACAGATGAAACAACGACGAAAACACGACAACATGAAACCAGTGAAATGCTGGATCAAAACGAACAGTTGGACATATGTGGGTTTGTTTGTTTGAATTGGAGTTTAACGGCCCAGTCAACACTATTGAGGTCATTTTAGAGCCGGTCAGTTTACCTATCAACACTTTCCTGAGCAGGCTTATACGTAAGGGTTTAACCAGTACAGTGAACATTCTTTCGCAAGAAAAGGACATATGTCGGACCACTATGAAGACGTAACATGCGGAAAGTCAAACAGACAGTTAATTTCCCACAAAATCACGAAAACGCGCCTTTATATTTTTGACCCACTTCATCACGCGAACGAGTGTGTTATCGTTATGGAACGGCCAGTAAAAAGTTTTTACTGCGGGGAGGGGGGGGGCTTAAATCGATGTTTCGTGGCCACAATTCTCGCCCTTGGTTATGACGTGGTTCAGAGTAATTAGTTGTTCAGTCCGCATTATGAACAATAAAAGAAAATCAAACAAATGCAACCTTTTCTTTAGAGTCCTGTTTCTTTATGAATAAAAGACACATATAAATAGGAACTAGGAAATGCAACAACTAGATATGTTTCCTAAAGTTGTATCCATTTGATAGCTGACGTCATATTCATTATGACATATTTATCCCGTTAACACGTCCGTGCGGTAATTGCCCTTGTAAACCAAAGTAAAAGTCTGCCCGTAAAACTTCATAGTGCAGATTGTATTTTCTTGGGATCATTGAGTTCATTTAGACTCATTTTGAAAATGGAGTTCTGCTTAAACCGGTGCTAGAGGGCGTGGGCGTTGTAACACATTTCAGTCGAGTATGCTATTTCCGTTTATTTGGTATATTCTCTGCTTCAAAAGGGTCCAGATATTCAGAACTTTTTATATATAGAGGATCTAAGATGACTGTTCATGTACTTTTGAATTTATTAAACGAGTTGAGGAAAAGGGATAATATGCGAGGCTTCGCCGAGCATTATATCCCTTTTTCTCAACGAGTTTAATAAATTTAATAATAGACGTCTCGCATTTTATCCCTTTACCCCAATTCGTTTAGTAAACTCAATCATACTGTACCTGAACACCAATGTAAGATTCTATTTATCATATGACCTTTAAAATGTAATTTATTCACGATTTTGAACAAAAAATGCCAACATTCCGCCATAAAGGAATGCGACGTCATGAAAGACGTCGTACGTGTAACATTACGGAGCGTATCTTACAAATTTACATATTTAATCCACTAGTGGATTACTGAATTCATTACATGGCAATATCAAATCGATGTTTCGTGGCCACAATTCTCGCCCTTGGTTATGATGTGGTTCAGAGTAATTAGTTGTTCAGTCCGCATTATGAACAATAAAAGAAAATCAAACAAATGCAACCTTTTCTTTAGAGTCCTGTTTCTTTATGAATAAAAGACACATATAAATAGGAACTAGGAAATGCAACAACTAGATATGTTCCTAAAGTTGTATCCATTTGATAGCTGACGTCATATTCATTATGACATATTTATCCCGTTAACACGTCCGTGCGGTAATTGCCCTTGTAAACCAAAGTAAAAGTCTGCCCGTAAAACTTCATAGTGCAGATTGTATTTTCTGGGGATCATTGAGTTCATTTAGATTCATTTTGAAAATGGAGTTCTGCTAAAACCGGTGCTAGAGGGTGTGGGCGTTGTAACACATTTCAGTCGACTATGCTATTTCCGGTTATTTGGTATATTCTCTGCTTCAAAAGGGTCCAGATATTCAGAACTTTTTTATATATAGAGGATCTAAGATGACTGTTCACGTATTTTTGAATTAATTAAACGAGTTGAGGAAAGGGATAATATGCGAGGCTTCGCCGAGCATTTTATCCCTTTTTCTCAACGAGTTTAATAAATTTAATAATAGAAGCCTCGCATTTTATCCCTTTACCCCAATTCGTTTAGTAAATTCAATCATACTGTACCTGAACACCAATGTAAGATTCAATTTATCATATGACCTTTAAAATGTATTTTTTTTTTCACGATTTTGAACAAAAAATGCCAAAATTCCGCCATAAAGGAATGCGACGTCATGAAGGACGTCGTACGTGTAACCTTACGGAGCGTATCTAACTAATTTACATATTTAATCCACTAGTGGATTACTGAAATCATTACATGGCATTATTAAATTCTCAGACGCGATGTCATATAATAAATAGAGATTCTCACATGAGATTTCATGTATTATTAGGTCCTTCTGTGGGGTTTGCCGGTACCAAAGTGTGGCCGGTTTCGGGCCTGCTAGGGGGGCATTGCTCGACCAAGTCTGTCTTCCCAGACGTCCGATGGGCGGGGATGAAGATACCGGTTGTGTAGATATGAAGAAGTGCACTTTGCCTTACGGGTGTGTTGTCCAAATGATATGTGATTGGTTGTTAAGTGCATTGATTTCTGATCTATCTTTGTATGGCGTAAGTTTGTGCCTAGTGTTAGAGATAAGTCATACCGTGCTGTCGCAAAAATTTTGACTGTGGACCCATATAGGCGTTTCTGACGGGCACCCAGCAACGAGGGTCTACGGAAAAAAATCCATATGTGTACCCATAAACAAAAAAATGCTTAATTAATGCACTTTGTCGCAGGGACGAGTTATCCCATTGTTTAGTTTTGCATGACTGTACATAGCGTATGATATCACTATGCCCAACACTATACTGTTTTAAACCGACATCCTCTACTCGTAAAATGCATGCAAACAAAAAGGATTTACGGCCACGCCCCACTCTTTAATGATTTTGACTGTATCGGCTAGCAGCCAAGTTTAATACAATATTTTGCACTGTCACTTGCAAAATAATGTGTACTAGGTGGGTGGAGCATGTCCGTAATATCCTGCTACACAGTCATGTAGACTTGTTCTTACTATGGTATATTCCACACATTTCCAAGCTGGAAAACTCCGTTTTAATCCATCCATAATCATAACTATGTCACAAATTTAATACTAAGGTGTAGCCTGTCTACCACGTGCGCGCACGATTTTGTATACAGTTCATTGATTACAACAGTTCCTGACCTTGTAGTTTTGTATTGTAAACGTACTTTTTATGCGTTAACTGTTGTCGGATGATTAGTTGAGGGTGACGTCGTTTTTTTTTTTTTTTTTTTTTGTCGTTGGACATTGCCCTCTGTTGTCAAAAGGTGACGACGCTTTGGTTATGATTATTATAACGGTATGGTGTGCCCTGCCAGCCAACTGGGGTGGTGGTGATAACAGTGCAGCCTGTCAAACCTACCTATGGTGGTGTTTTCTCTTACGACACTGTCTACTTATCATCCGACAACAGTAAGATGTGATACTGGCATTCTATCATTGATGTTGCTGTTGTTGTTATTCGGTACAGGGAGAAGATCCGGACATGTTGTTCGTCGCATTTATTTACTTATCCTAGGTATGAAGAACAAGCCTACGGGTATTATCTGAAGTTGCTACGTACTTAAACAGAATGTGGGAGAAGAACTTTACTGCACTATTGCACTTTACTAGGCCCGGTACCTACATGTTACACTAATGCAGAATGCAGGCGGTGATGACCTGGATTCGACATTACAGTTGCTCAAGCGGGACTAGGCCATCGCTGTCTCCATGTGCGATAAGGGCCCTTTTATGATGATCACGCAGCATATAAGTTGCATATTCTCCCTCATACTATTAATAGTTTATAACCGTGTACCACCTTAGCTACCATATATCTGTATTAATAAGTTATTCCTTATATGTCATGTAAATGACTGAAGAGAATAAAGTTTTGTCTGTCTGTCTGTCTATTAAATTATTAAACGAGTTTAGGAAAAGGGATAAAATGCGCGGCGTCGCCGAGCATTTAATCATTTTCCTCAACCAGTTTAATTTAATAATACATGAACAAAAAAGCAAGATTCTAATCTTCATATGACATTCTGTACATTGCTGCAATGTTTTCCAAAGAGTTCTTTGGTAGTGGATGTTGTGAAGTGCATGTTTACATGTGGCGTCATCAAAAGCGCACTTTTGCACGCACTACGTTGATCCAGGTACTCAGTGAGAAAATGTTTACGCATGTTAGAATTAAGAAATAGATCAGCTCTAGCTGTGATTTGTTGAGTAATAAATCACAGTTTGGAGGTCAGTTGTAAAGTAGACAAATCACGAGCGCGTAGCGCGCGTGATTTGTCTACTTACAACTGACCGACAAACTGTGATTTATTACCCAACAAATCACTGGCCAGGGCTGATCTATTTCGATTCTAACACGCTGCAAATCGGCAATAATGTTGTTGTTTCCTTCAAAATCCCACAACTTTTCGCCATTATTAGAAGAAATCCCGTTAAAACTTATCGACTGGAACACATGTATTTATATCCTTTTCTAACTTTTTCGCTGCGAGAAAATGACGTTACACCGTCTAACGTCAAGGAAATCGACTAGTCTAGTGACGTCATAAATTTGCAGTTTTAATGACGTCACTCGTCACGCTCTTCTTTGTCGTGATTTGTTGTAGAATAAAACACAGTTGTTTTCCATTGCCTATATAGGCGCACTGTGTTAGAATGAGAATTTTATAACGGAATACAATTACATAAAGGACGGAAGGAATTTGAAACAAACAAAACTTTTAATTTATTCATTAACTGATCATGTTTTGGTGCATGTATACTGGCTTAATGTATTATCGCGGTTTATGTATTTTCGCGGCATGGGTGTTTTTCCGTCATAACAAACCGCTACGCCACCTAGCGAATGATTTTCTTTGGAAATTCCCGCCACAAAAGATCACACTTTAGTTGACACACATTGATTTCAGAAATATACCGTTGGGACATGAAAAAAGTAATTTTTCAAGGTGGAAGCATTTTAAGAACAATAAAAACAACATCGCTGTTAATGGTCTGTATACCCATCTCTTTCAGTAACCTCATATTCAGTCAAAAATATATAAAATCTCAAGATGAATACTGACCTAGATCGTATATTTGATAAGGTCAATGGGCAGATGTGTTTGACCCACATGACTGTCCAATGAGCGCTTCCGTCTGGCAAAATATTATAAGTACCGCGAGACCACATGACATTTTTTTCAAAATGGCGGTGCTGCAGTTGCTGTTAATCTCAATGCGGTACTCTGCCATCAACATTGACGGACTGAAAATATTCTTCACCAGCATCTAAATAAGATTTCAAGTTAGAAAAAAATTGACATTATTTTTGGAATTTATGTAGCTGTATTATTTAATTTATTTTCGCCGTCATAAGTACCGCGAAAATACATAACACTGGGCTAATTATATTGCTTTAAATTCTCACCGACTGTGCAGTGACTCCAACATGGCGGATGCCGCAATTCAGCAAAGGCGAGCACGAGAGGGTAATATATTTTTAACGGCTTTATGAATAATAATTGCCCCTGCACTTTCCTATCATTTCTTTGCAGTATAACTAATTAATTATATTTTTTACTCTTGTTCAAAGCCATAGAGTGTGGGTATTTATTAGAACCGCCTAAATGAATCGGTTCTTATGAACATGCTCATTCTAGGATTCGATATAAAAAGATTTGATTTGAGGTTTAACGTCCCCGTCAACACTGTAAAGGTCATTTTGGAGACTTGGCTTCCAATTTTGTGGGACTTTTACCCGACATTGAGATGAAATGACACCTCAAGCCCTGTCGCCAAAAGAAAACAATAGGGTTTATTAGCAATGACGGTCCGCCTCGCACCGCGGTTCCTGGACAGGCTTAGATCCTCTAGCGGTTTACCAGTACTAGTGAGCGGGCCGGATTCAGCTCTGCGTGGAAGCATCATGCAGCCCATATATTTCTTCAAGCCCCTATGGGCGGGGCCGTCTCGGAGATGTAGCAATGGTTAGTAAGAAATGGAAGTGAAGGCAATGATCAGGAATCGATACAATTAACCCACAGCTCCAATCACAGACACCAAAGGGAAAGAAACACAAACATTAAACAACAAACCCTAATGGAAACATCAACAGCGGAAAGCCAAAAGGACAGTTACTTTGCCTCAAAATTGCCAATTGGCTATCCAATACAAAAAAAAATTAAGCGATGCACACACTCAAAGACAAACCATAACAAAAATGAAACTTGACAGAAGAACCGCCTTGGAATGGTCAGCGAAACGAATTCCACTGGGGGAGGGGCTTATATCGATTTTACTTGACCACAAAGCCTTCAAGCGGACTGAACAAATTATTTGCCTAAACCGCGACAGAAGCAAGGGCGAGTATCCTGGCCAAGTACAATCGATTAAACCCCCGCGCCACATCACGAAAACACGTCTATATAATTTTGAACCCCTTGAATCCCACTTTTATATAGTAAAACTGGGGTTTCCGGGGGTATACCTTATTTTTTCTTATTTCTGCTCTAAAATATAGATTGTGGGTACTTGTTAGAACCGCCTCGATGAGGTGGTTCTAACGAGTGCCCACAATCTATATTTTGAGCAGAAAAAGAAAAATATCAGAATTTTTCATCATAAAATTTTCATTTTTTTTTCGGCAATAAAGGTGGCAATGTAAATGTATAGGCGTGTTTGCGTAATGATCCCAAATAAAATACTTTTTTTCTAAGGTGGTTCTTCTGTCGTAGTTTATTAGTTCGTCTTGTCATAACAAAAGTGAAGGCAACGCTCAGGAATCGATACAATTAACCCATACCTCCCATCAGAGACACCAAAGGGAAAGAAACAAAAACATGAAATAACTAAATCCTAATGTAATCATCAACAGCGGAAAGCAAAAAGGACAGAAACGTTGCCACAAAATGGCCAATTAGCTACCCTAAACAAAAAGATATAAACGATGCGCACATTCAGAGACGAACTACAACAAACATTAAATGCAACAGAGGCCCACACACTAGTACTGGTAAACCGCTTAGAGGATCTAAGCCTACCCAGGAACAGCGGTGCGAGGCGGACCGTCCATGCTAATAAACCCTATTGGTTTCATTGGGTGACAGGGCTTGAGATGTCATTTCATCTCAATGTCGGGTAAAAGTCCCCAGAAATTGGAAGCAATGTCTCCAAAATGACCTTTACAGTGTTGACGGGGACGTTAAACCTCAACTCAAACAAACAAAAAACAAATGCAACAGAAGAACTGCCTTGGAAGGTCAATGCAAAGTATTTCACTGGGAGTGAGGGTGGGGATGTGTGGGGGGGGGGGCTTAAAAATACCACAGGTGGTCCCAGTAGGTCAGTCTGATGCGCGTCTGACTGCTGATCAGGAGGAAGCGGGTTCGATACCTACCGTGGTCAGCAACATTCTCTCGTGAGGTCTTTTCTACGGTCATTCTTCCCATACCAAAAAGGACAGTTGTCAGTTTCTGGCGAAAATAAGCGTCGTTTACTGGTTAACCGCTTAATTATGAGCCTGCCCAGGGTAGGTAAACTGACAGGCTAAAAATGACCAAAATAGTGTTGACTGGGCCGTTGAACGATACAAACAAAAAAGCAAACCTGGCAACAATAATCGGCCTTACGTCGTGGCTTAGACAAACAATCTGTCCAGTCCGTTTGAAGGCTTCCTTTTCCAAGGCGGTTCTTCTGTCGCGGTTTATTTTTGATATGGTTTGTCTTTGGGTGTGTGTGTATCGTTTTTATCTTTTTTGTTTTTGGATAGCGAATTGGCCATTTCGGGGGAAAGTAACTGTCCTTTTGGCTTTCCGCTATTGATGTTTCCATTTGGGTCTGGTTATTTAATGTTTGTGTTTCTTGTGTTTCAGATAAGCCACAAGGGTGCGCAATTCATACCAATCGGAATCTTATGTAAATATTATCAAGTATTGCTTATATTTGTATTTGTCTTTTTGTGGGAAAGTAACTGTCCTTTTGGCATTCCGGTTGTGATGTAGACATTAAGGTTTGTAATTTCATGTTCGTGTTTCTTTCCCTTTGATGTCTCTAGTGAGAGGTGTGGGGGTAATTGTATCGATTCCAGATAACTGACTTCACTTCTATTTTGAAGCACATAAATGAGAAAACTACCACACTTTTTCATCAGAAAAAAGATCTATTTTTACGACTGAGAAATAATACATTATATCACATGGACAGGTTGTTAAAAACCGTACTGGAAACTTTCAAGTGACCGAAACATAAATATTACAGTACATCACGAAAACACGCCTATATAATTTTGACCACCTTGAATCCAACTTTTATATAGTAAAGCTAGGGTTTCCGGGGGTAAACCTTATTTCTGCTCTAAAACATAGACTGTGGGTACTCGTTAGAACCGCCTCATCGAGGCGGTTCTAACGTGTGTCCACAATCTATATTTTGAGCAGAAATAAGAAAAATATTGTAATTTTTCATCTTAAAATCTTCATTTTTTCGGTGATAAAGGTGGCAATGTATTTCTATAGGCGTGTTTGCGTAAAGGACCCTCGTTATATCGATAGTGTTTGTTCCATTCCATCACGAAACACGCTTATGTAATTTTGACCGCCTTGAACCCCACCATTACGCAAACACGCCTATACAAATACACTGCCACCTTTATCGCCGAAAAATGATGAAAAACTGTGATATTTTTTCAATTTCTGCTCCAAATATAGATTGTGAGCACTCGTTAGAACCGCCTCATCGAGGCAGTTCAAACGAGTACCAACAATTTATATTTTAGAGCAGAAATAAGAAAAATAAGGTATACCCCTGGAAACCCCAGTTTTACTGTATAAAAGTGGGGTTCAAGGGGGGTCAAAATTATATAGGCTTGTTTTCGTGATGTATCCTTTTGAAGCAAGGAATTCACCACAGAACTGAAATTATGGAGTGTGCATGTTTTCTGGGCCAGACTAGCTAGTTTCGGCCAATTAGGCCTCATCAGTGACCCTCAGATATTTTCGAAATTCAACAATGGAATCAATGATCCCGAAGGACAAGAATATAAGAATCTGATATGGGGCTCTGTTGTAGATTAGCGTTTCCAACCCGAGGGATGACCGTGCTGAGCGGAACCGAGGCTACGCCGAGGTTCCGCTCAGCACGGTCATCCCGAGGGTTTGAAACGCCCATCTACAACAGAACCCCATATTGGGTTCTTTTTCTTGCACAACACCTCCGGTTAGTTTTGACAGCTCGCACATGTATATTGTTTACGAAATAAAAGTAGTGCGGAAGTAGTCCCGGCAGTTGAATAGAATTGAAGCGCATTTATGTTAGTTGCCTGGGTCGGAACACCAGGGTAAGAACATACATTTCTATCCCAGGGTAAAATCGCGGATTTCCCTGTCTGGTGTGCAAGAAAATATAATCTACACTATGATGTAGAACAGGGAGACGTTTTACCGCCCCCACACATTCCAACACACCAGCTGTAGTGAAGTTAAATATGTTCTATAAAAGGGTTATTTTTTATACAGTTAAACTGAGGTTTAGAGGGCATACCTTTTTTCTTATTTCTGCTCTAAAATATAAATTGTGGGTGAGCGTTAGATCCACCTATCTATATTTTGACCAGAAACAAGAAAAATATCACAATTTTTCATCTTAAAATTTTCGTTTTATTCGGCTGGAAAGTTGACAATATATTTGTACAGGCGTATTTTCGTAATGATATTTTGGCCTGAAAAAGAATTCTAAAAAATATAACAATAAGGTGTAGCTGCACATGTAGTATAATGCGAAATAAAGGGAGTTTTTTTTTTTCGTATTACTTCAAGAAACAAGTGTGTTGGGGTGGTTGCATGGGGCGAAGGTGTCGTTCATCATATAGTCTTGCGGCACTGGCGTGTCCAACTGATATTATCTTACCATCAGGAAAACACGCCATATAATTTTGACCCCCTTCAACCTCAATTTTATATAGTAAATCTAGGGTTTCAGGGGGTATACCTTATTTTTCTTATTTCTGCTCTGAAATATAGATTGTGGGTACTCGTTAGAACCGCCTCGATGAGGCGGTTCTAACGAGTGCCAACAATCTATATTTTGAACAGAAATAAGAAAAATATCCCATTTTTTCATCTTAAAATTTTCATTTTTTTCGGCGATAAAAGTGGCAATGTATTTGTATAGGCGTGTTTGCGTAATGATTGGACAAAACCAGCTTTCCATGATGCAGGTACGGAGAGAATGGAAATATTATTTCTCCTGTTTCTAAATTTCTGTTTACACGGATTTCCTGTTTCTCTCTTGACTCTCATTTTCACCACCTCTACTATCCCTTCTATCACTTTTATCCTTTCCTCGGGGGGACGACACAAGGGTTGACATGTCGTTAAAACTAAATACATAAAACAGAAGAGAAGGCAATGATCAGGAATCGATACAATTTACCCACGGCTCTCATCAGAGACACCGAAGGGAAAGAACCACAAATATGAAACACCTAGACCCTAGTGGAAACATCAATAGTGGAAATCCAAAAGGACTGTTACTTTCCCACAAAATGACTAATTGGCTATCCAAAATATAGAGAATACCAGGTTAGTGTGTTTTGATATCAAGTTTATCAGGCAAGGCTTCGAGAACGCTTGTAGAATCGCGAGGCTTGCCGAGTGATTCTACATGCGTTCTCGAAGCCGAGCCTGATAAACTTGATATCAATGACACGAATCTGGTATTCTATTTATCAGTTTATCCCCTTGTACACTCTTAAATAAGCACATTACGGTAAGTTATTGATGGTCCTCAGTGCATCCCAGCATTCTGATGGTCGATATATTTAGAATAAGCTGACCATGTTTTTCCTATGATATTTTTGATTAATGTAATTTTGCCATTTTCCCAGTTACAATAACATTTTTGCGTCATTTTCCAGTAGTCCGGTTCTTACACATAAGTGCAATGTCATGTTGACGTGATAAAGCTCACTTATCCTGAGAAAGCATATCTTTATCAGGTCAGTGCGTAACAATGCAATATATATAGGGGATAACTGAAAAAAAATATATTACAAGCGATACACACACTCAAAGACAAACCATAACAAAATAAACACAGAACTTGTCGCTATAACGAGGTTTGTCGCTATATCAAATGACGGTATCAAGAGGTTTGACTGTTTTCTTTGTCCTAAATTTGCAAATTCGATAAAATTTCGGAGTGTCTATTGCCAGACGTCTGTCAATAGCAGAAAGTCGGTAAAAATGCTATTGCCATACGCTGTCAATAGCAGAAAGTTGGTAAAAATGCTAATGCCTGACGTCTGTCAATAGCAGAAAGTCGGTAAAAATGCTATTGCCAGACGTCTGTCAATAGCAGATACTCGATAAAAATGCTATTGTCAGACGTCTGGCTATAGCAAAAAATGCTATTGACAGACGCCTGAGTTTAATGTAGTGATCTGTTGTTTGAGTAACTTGTTCTTTCTTTTCTGAAAAAAAACGAAGATATTAGATTCTGTTTAACATGTTTTTTCTTATATCATATTACTCTTTTTATGTCATTTTTCCCTACGACTTAAAATTACATTTTGAAGTGATCCAAAAGTCAGATTGTGAAAAGCGTTTTTTTTTTTTCTGCTTTTACTTACAATTGTGGTTAGAAGGAACTATATTGGTGTGGGTAAAAATATTCGTCGGTAGAGCAGAATGAGAGTTAGAGTTTTACGTCTAACCAACAGCTAAGGTCATTCGGAGACGGGCCATCGGTTTTAAGACTCATCCGAAAGTCTGGAGAAGCCTGGGATCGATAATGCGACCCCTGGTTCACAAGGTGAGTAGCATAACCACTATACCACGGAGGCTACCTCGTCGGTAGAGCAACATTTCAACAAAACGAATACTTAAGAACCCAAACATCTAAATTTTATCAGACGTAGTTCTTTCAAGATAACCTCCATTTCCACCCGGTTAACAAGTCCGTGTAATTAACATCGTTGTTGGCCTCGCGTTATATAGGAAGCTGTTGGGGTTACAAGGTATACATTTTGTTTTATTTGTTCTGTTGTGACAAAGACTTAGAACCGCCTTGTCATCACGAAAACATGTCTATATAATTTTGACCCCCTTGAAACCCACTTTTATATAGTAAAACTTGGGTTTACAGGGGTGAACTTTATTTCCTTGTTTCTGCTCTAAAATATAGATTGTGGGCACTCGTTAGAACCGACTTGATGAGGCGGTTCTAACGACTACCCTCAATCTATATTTTGAGCCGAAATAAGAAGAATATCACATTTTTTAATCTTAAAATTTTAGTTTTTCGGCGGTAACGTTTACAATGTATTTGTATAGGCGTGTTTTCGTAATGATATACATTACGATAACACGCCCGAGCGACATAGTGAATTTTTTCACATCTCCAAAATGGCCATTTTCTGATGAAATTCCTTGATATTTTTCTTATAAATACGGCAAACATAGGTTGTGGGTGCTCGTTAGAACCGCCTCATTGAGGCGGTTCTAACGAGTACCCACAACCTATGTTTTGGAGCAAAAATAAGAAAAATAATGTATACCCCCCTACACCCCATTTTTCTCTATATAAAGTGGGGTGTAGGGGGGTCTTCGTTTCACGGACCTGTTCACGTGAAGCATATTTTCAAACGATCATATGTAATCGAAAGTAATCACAATGTTGTAGCAGGCTATCCTCTGATATGTTTTATTACTAGGTGCAACAAATCTTTGCATTATATGGCATGGATGTGTGAGCATAATCTGATTCGTTTTAAAAAATATCCACCTCCACTACAGCTGGTGTCTGGGAATGTGTAGCGGCCGTAGAATGTCTCCCTGCCCTACACCATAGTGTAGTTTATATTTTCTTGTCCTTTGGGATCATTGATTCCATTGTGAAATTTTGAAAAAAGTTGAGGGTCCCTGATTGGGGGAGCCTAATTGGCCGATACTAGCTAGTCTGGCCCAGAAAACATGTACACTTCATATTTTCCGGTTCTGTGGTGTATTTCTTGCTTCCAAAGGATAACCCTTTTATAGAACATGTTTTAGAAGGCTACTTTTCACTGCTGCTAAGTTTTACATACAGTCGGATTTCAATGGCTCGATCACCTTTGGGACCATGCCAATTTATTCAAGACATTGGCAGTTCTAACTGCTGAAGTTTAACCCTTTTGGTACTAAAATGGAACAATTCTCCTTCTATATACCACGTATCCATTTCAAAAGTAAGGGGTTTCAGGTTGTGTTTTCTTCAAAATTAATTTGAAAAATGGCTTAACTTTTCGCAAACACTGTAGGTCTTGATCAGACTCCGCATTCTGCGGCGTCTGATCTACGCCTGCAGTGTTTTGTCAATTACCCGTTTCGGGTTTTCTCATCACAAAAACACGCCTATATAATTTTGACCCCCTAGAACCCCACTTTTATATGGTAAAACTGGGGTTTCCGGGGTTGAACCTTATTTTTCTTATTTCTGCTCTAAATTATAGATTGTGGGTACTCGGTAGAACCGCCTCGATGAGGCGGTTCTTACGAGTGCCCTCAATCTATATTTTGGGCAGAACTAAGAAAAATATCACATTTTTTTCATCATATTTTTTTTTTTTTTTTTTTTTTCGGCGATAAAGGTTGCAATGTATTTGTATAGGCGTGTTTGCGTAATGTGGTGCGAAATGGGTTTATCTGGGTGCCAGATCCAGAGGCATAGTATACATATCTTTTCGGTTTTCCTTAAAATAAATTAATGTCGTGTGTATTCATAAGAGGCGATTAAAATGAGTACACACAACATATAATTTTCAGATAAGAAAACAATATGACATTTTTCCTCGGGACTCATAAACGAGTTTGAAATAGCCGTGGTAAACGAGGCATTGGTGGTCGAACCATCCCAGCAGGCACATGACGTAATTGTGACGTCACACCAACGTCATGACATTTATGCAACGTCACATCTACGTCGGCGTGACGTTGCACCGACGTTGATTTGACGTTGCCCTAGCGACATTTGCCTGCTGGGTTTCACAGTATCGTGATGCACGAAATATAACATCGTGATATACGAAACCGGCGTTTCTCCGAAACATCAATTGTCTATCATTTAACTTTAATATCATAATAAATAATATGTTTCACTATCTTTTGTAGGCATTGCTTGTCTTTGATTATGAATCGTATCCCCCAGAGCCTCAAACAGATTATCCTCGCTGTCATACTTCGAACTTTTCTTAACAAATCCAGACATTAGCCTGTCAAATTTCCGCTTACGTAACTCATTCGCGGCATATGCTTTAGAATAATTGTCGTCTCCGTTTCCATGGATAAATCCATTCCCTGTAAAAGGAAACGCTTCATTTTCATATCCATAAATACTACGCCTTTTCCTCTTAATTGGTGTTCCTGGCATATTTATCTCTCCATTTTCATAATTCTCTAAAATGTTTGATTCATCATTGTCAGCCGGATATAGATTTGATGCATCATATTCAACTTGTTTAACAGGTTCATTATGTATCCGATCAATGTCAGAATTTTCAGAATATGGCCTTTTCACAAAACCGCTGTAAAGACGGTCGAAACGCCGTTTTGCTAGAGTTGAGTCACGAAAGTCGCCTCTTTTAACAAAGCCACTAGTCAAGCGATCGAAATATCGTTTCTGTAAGTCCAATTGAGCAGTGCCAATTATAGGCACATAGTCGGCAGTTTCGTCGTTTCTTTTAATAAATCCATATGCAATTCTATCCATCCTTCGTTTTTCATTTTCCAAAACATTTTCACCACTGTCGTCATTTGATTGACTTTTATCGCTATTTGAAAAAGTATATAAATCACTTTTTATATCGTTGTTAGTTATAATTGCATCGTCTTTTAAATCATCGTAGTATTTTCCCATTTCATCTATGTCATCAGCAAGACTTGTGTCATACTCATACGATTCCACATTTAAATTTTCTCTTTGATCTTGTACATCACTTTTCTTTACGAAGCCAGATGTCAGTCGGTCAAATCTTCTTTGTCCTGTATCCTTTTTAACAAAACCAGAATTTAGCCTACCTACATACCTTCTTTTATCATCCGGTTTAACAAAGCCTGAGTTGAGCCCATCAACTTGTCTTTCATCGCCATCTTTCTTTACAAAACCAGATGTTAAGCGATCGAATCGTCGTTTATCATTGTTCGCTTTTACAAAACCCGGAATATGAGGGCCGATATTTTCCTCATCATTGTCCTTTTTTACAAAACCCGAGGTAAGACGGTCGAATCGTCGCTTATCGTCATCCTTCTTGACGAAACCAGATGTAAGACGATCGAATCGCCTTTTATCATAATCTTTCTTAGCAAAGCCAGACGTCAGCCTGTCAAATTTCCTTTTGTTTTCGTCTTTTTTAACAAATCCAGATGCCAGTCTTCCAATATACCGCTTATCGGCATCTTTTTTCACAAAACCAGATGTTAATCTGTCAAAACGCCTCTTGTCATCAACATACACAGCGTCATCAATGCCTCTGTCATTGTCTTTCTTAACAAAACCTGACGTAAGCCGATCAATTCCTCTTCGCTTTTGGCTATCCTTCTTTACAAAACCGGACGTTAATCTGTCAAAGCGCCTCTTATCGCTGTCCTTCTTAACAAATCCCGATGTGAGTCTGTCGAAATATCTTTTATCGTTGTCTTTCGTTACAAATCCAGATGTCAGTCTGTCGAAGCCACGTCTCTTGTCTGCCTGTTTCTTTACAAAACCAGATCTAAGCCTATCAAAACGTCTTTTGTTGCTGTAAGTTCTGTCATGATTGTTATCTATTTTATTGTTGTTGATTTCATTTGATATCTCGACAACTTTTTCTTTTTCATCGTTGTTTGTTTCATTGTCTTTTTCTGAGTATTCATTCGATGACTGCGTATCATCTATATTTGCGTTATCAAGCATTGATTCGTCTGAGTGAGTGTCGGTCTCAGTTTTCGGATTTTCTTTCTTTACAAATCCTGAATTCAATCGATCTAAGTCCTTCTTATCGCGATGAATTGAGAAAAACTCCTCGTCTGCTCTTTTGTTCTCTTGGGGCGTTCCTTTTGCTGATCCGTCGTTATGAATTTCAGGTTCAGCATGAACTTTGTTTAATTTTGTATCAATCAGTCCGAGCTGAATGTCGTCCGTGGCGCGTTTTTGGCGCTCTTTGGAGTTTGTTGGTTTTTCATTTTCTTGTGCATTGCGTTTTTTTCTTATAAAACCAGACGTTAAACGATCAAATCCTCTCTTCACTTGATTGGAATTAGCTTTCAGAATGTTCTGTATGATATATTTTAACTCATCGTCAGAATATTTGTCCATAAAACTGCCATCATCATCATCATCAACAATGTCCAGATTTTTTATTATATGTTTATTATATCCATCCGCTCTTTTTATAAGGCCAGAAGATAAACGGTCAAGACCTGGTCGGCTCCATCTTCCACCATAGCCTCCATAATAATATCGTCGCGGCCTATAGAGATATGATCCGTAGTAGGAAGATCTTATTGACGGAGGATAAAAGAATTCACAGGAACATCTGAAAATATATGAAAACATATTTTACTTAAAGCCAAAGTTTTCAGCATTGCAGCATTATCAGTCGTACATGTTAATAGTTTTGCCTTGACACCATACCATCCCCATGCTACATTGTATCTTATGCCATGTCAGTTTTTATTTGATGCTGACTCAAACATCGACAGAGACAGCTGAAGAGAAATATAGAGGTTGAGATGATAGGTACAGTTATTCATGTAATGAACTAAAGATACCATTCACATCTTATCAGTAACTGTCCATTTGGCTTTCCGCTATTGATGTTTCCATTAGGGTCTAGTAATTTCATGTCTGTGTTTCTTTCCATTTGGTGTCTCTGATTGGAGCTGTGGGTTAATTGTATCGATTCCTGATCATTGCCTTCACTTCTATTTTCTATAAGTCTAAAAAGTAAGTGGTTTGGATGTAATGGCAAAGAAGAGAATGAGAATACAAACTAGAAGTTAAGGAAATGATGAGGAATTGATCAAATTAACCCACAGCTCCAATCAGTGGCTGGAACCGTCATAGAATCTGAGGCGTGACCCACCGGCGTGCAATTAAATAGGGAAGCAAAGTTGTCAACCGTAATTGGGTTAACTACCATGCATGCAGACTGTCGTATAACATGCCGTATAACATTTATGTTGTATCCAATCTTTTTATATCGAAGAATAATTTTACGAAATTGGGTGCTGAAGTCATTGCTGTTATATATTTTTCTGAATTTATATACTAAGTCATCATAAAATTCGGGTTCCCATAGACCTTGTTGCAGAAGAGATTTAAAATAGAAGTGGAAGCAATGATCAGGAATAGTTACAATCAACCCACAGCTCCCATCAGAGACACCAAAGGGAAAGAAACACAAACATGAAACAACACTAACCAATGGAACATCAATAGCAGAAAGCCAAAAGGACAGTTACTTTCCCACAAAATGGCCAATAGGTTATCCAAAATAAAATAATATAAGCGACACAAACACACAAAGACAAACCATATCAAAAATAAACCGCGACAGAAGAACCGCCTTGGAACGGGAGGGGAAACGAATTCCACTGGGGGCTTAAATCGATTTTACGTGGCCACAATCATCGCCCTTACTTCCATCGCGATTTAGACAAATAATTTGTGCAGTCCGCATGAAGGTATCCTAACTAATCAGTGCAACATCTCCGTGAACATAAATAATCAAACAACAACAGAGATGAAACAACGGCGATGACTCGACAGCAAGGAACCACTGAAATGCCGGAGCAAAAGAAAACCAATAGTTAGACTCCGATGGGCCCGACCAGAGACAGAGCATCCGGCACCAGCCAATATTACCTTGAATTAGATCTCTCTAATTGACCAATATTGTATTTTGAAATTAAATCAGAATGGCGTCTATAAAATTTTGATAAGGATTTGCGTAGTTTATGGTACCGATAACCCTGATTAAGAAGTTTAGCAGTTACCAATGTATTACGAGGGTTGAAGTCAGTTACATGACTACACACTCTGGCAAATCGAATTAATTGCAAAATATAAACGCCATAGGATGGCGCACGAGGAACGTCAACATCCAAAAAAGGAAAATTTACAATCTCAAAATCAAAATCATCGCGTTTATCATAATTTGTGCACGAAACAAATCCATCTACAATAGATAGATGTAAATCCAAAAACGGAGCCTCGGTATCAGAAGAATTTGCTTTATTTAAGTTCGATGGTGGGGGGGGGGTGTAAATTTGACTGATCAAACCATCGAAATAGTTATTATCAATATTTGATAAATCATCCAAATATCTAGAAGTGGAGCTAAAATCTTCATTGATTTCAGATTGGTTTTCAGCATCATGAAGTCTCTCTCATAACAAAACAAAACAAAACAAAAAAGATCAGCCACAAGTGGTGCGCAATTAGTACCCATCGGAATACCCACAACTTGTCTAAATAACTTAGAACTAAATCTTATGTAAATATTGTCAAGTAGAAATGTGAGAGCTTCACACACTTTCTGACATGACCATAAAGTATAATTTTTATGCTCTTCAGAAGTGAAAAAAAAAAAAACATTTCGTACATTACATGCAAGATAGAGGGAGTCTTCCCTATGAAATGCCCATTCAATTAAATCATTAAGTTTTTCTTTTATTAGATTATGAGGAAGCGTAGTGTAAAGGGTGAAAAAATTATAAGTAGACAGACTTGAAGCACGAAAACGCCTGGATTTCAATTTTTAAGCCTGCCCAGACAAAGCGGTGCGAGTCGGACCGTCTGTGCTTTTAAAACCTTATTGCTTTCATTGGGCGACAGGGCTTGAGATGTTATTTCATCCCAACGTCGGGTAAAAGTCCCAAAAAATTGGAAGCAAAATGACCTATATAGTGTTTACGGTGACATTAAACCTTAAATAACAATGTCAAGTTTCATGACAATCGGCCCAGTGGAACTTGAAAAAAAAAAAACAGTTATATGACCGGCAGCCATTTTGGTCATGTGACTGGACCATTCAAAAAAAATTTTCGCTTGACATTTGCCTCGAGGCCGCACATGAAATTTAATAGAAATTGCAGCCATCACGTGAACAAGTCCGTGAAATGAAGACCCCCCTAAACCCCAATTTATATAGAGAAAACTGGGGTTTAAGGGGGTAAACATTATTTTTCTTATTTTTGCTCCAAGACATAGATTGTGGGTACTCGTTAGAACCGCCTCAATGAGGCGGTTCTAACGAGCACCCACAACCTATGTTTTGAGCATTTATAAGAAAAATATCATGAATTTTCATCAGAAATGTAGCCATTTTGGAGATGTGAAAAATGCACTATGTCGCACGGGTGAGTTATCGTAATGAAATTTAATAGAAATTGCAGCAATATCTTCAGAAGCTGAAGTTCTTTTAAATGTTGACGGACATAGAGTCCTAGTTACCTTGGGCAAAAGTCAATGAATGACCTTGACCTTTGACATTCATATAAAACATGCCATTTCATAAATTACAATTAATTTGAAGAATGAAATGTCAAGATGAGTTTGCTTCAGAAGCCACTGAACCCATATGCCTAGCGGCTGTTTTCTGGAACATAGACAAAGCCACGGAATGCGGCGTCTAATCTGGATCTACATTGTTTGCTCAAAGAACATTCAATTTTGTAAACTTTTCCGCAAAAAAAAAAAAATCAGACACCCCTATAATTGGAAAAGGACCACTCCAAATTCCCTATGTGAACTAGTCTATTGTCATTTATGGGTTTATCTGGATTCATACTGTTTGCAACGAATCACGAAAACACACCTATATAATTTTGACCCCCTTAAACCCCGCTTTTATTTGGTAAAACTGGGATTTACAGGGGTAAATTTATTTTTCCTTTTTCTGCTATAAAATATACATTGTGGGTACTCGTTAGAACCGCCTTATTTTATACATTGTGGGTACTCGTTAGAACTGCCTTATTTTATACATTGGGAGTACTCGTTAGAACCGCCTCATCGAGCTGGTTCTAACGAGTACCCACAATTTATATTTTGATAAGAAATAAGAAAAATATCACAATTTTCAACCTAAAATTTTCATTTTTTTCGGTGATAAAGATTACAATGAAATTGTATAGGCGTGTTTCGTAATGGTTAGGGGTTGGGATCATCAGGATTAGGGCTGACATCAGCTGTTAGTTGGCATACGCGATAATAATAACTATTAATACAAATTACATAATCGGATCAGATTCAAATTCAACTGTTGCGGTTTGATACTTGTAAAAACACCATCAGCTGTCGCACACAACATTTAGCGTGATGGTCACAGAAAATAAGTGAATCATGTCTCGAACAACGTAAAAATGTTGTTGTTGTTGTTGTTTTTCTAGCCACTGTGTAGTTATGGCATCGGAGCAAGAGACATGATGGAGATAGCTCAGTGTTAAGTGCTGATCACACTCATTAAGAGGCCCCCAGCTCGATTTCCAGACACTTCGGCCCCACTACCACCTCGGCCCCTAGACAGGTCGGCCAAAAAACAAGTCGGCCCTAGACACCTCGGCCCCACTGTCACCCACTGTCACCTCGGCCCCTAGACATCTCTGCCCTAAAGACACTTCGGCCCCACTTTTGATATCTGTTTGGGTATGGGCATTTGTATCATGTTAAAATCGGCCCCGCCGTCCCGGAACTTCAAGAAACCTACAGCCTGTGACATGAGTACTGGTAAACCGCTTAGAGGTTCAAAGCCTGGCCAGGAAAAGCGGTGCGAGTCGGACCGTTCATATTGGTTTAATTGGGCTGCAGGTCTTGAGATGTCTTTTCATCTCAATGTCACAAAATTAGGGGCAACGTCTCCAAAATGACCGAGACAGTGTTGATTGGGGCGTTAAACGTAAAATCTAACAAATAAAACATCATGTTAACAAGCCCGTGAAAGAAGACCCCGCTTAACCCCAGTTTATATGGGGAAAACTATACATACATTATTTACATCACGAAGACACGCCTTTATTATTTTGACCCCCACTTTTATATAGTAAAATTGGGGCTTAGGGGTATACCTTATTTTTCTAATTTGAGCAGAAATAATAAAAATATCACATTTTCCCTCTTATAATTACGGGAGCCGATAGGTGACATTTTACTTCGGCGGTATAGGCTTATTTAGAAGTTTTAATACATTTAAAGAAACTGGAGTGTTATGGGTATTTTCACAGTTTGGAAATACGTGAGTGTTGAAGGATTCATTGCAATGTTGGAAAATTATGAAATTGGCGGGAATTCAAAAATAGAACAATTGGAGTGTGTTGGGTTGAGCTCCCCGTTAACATTATTAAGGTCATTTTGGAGACGTTGATTCCAAACTTGCGAGAATTTAACCTGACAAGGAAATGAAATGACACTTCCGAAAAAGTAATCGAGGGTTTATTTTCAAGGATAGTCTTTGCCTTGGCAAGCTTACATAGTAAGCGTGAGTGGCTGGCTTCGTGTCTGATTCTGTTGCTGAGTCAGTGGGTGAGACTATGGGTGAGTGAGTGTGTGGGTGAGTAAGTAAGTGAGTGAGTTAGCGAGTGTCTTGAGATTTAACTTCCTCAACACAAAATTTTGTAATTTCGGTCATTTTGAGACGTTGCTACCAAATTTGAGAGGCTTTCGTCTGCAGTTTATACATTTTTTTTGTCGTTCGATTGCGATGAAAGCCTCAAGCTCACGTATCTTCTAACTGTTAAAATACCAATAACACTCCAGTTTCTTTAACTGTATTAAAACTTCTAAATAAACCTATATCACTGAAGTAAAATGTCCCCTATCGGCTTCCGTATATAAAGTTCGTTTTTCGGCGGTTAATTTTACAATGCATTTGTATAGGCGTGTTTTTCGTAATTCTTATTTATGCTCCAAGATACAGGTTGTGTGTACTGGTAAGACCCGTCTAAATGTGCAGGACTGATCAGAATGCGTCTGTGACAACCTTTAATCATAACTAATTTAATATTAATCTGCGTTTATGCAAACTAGTCATTTCTTTTAGTAAACAGGTCTATGCGATAAACCATCTCCTTGAGAACGATTGAACCAATATCAAAGATTTGTTTTCGAGCAGAAGTAAGAAATATAATTTTTATCAATTTTTGTTATATAATTTCGGTTTTACGGAATCTTCTATTAAGTTGTTAGGAAATAAGATCAAATTATTTTATTTCTATTTTTTATTCCATATAAAATAAAAATAACCAAGGAGACGTTTATAATAAATCTAACAACGCATACACATTTTCAGGTTAACTTGGACTACACTCTAAGTACAGCTAATCCCCCGTCGCTTTCAACCGTGACGTTGACTTTGAGTAAGCATCACGAAAAGTAGGGGTTTAGCGGGTTGTTCTAATTGCGACTCGTTATTTGATAGTCAATGAGTCTTTTCTACAAAAATACGGGACATGAAGACTTGGCACTCAGTGAACATCCAGATCCATCTGATCTGGATCTACACTGTCATTCAGTTTGCGAATTTTAAATGAATGCAATATACATGTACCAAGTAATTTGAGGGTCTGATAGTCAGAAATGTGACTAATAAATAAGTAAATAAATGTTTAAATAAATAAATTATACAGTATACTTGTGTCGGCCTCAGTGGCTCAGTCGGATGCGCGTCTGACTGGTGATCAGGAGGACGCGGGTTCGACTCCCGCCGGGGTCGGCAACATTCTTTCGTGGAGACTGATCATGAAATCTTTTCTACAGTCATTCTCTCTCTTCCGCTGATTCAAGAAGGGCAGTTGTCAGTTTCTGGCGAAAGAATGTGCACTGTACTGGTTAACCGCTTACGTATAAGCATGCCCAGGAAAGTGTTGATAGGTAAACTGACCGGCTCAAAAATGACCTAAATAGGGTCGTAAAACGCCAATACAAACAAACAAAACAGTACACTTGTTTTTGTCCGTGTTTAATTTTGAGCTGAAACCCTGGAGGCCCGTCGTGAGCAGTCCTTTTTAACCTTCTTCTACAAGCTGCACTCTGATTCAGTGTCTATATGATAATAAAGATAGGTACTTGACCCATGTAACAGTGTCGACCCAAACTTGGAGCGTGATAGCTCAGTGGTTAGTGCACTTGCCTCTGATGCTAGAGGTCCCGGGTTCGATCCCCGGCAGCGGCGATAAAATTTCGGTGCCCGAACACGCTCCATTGGCATCATTTGCAGGGATGAATGTCATTAAGTGCACCGTCCTTCGGATCGGGACGTTAACTGGAGGCCCCCTGTGCAGGGAGAACCATCCCCTGTGCAGGTTAAAGATCCCTACCGTAATTACATGATTACTGTGTAGGCTTTCATCCTGCAAAACTGGAGTGTATGTAATATACACCTGCGGTAATGGTCAAATGTGACCGACGCAGTATCAGAAGATAGATAGATAAACAAAGGCATCAAAAGTAAAAGACTCACAATATCGTAGATACCAGTCCTAAAGTGATGCCCCGAAGAACTCGTTCTTTCCTATAACTATTCCCCAATGGAATAGTCTTCCCTCCTCTGCGGTGAATGCCAAGTCCGCAGAAGAGTTTAAAGCCCGTACAGTGTAAGACTGCGTTTTAGGATACCTCTGTTATGCAGATGGTAAATAGTTTTAAGGACGCATCCAGTCTCTCTCTCTCTCTCTCTCTCTCTCTCTCTCTCTCTCTCTCTCTCTCTCTGTTCAGCTAAATTCTATGTTTTAGCCACCCAATCAACTGAGGTAATGGCCAAATAAGACCGACTCAGTATAAGAAGATAGATAGATAGACAATCAAACTTAGTAGGAATTTCTAAATGTGTGAAAATTGATAGCAATGGAAACATACTGAGCAATTCCTATAAAAATACGAGCAGTGAAGACTTTGCACACAGTGCAAATCCGGATCTACACTGTTTGCCACTAATATAAACATATAGTACACATGTATCAAGTAATTTTAGTGGCTGATAGGCAGAAATGTAACTAATAAGTAAATAAATAAATAAAGTATACAATATACTCGTTACTGTCCGTCTTTAATATGAGCTAGAATAACAATCAAATGTGTGAAAATTTATAACAATGATCTGTCTACAGTAAAACCGACATCAGTTGTCAGTTTGGTATTGTCAATATTATTGTAAATAAAGGTTATTTTTAAATTTATCTACGCAATTATGTTATTTTTGGATGATCTAATTTTATTTTTGGTGACTCCCTATTAATGTGATGGAGCCGGCCTCAGTGGCTCAGTCGGATGCGCGTCTGACTGGTGATCAGGAGGACGCGGGTTCGACTCCCGGGGTCGGCAACATTCTTTCGTGGAGATTGATCATGAAATCTTTTCTACGGTCATTCTCTCCCTTCCGCTGATTCAAGAAGGGCAGTTGTCAGTTTCTGGCGAAAGAATGTGCACTGTACTGGTTAACCGCTTACGTATAAGCCTGCCCAGGAAAGTGTTGATAGGTAAACTGACCGGCTCAAAAATGACCTAAATAGTGTTGACTGGGCCGTAAAACTCCAAAACAAACAAACAAATTAATGTGATGGTATCAGGCTAAAAAATACCATACCTGCACTGTATCGGCGCGAGCCAAGTGGTAAAGTCACGGGCCTGTAGAGCTGAAGTATGCGGGTTCGAATCCCGCTGGGGATGTTTTTTCTTTAACATTTTTTTTTTCGCGCCAAAAGCAAAATATCCTCGATTTTCTCGTGAAGCATGCTTTTTGTGTGCTGATATAAATTTTTACTGAACATTCCTTAGTTCATACTCGGTTGCCCTGCCGCGAACATGTCTTCAAAAAAAAGCTTCTTGATGCCGAAAGCAAAGCCATGGCATTGAACATTTTGAAAATTTGCATAGAAGAAAAGAGGAACGTGGAGCTATTCTTGCCACTTACCAGCCATCTAATCGATGCTAACGGGTGTTTCAGAACGAACACTGATCAGGTGTAAAAATGTAAATTCTGAAACTATTTTATAAAAAAAATCATCAAGAAAAAAAATAAATCATGCTTTTAATAGCTTTATGAAAAAAGGTTGTTTTGCGAGGATCGAACCTGCGACCCTCACGAAAGTAAACCAGTCGTTTTTGAGCGCTCTTCGCTACGATTACATTGATACTGCAAAATTAAATGCCTTTGTGTTAGAATATAACCCGTTACATATAGATCGATGACTGTTTACTGAACACTACGTCACACGGACCATTCCATCGGAAACCGTTATGTAGGGGTTACCAACTTTTTCCTCGCTTAATTCACAAAATCTTTGCTATATATTATCCTGATATGACATCGTTGAAAGTATACGATATGGCGGTTTTGGTTAGATACATAAACTTTAACGATCTAGTTATTAAAAGGTCCTAGGTTCGAATCTCAAATTTTGAATAACATTTTTGTTTTTCGTTCTTTTTTTGCCTTTAATATACAGTTTTATGCAGCCTATGGCAAGAAATGTTCAAGCCTGAGCTTTTGGAACTTTGCAGACGAAATAAACCAGCTCCTCCTTATCGAGTTGACCAGCGTTTGAAGAGACAATGGGCACACAGTTCTGCGGCTTTCACCACACCACCCTGGTCTACTTGCCAAAAAGATGATATGGGGAAATTTGAAAGGTTATATTGGCCAAAGAAATTTTCAGCTTCACATGACATATCTCGAGGCTCTGATCGAAGAAGGCATTGGAAGCATAGTTGGAAAAGAATGGTCTGCTTGCTTAACACATGTCGAAAAGGCTGAACAGGACTATTCTTTTGTTTGATCGGAGGTGTATCGTCCCCGTCAACACGGTATTGGTCATTTTTGAGACGCTGCTTCCAATTTTGCCAGACTTTTACCCGACAATGAGATGAATTGACATCTCAACCCTGTTGCCCAATGAAGCCAATAGGGTTTATAAGCATGGACGGGCCGACTCGCACCGCTTTGCCTGGGCAGGCTTAGATCCTCTAAGCGGTTTACCAGTGGGTCGGTTCAGCTCTGCGTGGAAGCATCGTGGAGCCCATCCATTTCTTCCAGCCCAAATGGGCGGGGGCCTGAACAGGACTATTGTAAAAGTGACATCGCTGTTGGGGCTGAAATGGACTCTGACAGTGACATTAGAGATGATAGCGACGAAGGTACAGAGAGTGCTTCTTAGGGTGATGAATTTACCGACCATCACGAAAACATGCATATGCACACTGTAAATTTTATTGCCGTAAAGATGTAAGATTTATGATGAAAAATATTTTCCTGATTTCTGCGCTAAAAATAGATTGTGGGTACCCGTTAGAGGCGGTTCTAATGTGTACCCAGAATCTATATTTTGAGCAGAAATAAGAAAAATAAGGTTTACCCCTGCAAACATCAGTTTTATTATATAAAAGTGGAGTTCAAGCGGATCAAAATTATATAGGCGCGTTTTCGTTATGACTGCCAAAGAATCAAAACTCTTTTTGTAATGCAATTTCGATATATGAGATTCTAAAATTTAGAAATTCAAGTTAATGTGAATCGCTGAAATTTGAAAATAATGAATTACATACTAAAATAAAAAACGACAAAAAGGGGGAGGAATCTTAGAATAAAAAACAAGAAATATATACAATAAAAACAATCAAAACTATAAAACTATACGTAGAGCTGTAGCAAGGCTCAAAATATATGTGATAAATTTTATTTATAATGATACAGAAAAAAAGAGAAAAAAAAAAAAGTTTTAAAATAATTACACCGTACGAGTGTCTCTTCCGCCCCTATCTCTCACCACACCGCGGACTTCAATAATTCTGACCTGTAACTGTAACCACTGGGCTATTTGTTATTCACGAGCATTTGAGCGTACAGTAAACTTACATTCAAAACGATGCCTACCATCAAATTATCACATAAGGTATTTGTTTTCAAGTTTTCAGTTCTTCTCGACAATTTTTGTCATATTTTTATTTTCTGTCTTTTATAATTCAAACAATGTATTCTATTGTTGTGCATGAGAATGAGTTTCAGCTTTTATCTAAGAAGTTTGCAAATACTGATGACACTGTCCTCCCTAGATAACGGTATCAGATGGACCGGCCCGTGTGACGTAATGTTCAGTAAACATTCATCGACCTATACCTGTGGAAAACACCGTTGTTTGTTATGATTTATAAATAGACGAGTACAGTAAAACCGACATCAGTTGTCAGTTTGGTATTGTCAATATTATTGTAATTAAAGGTTATTTTTAAATTTATCTACGCAATTATATGTTATTTTTGGATGATCTAATTTTATTTTTGGTGACTCCCTATTAATGTGATGGTATCAGGCTAAAAAATACCATACCTACACTGTATCGACGCTAGCCAAGTGGTAACGTCACGGTCCTGTAGAGCTGAATTATGCGGGTTCTAATCCCCCTGAGGATGTTTTTTCTTTAACATTTTTTTTTTCGCACCAAAAGCAAAAAATCCTCGATTTTCTCGTGAAGCATGCATTTTTGTGTTTTCTTTTTTATTCACTTTTATAAATCAAATGTGAAGTTGATCTTTAAAATTGTGCATGACATGTATTGAACTTTAAAATAAATAGATAAACTTTCACGAAAAAATAATAATACAAAACTAATAAACAGAATTGAAAATTAAAAAAGAAATAATAAAAATGTAAATTCTGAAACTATTTTATAAAAAAATCATCAAGAAAAAATAAATCATGCTTTTAATAGCTTAATAAAAAAAGGTTGTCTGCGAAGATCGAACCTGCAACCCTCAGGAAAGTAAACCAGTCGTTTTAGGCGCTCCTCGCTGATAGTTGCGCTACGCAACTGATTATATTGACATTGCAAAATTAAGTGTTTTTGTGTTAGAATATAACCCGTTACTTACCTGTGGAAAACACCGTTGTTTGTTATGATTTATAAATAGACGAGTATTTATCAACATTGAAACCATAATACCGACATATTACGGCAGGGTACCTGTATTTATCAACATTGAAACCATAACACCGACATATTACGGCAGGGTACCTGTATCATCAATGATCTCTTTATTGGGGAGAAGGGATAAGTAACGCCTGGTTGTTTATTGAGCTTCACACTTTTAAAACTAATTTAAGTCAGTAATTAATTGTTCTTGTAAAACTTTTTGCTAAATAGTGTACTAACCTAAAATTCATTAATCCTTACCCACTTAACACGATAATCCTTATCTTTGGTTTAAACATATTTATTCATAATACATGCATAATACAAACATACAATATGTATTAATGTTCATTACAATATACAGTATATGAAGGGATCCAGAAAGAAGTCGATCGACTTATATGAATCTGTTTCCCGAAAATTACATAACCTTTGCAATCAACCGGTGAGAACATACATTAAGATAACATTAGTTTAAATCAAGTATGTAGATATAAATCCTTATCTTTGCAAACAGTGTAGATCCTGATAAGATTACTTCTGCCCTCTGAACCGGATCTGCACCGTTTTTCATGAAGGTTTTGAAGTTTGCTTGTATTGGAGTTTAACGGCCCAGTCAACACTATTTTAGTTCATTTTCGAGCCGGTCAGTTTACCTATCCGCACTTATCCCGGGCAGGCTTATACGCAAGCGGTTAACCAATACAGTGCACATTTTTTTCGCCAAAAAGTAACAACTGTCCTTCTTGAATCAGACAAAGGGAGAGAATGACCGTAGAAAAGATTTCATAATCATTCTCCACGAAAGAAAGTTGCCGACCCCGGTAGGTATCGAACCCACGTCCACCTGATCACCAGTCAGACGCGCATCCGACTTAGCTACCGAGGCCAAAAATAAATAAATTAATCGAGGCTGACAATCAAATGTGTGATTGTGAAAAGTAAGAAAGATTGAAAGAAAGATCGAAAGAGAGAAGAAGAAAGAAAGAACATATTTCTAACGTCTATAAAATAGAGGTCTGCTTCATGTACTCATAAGAGGCGATTCTAATAAAACGTTGCATGAAAAAAAGAGAACATACTCCCCAGATTATCAAAGAAATATGTATACATATATCTGGAGCTATGGGGGAATTTTGTAGGGCTTAAGGGGAATGGGAACTCCTGGAACATTTTTTCCGCCATTTTTCAAAGAGATACAACATTCGGGACTTCCAGTTCGCTTTTTTATAAGCACTGTTCCACTGGAAAAGTGTCTACTCTTAAAGGAAAGAATTTTCATCTCATTGTCGGGTAAAAGTGTCACAAAATTGGAAGCAATGTCTCCAAAATGACCTTTACAGTGTTGGCGGGGACGTTAAACTTCAAATCATACAAACACAAAAACCCGTTAATCTCAGTTTTCTCTATATAAAGTGGGGTTTAAATAGAGGATCTTACATGAGTGTGCCTGTATTACTGAATTTATTAAATGAGTTGAGGAAAAGGGATAAAATGCGAGGCTTTGCCGAGCATTTTATCCTTTTTCCTCAACGAGTTTAATAAATTCAATAATACATGAGCACGAATGCAAGATTCTATTTATCTTATGACATTAAAACGCATTTTATTCACAATTGTTTACGAAAATATCAATATTCCGCCATTAGTAAACGCGACGTCAAGGACGTCGTACATGTAACGTTACGGGACGTATCTAGCTAATTTGCATATTTAATCCATTAGTGGATTATCGAAAATAATACATGACGTTATTACACTCTCAGACGCGACGTCATATGATAAAGGGGGTGTTAATTTCACGGACTTGTTTACTACGTGATGTTTTTTTTTTCTCTGAGACCAAACTATTCAAACAAAGTTTATTTAATAGTTCCACTTTTTTGTTTTCATATGGAAAATCAAGGGTCCCAATGAGGAACAAAACAATTAGGGTAAGTGATCCGTAACAAACAATCAGCGGGACGAACATGGACTAAATGTCATTATTATAGTAACAAAACGCTATGTTCTTTTTATCAATAACTAGTATCTTTAGCATTTACGTTGATTCAATAGCAAACACTTGACGCTTTATTTATCATTTATGTTTAATTTATGTTCCTGTCGACTTTGCTGTTATATTTGATGGCATTCATCGGCACCCATGGGCATCTGGAAATAAATATTTCATCCTTTATAATGTCAACGTGAACAAACATGGCAATTTGAATCTCAGTGTTTGGTTGCTCAAAGACTTGAGAGAGAGAGAGAGAGAGAGAGAGAGAGAGAGAGAGAGAGAGAGAGAGAGAGAGAGAGAGAGAGAGAGAGAGAGATTATATATTCAAATTAAATGCGTAAAGATACTTCAGGAACTATTCGAATTCAAAGCCTATCCCAGTTATGAAAATAGAAGTAAAGGCAATGATCAACACCTCTTAAACGGGCTTCCGTGGCCTAAGGGATAAGAGCGCTGACTCTTAATCACTAGGTCTATCACCGCTGTATGTTCGAGCCTCGCTCGGGTCACATGTGGGACGCCAAGTTCTGCAACGAAAGGTCGGGGGGGGGGGGGGTTCGCCGGATACTCCGGTTTTCGCCCACCTCTGTTAAACGACCGGCTAGATATATGTGAAATAATCTTGAACGGGCCGTAAACAAAAACAAACAAGTAAAAAAAACAAATCAACACCTCTGAACAAACAACACCGAGTGAGCAACTCTTTCCCAAACAGATGGCAACTCAGTTTCCGTAAGTGAACTAAATACAATGGAGATATAGAAGTGGTAAAATGAAATCATCTAAAAATTGAACAGCACAAATAACCTTGAAATCCATGGCGGTCGATAAATGGCTGATTAACAACTGTTGATGATGCAGGGAATCTAACTTTCTATGTTTTGGTTACTTAATCTGACTATGTTCGTTAATTGCTGCTTTTCTTTTGCCTTACATTTTCTCACCTCAGTAATATGCTTCGAAACTGCTTTGTAAATAATCATACCTTACGCCTGCGATATTAACCATTACGAGAACACGCCTATATAATTTTGACCCCCGTCATACCCCACTTTTATATAGTAAAACTGGGGATAAAGAGGGTATACATTATTTTTCTTATTTCTGCTCAAAAAATAGATTGTGGGTACTCGATAGAACCGCCTCGTCGAGATTTTTACCAGAATGCATCAACAGAGGCCAACAGGCCTGTTTAGATGTCGACATAGGTATTAAAGGTATAGGTATTAAAGGAGTCCCTGCAATCTATGTTATTAGCAGAAATAAGAAAAAAAGCACAATTTATCATCTTAAAATTTCAAAATTTTGGCCACAAAATTGGCAATGTATTTGTATAGGCGTGTTTTCGTAATGCTTTCGTCAATGCATAAGTATAGTAAACAGTGCGGACGTATGACATCAGATAGGCGTGGATGTGACTGAAATCGCGTTATGTCACTGATATAAGTTCATGGTAGGTATTTATTTTTTTAAAAAAGAAAAAAAAAATCGCTCGCCATTACAACGTAAGAGTCTTCTCTGAATGGAAAGAATTTGCTCTTAAGGAGCAAATTATACCTTCAGAGTATCAGAGTAGTGGTTTAATAAACGTAAATAGAATCACCAACCATATCATTTATAAGTTCGTGTAAAGAGCACCCTTAAATCTCAAATGTTATGAGAAAAATATGGGGCTGAATTTAGCTCAAAACAATACATTACGGGTACGCGTTAGAACTACAAACCAGCTACCGGTAATAACCCATTTTTTTTTTCTCCGCGGTAATCGGAGAACAAGCGAGAAATTTCTCCGAGAAGAAAAACAATTCGCGTTTCAAAGCGGTTAATTTCTCCGCGAAATTCCGCGAAATTTCTCCGCGAACATCACTTTTTCTCGGAGAAAGCCAATTAGTACAGGTGAAGTCGATCACGGTGTTTCTCCGCGAAATCTGCCTATAGGTACATGTATATTTGTTCATGTGCATGCATTTTTTTCATTCATTAAAATTTGGTACACAGAGTTTGAAGCATATTACGAAATGCATCGTAAAGTATGATTTTGATCCGGTTGGAATCAAAATGATTTGCATCTAATGCACTTTACAACGCAGTATGAACATGGTGAATGTTTTCTGTGTTCCTTTTTTTACTGTTGTGTAAACGCTTCATAAATTGAAAACTGTTGATTTTCTATCGGTTCACCATATTGGGTGTACTTTATTTTTTTCTCAGGTAAATACTTTCGAAAAATCAAACTCAATGTTTTTAATAACGGGGATCCTGCTTGTACATGTATGTGTGGGCGCTGATCTCACTCTACATTTTGGTTGATCTTTTTCTTACACTGTGGGTAATTAAACATCACTGATGCTTACACTTAAGCTCACATGTAGCCCGAGTGAGAGATCTAATGTTAAAGAGTAGGCCAAGGAAGCCCACTTGTGTTTTTTGCCTTTACAATTCAATTTTGTTCATGCGTGTTCATTAAGCCATTACAGACTGGAAACCCCTGAACGGGTACCGTGGCAAACAGTGCAGGCCCAGATCAGACGCCGCAGAACGCAGTGTTTGATCAGGGCCTACACTGTTTGCAAATTGTTCGGCCATTTTCCTAATAAATTTTGAAGAAAACACAACCTGAAACCCCTAAATTTTGAAATGGACGCATGCTATATATAAGGAGGAAGATTCCATTTGGTACAAAAAGGGTTAATATGGGGAAATTGCGTGGCAAGCATTCCAAGGCTGCATATAAGTCTGATCCTTAACTTGGAGCAGAACTACAAAATTCTCCAAGATAATCAGCGAAGTTTGAACAGACATGCAACCTGGGTATCTTGTTAAGTCTACGGTACACCCCGAAGGTAACTGGCCCCCGTGTCCTAATGGGTAAGAGCGCTGACTCTTAACCCGTTCAGTACCAGAAACCCATAAAGGGGTACCTTGGCAAACAGTGCAGGCCCAGATCGGACACAACAGAACGCGGCCTCTGATCAGGGACTACACTGTTTGCAAAACCTTAGGCCATTTCCCGAACTAAATTTTTAAGAAAAACAAACAACCTGACACCCCTAAGTGTCAAAATGGACTCCTGTATATATAAGGAGGAAGATTCCATTTGGTTTGTTTTGTTTTATTTGAGGTTTAACGTCCCCGTCAACACTGTAAATGTCATTTTGGAGCCGTTACTTCCAATTTTGTGGGACTTTTACCCGACATTGAGATGAAATGACATCTCAAGCCCTGTCGCCCAATAAAACCAATAGGGTTTATTAGCATCGACGGTCGGCCTCGCACCGCGGTTCCTGGACAGGCTTAGATCAGTCAGATTTACCCCCTAGAACTTCAGTTAAATAAAGCAAATTCTTCTGATACCGAGGCCCCGTTTTTGGATTTACATCTGTCTATTGTAGATGGATTTGTTTCGTGCAAAATTTATGATAAACGCGATGACTTTGATTTTGAGATTGTAAATTTTCCTTTTTTGGATGGTGATGTTCCTCGTGCGCCATCCTATGGCGTTTATATTTCGCAATTAATTCGATTTGCTAGAGTGTGTAGTCATGTAACTGACTTCAACACTCGTAATAAATTATTAACGGCTAAACTCCTTAATCAGGGTTATCGGTACCATAAACTACGCAAAGCCTTTTCAAAATTTTATAGACGCCATTCTGATTTAATTTCAAAATTCAATATTGGACTTAAATCTCTTCTGCAACAAGGTCTATCGGAACCCGAATTTTATGGTGACTTGGCATATAAATTCAGAAAAATATATAACCGCAATGACTTCAGCACCCAATTTCGTAAAATCATTCTTCGATATAAAAAGATTGGGTACAACATGGATATTATACGACAGACTGCATGCATTGTGGTTAACCCAATCACGGTTGGCAACTTTGCTTCCCTCTTTAATTGCACGCCGGTGGGTCAGGCCTCAGATTCTATGACGGCTCCAACGTAAAGGCTTATTGAAAATTAGAGAGATAATGTCGGTTGGTGCCTGATGCTCTGTCTCTGGTCGGGCTCATCGGAGTCTAACTGTTGGTTTTCTTTTGCTGCAGCATTTCAGTGGTTTCTTGCTGTCGAGTCCTCACCGTTGTCTCACCTCTGTGGTTCTTTGATTTTTGTGTTCACGGAGATGTTGCACTGATGAGTTAGGAGGCCTTCATGCGGACTGAACAAATTATTTGTCTAAATCGCGACGGAAGAAAGGGCGAGGATTGTGGCCACGTAAAATCGATTTAAGCCCCCCAGTGGAAATCTTCCACTGACCGTTCCAAGGCGGCTCTTCCGTGGCGATTTATTTATATTGTTGTTTGTTACTTACTGTGTGTATCACTTGTGTCTTTTAATTTTGGATGGCCATATGGCCATTTTGTGGGAAAGTAACTGTCCATATGGCCTTCCTTTGTTTAGGTTTCCATTATGGTCTGGTCGCTTAATGTTTGTATTTCTTTCCCTTTGGTGTCTTTTATGGGTGGAGTAAGTTAATTGTATCAATTCCTGATCTTTGTTTTACTTCTACTTAGAACCTCTAAGCGGTTTACCAGTACTAGTGTGCGGGCCGGATTCAGCTCTGCGTGGAAGCATCATGCGGCCCATATATTTCTTCAAGCCACTATGGGCGGGGGCCACGATTCAATTTGGTACAAAAAGGGTTAATCATCGGGTCATTAGGTCTCTCCGCTGTGGTTTGCGCCTCGCTCGGGCCACACACATGTAGTTGGTAACGAGTACCCACATCCTACATTGGACGTCTAGGAACAGATTAAGGAAAATGTATACCTTGTAAACTCCAGTTCTCTCTATGCATGTATGTGTGCATGTAAGATGGTGAATGGTGGTTCATTCATTACATGGGCGTTACTAACATGTTGATGCACCACCTGTTTGCTCCAACTGGGAGTATTTATTAGTTAGGGGTATCTGAGGGGTCGGGGAAGTAGACTTGGTAACGCAAATAATGCGTGCGAATGCAAAGTAGCGTGTCCTTTTTCATGCACCTGCATGAAGCATGGCCCGATATAGGTATCTAGTTTTTCGTCCGTTCGTTTGCGACATAGACTTAGCCTGCGGTGGAATTCATGTGTTCCTCCGTAACTAGTCACTAACTTTGCATTCAAAGCACAGCTTGCTGTGCTGTACCAATTTGACAGTTGGTAATCATTAATAAATGAGGCGAATCTGAGCTTTTGGTTTTGTTTTGAGGTTTTACGTCTGTAAATGTCATTTTGGAGACGTCGCTATCATTTTTGTGGGACTTTTACCCGACATTGAGATGAAATGATATCTCAAGCCCTGCCACCCCATGAAACCAATAGGGTTGATAAGCACTGACAGTCCGACTCGCACCACTTTGCCTGGGCAGTCTTAGATCCTGTAAGCGGTTTACCAGTACTCGCATGCGGGTCGGTTTCAGCTCTGAGTGGAAGCGTCATGCAGCCCATCTATTTCATCAAGCTGAGCTTTTGGTAAATGTTACACATCATTATGGTGTTAATAACCTACATGTATGACACATTATGAGAACTCGCCTATTCAATTTTACCACTGAAAACGGAAAATTTCGGATAAAAATTCTGGCATTTTTTATATATCTGCTCAAGATTTTTGGTACACTTTAAAACGACTCGGCGAGGCGGTTCTAACGAGTACCCACAATCTATGTGAGCAGAAATTAGATAAATAATGTATACCCCTGTAAACCCCAGTTAAAAGTGGGGTTTACGCGGGTAACAAATAAATAGGCGTATATTAGTGTTGTGAATAAAAGTTTTCATTAGACTTTTAAAAAATAAAATACTAAAAGGAATTTTTAGTAACATGAAAGAATATTTGATTATGATTTAACAATGACTATAATTTGCCTTTGTTTACAAAGACAACGCCAAACAAACGAAGAAATAATAATTAGCCGAAAATTTCACGTAAGCCTACCGGTAATTTCATTTTCAATGAAAGCAATCGGTCGAATTTTCGCCGAGAATCTCCGAGAATTTTCTCCGCGAAACCTGGAGAAATTTCAGCGAGAAATTTCTCGCTCATTTTATCTTTCGCTGTTTTGCGGAGAAAATAGCCGATTTCGCGTTAGGCGGTTTCTCCGCGAAACAAAAAAATGGGTTATTACCGGTAGCTGGTCTGTAGCTTTACAATGTATGTTTGTACTAGAAATAAACTGACTAAATATTTATAAACACTTTTTGGGAAAAATTCTAGCTCTAGAGATATGAACGACGCCAGTTTAGCACATGATTGTGTTCTCGTAACCTCGCATAGCATTTCGAAAACACGCATATACAAATACATTGTAAATTTTACCGCCGAAAAATGAAAATTTTAAGATGACTATTTGTGAAAGTTTTCTTATATCTGCTCAAAACATAGATTGAACAGAAATAAGAAAAATAATCTTTACACCAGCAAACTCCAGTTTTACTACATAAAAGTGGGGTTATCGGGGGGGGGGGGGGTTGTGTGTTTGTGGGGGGGGGGGGGGGTGTCAAAATTATATATATGCGTGTTTTCGGGATGAATGTCTGAAAATATTCTAAGTCTCCATTTAGATCTGTATACCAATAGGTATTTAGCCGTGGTATGGTTTTACTAGGACAAACAGCATTACGAAAATACGCCTGGACTAATACATAGTAAATTTTTCCGCCAAAAAGCGAAAATTTTAAGCTGAAATATTGTGATATTTTTCTTATTTCTGCTAAAAATATAGATAACAGGTACACGTTAGAACCACGTCGATTAATTTTAGAGCAGATATAAGAAAAATAAGGTTTACCCCTGTAAACCCTAGTTTTGCTAGAACTATATATATATATACCAAGGTGTCAAATTATATACGTATGTTTTCGTGATGGGTAATTAAAATTGGGTATGTAGGAGCAGTGATGACACAGTTCAGTCTGGTCTATTGCACAGTTTGGGGCGGGGGGGGGTCTTCAGGGCTCTAAAGACAACCAAGCCCAGCCCGCTGAGGCGAACCGCTAATATTCGGATATGATTTTATACGTATGTAGCAGCTGGTCTGAACATTTGTTTGTATAAAACAAAAAGTCAATACATGTATGTCCTTGTAGGTTATGTTGTATCCGAGCTAAACATATGTAAACTAAGTAGCAGTTATTTGTACTTGTCTACAAGCAATTACGTCCTGATTGAGGTCTGATATAGTTACCAGAAATTCCCTATAGAACAATACGCGAACATAAAAGCGTCAACTGGCATTATCAGAGTATTCAATATCCGAGAGTGTACTTTGATACTAAATACAAACACAAGTGGCTGGGCTCGTTTCACATCGATCTCGGTCGGCCCCCGCCCATCGGTGCTTTAAGAAATAGGTGGGCTGCATGATGCTTCCACGCAGCGCTGAAACCGACCCGCACACGACTACTGGTAAACTGCTTAGAGGATTAAGCCTGCCCAGGCAAAGCGGTGCGAGTCGGACCATCCATGCTTATAAAACCTATTGGTTTCATTGGGCGACGGGGCTTGAGATGTCATTTCATCTCATTGTCGGATAAAAGTCCCACAAAATTGGACACAACGCCTACAAAAGGACCTATACAGTGTTGACGGGGACGTTAAACCTCAAATCAAACAAACAAACAAACAAACAAACATCAAACTTGAAGGTAACAAGAACAGCCATAAAATCTCAGTCTGTTCAAATTTGGGACAGATCGGATGATTCCGTTCCAATATCCAAAACTTGAGCAAAAGTCCCTCTTACAGTATCTTGTACAGTTAACCTTTCACTCTGCACCGACATAAGTTCCTCCTGAATCCTAAGTGGGATTGTTTGTTTGTATGATTAAAGCTTTAACATTCCCGTCAACAATGTATATGCCATTTTGCAGACGTTGCTTCCAATTTTGTGGGATTTTTACCCGACATTGAGATGAAATGACATATCATGCCCTGTCGCCCAATGAAACCGACACGGTTTATAAGCATGGACGATCGGACTCGCACCGCTTTGCCTGGGCAGGCTTAATCCTCTAAGCAGTTTACCAGCACTTGTGTGCAGAAGGTTTCAGCTCTGCGTGGTAGCATCATGCAACCCATCTATTTCTTCAAGCCCGATGGGCGGAATAAAGTGGGATTGTGTTGTTCATAAACTTAAATGGCGGCATCAACTTCAAGGGAACGTACAGATTCAGGATTGCCCATCTAATAGCCAAGATGACCACCATTGCACTGTGTGACAAATCGGGATCAACCTTATCAAGACGATCTTCTAGTTTGGTTTTGGGTGTAGCGGAAGCAAGCTTAAAACATAAATGGTGTAAATTGCAAATGACCATATTACAAATGACCATAAACGGTCATTTCTCTATTAAATGTAATTTATATTGTATTTGTATTAAATAAGTTATAAAAGTTGCGAAGTGAACACAGAATTCCTTTGGATTCTAGCGATATTACATAAGCCGAGGCACAGCATTTCCTAGAACTTTCATGTGCGCCCAGCGAAGACTCAGATCAACCTGCGCATCCACGCAGTCTGATCATAGTCTTTGTTGTGTGCTCCAAGAATAGCTAGGGGCCAGATTCTCCTTCATGCAGCAAGAGAAGTCCCTGGTCAGACTATATGGATGCGCAGGCTGATCAGATTCTTCGCTGGGCGCACATGTAAACTGTAGGAAATCCTCTGCCACGTCTCATATTATATGAATTTGCAAATAATATGGTAGAAGTTCGATTGATCATAGGAAACATGATCGATTAGTTACACACACCAATTGCAACATAGTCATAGGAGGTCCAACCAAGAACGTTGCACACGCACATACACACACACACACACACGCACGCACGCACGCACACACAAATACCTTTACACAGACATAGAGCATTTTTCACATCTCGAAAAAACGGCTACTTTTCTCATAAACATCCGTGATACTGTTTCTTATTTATACTGCAAACATAGGTTGTTGGTACTCGTTAGAACTGCCTCTTTGATGCGGTTCTAACGAGTACCCAAAACCTATGCATCGGAGCAGAAATAAGAAAAAAATAAATCCATGTAAACCCCTTTTTTCTCTATATAAAGTGGGGTTTAAGGGGGTGTTCATTTCTCAGACTTGTCCACGTGATGATTGCAAAACGGAATCTATTTCCCTTCTTTCTTTCTTTCTTTCTTTCTTTCTTTCTTTCTTTCTTTCTTTCTTTCTTTCTTTCTTCCTTTCAACCGTCTTACACTGCCTACGTCCCCGCGGCGGATGTACATTGATTTCGCTTCAAACACAGATTATCTGTACATTGATAATACATCTGTATATAAACCGAAAACTTATGTGTTGTTAACTATATCCCCATTTTTGTGGCGAAATATTTTCTTTCATGTAAAGATTTATTGTGTCATATCCCCTTTCTGTTTTCCAGGAATGGTTGAGCTATGTGCTAATTAATTTAAAGGACATCAAAGTAGTTCAATACAACTGCAGTTGATACTTCTTATGTTAAATCAAAGTGTTTGCACAAGCATAATGTACAATTCTCTTGCAAGTTCTTATCTAGTTCTAATTATTGCTGTTTGAGGCTCCATTAAGTGTACGCGTTGGCTGTATCTTCAATGGCACAATTGCATGATGGTAATGATATACTTTAAACCGATTACTGGTTTTACACGGTAAGTAAGAGGTAATTACCTGATTACTTTTATTTAGGTGGCTGGAATCGTTTACTTTTTTTTCTCTGATTTGTTCTGATGTTGGTACACACTGAACAGTTCTGACGTTGGTGCACACTGAACTGTTCTGATGTTGGTGCATACTGAACTGTTCTGATGTTGGTGCATACTGAACTGTTCAGATGTTGGTGCACACTGAACTGTTCTGATGTTGGTGCACACTGAACTGTTCTGATGTTGATCGTAACAAAGAATAAACTTGTTCGAAGCACCAGTGGTACAGCTGAGGAATTTTGATACTGTTGCCATGGTTGACCTATGGTACCATTGGTTACCATAACAGCTAAGCCATTAGCACATGGTATCCGTTGATACAGATGTAAATTTTGTATCAAAAAGGATCATTACAAAAGCACGCCCATTTAATTTTGAGCCTATCCAACCCTGCTTTTATATAGTAAAACTGGGATTTACAGGGGTATACCTTACTTTGCTTATTTATGCTCATAAACATAGATTGTGCTACCCGTTAGAACCGACTCCGCCTCGCTGAGGCGGTACCCACAATCAATATTTTGAGCAGAAATAAGAAAAAATGCAGAATTTTCATCTAAAAAAGTTCGTTCTTTTGGTGGTAAAATTTTTAATATATTTCAATAAGCGTGTTTTCTTAAATGTGTTTTTCTTGTATGTGTGATGTAGTCATCATAGTGTGGGTTTATTTTCCAGTCCTTTGGGATTATTGATTCCAGTGCGGAACTTTGAAAATGTTTGACGGTCACTGATGAGGCCTAATTGGCCGAAACTAGCTCGGTTGACTTAGACATAACATCTTCTTGTACACTCCACAGTTTTCGATTCTGTCTTGTGGTCCTTGCATTTTTTAGAACATATTCACACTGCAATCTGTATCCCCTTGGTATACTGCTACGGGCCTTACCCGCCTAACCATATTGACTGAGTGAGAGTTTGAGTTTTACGTCCCACCAAAAGCTAAGGTCATACGGAGACGGGATCTCTATTTAAAGACCCATCCGAAAGTCTGGAGAAGCCCGGGATCGATCCTGCGATCCCTGGTTTACAAGGCGAGTAGCATAACCACTACACCACGGAGGCTTCTATCTTCTTGATCCCATTGCATGCGGGAAACCCCTAAAGGGATACCTTTGCAAACAGTGCAGGGCGTCTAATCAGGGTCTGCACTATTTGCTAACGGAATTTTCCGTCAAAAATAAAATAAAAACGAACCCCTTATATGACAAATGGGACTTGTCCAACATATAGAGTCCACCAGTAATCATTGTGTTATGTATGGACCAGAAAAAACTTGTACACTCCACAAATTTAGGTTCTGTATTGAGGTCCTTGCTCCTAAATGGTTACCTTTCTCTCAAACATACTTAACCACAGCTGGTGTTAAGGGGAAGTGTGGCGGCCGTAAAATGTCTCACTGCCTTTCAACATAGTGCAGATTTATGTTTAAGTCCTTTGGAGTTGTTGATTCTTGTCCGGAATTTGAAAATGTTGGAGCCTAATTGGCCGAAACTCACCAATTTCTGCTCTGTATTGTTGCCATTGATTGCAAAGGATCACCGTTCTCCGGAATATTCACATGTCAGGGTATCATCTTCAGTCTAGTCTGTATACTATTATGGGCCTTAACCGCCAAACCACAGTTTTTGTTCCGTCTTTTCGTCCTTGATTCCAAAGAGCACTATCTCTAGGACACATTTAAATTCAACACAGCTGGTGTTAAGGGAATGTTTCGCGGCTGGTTAAAAATGTCTCCCTGCCCTTCATCATAGTGTTGGCTATATTTTCAAGTCCTTTGGATCATTGCTTCCATTATGGAAGTTCGAAAATGTTTCAGGGTCACTGATCAGGCTTAATTGGCCGAAACTAGAAAGTCTGGCCCAGAAAATCGTGTACAGACCACAGGTTTCAATTATGTTTTGTAGTCCTTACTTCCAAAGGGATTACCTTTCTATAGAGCATATATATTTACATCACGCGAATAAGTCCGTAAATTGAATATCCCAAAAACCCCACTTTATACAGAGAAAATTCTGATTTACGGGCGTATTCATTATGTTTCATATGTCTGCCCCAAGACACAGGTTGTGGGTAGTCGTTAGAACCGGCTCAATGAGGCGGTTCTAACGAGCACCCATAACCTATATTTGAAATAAAAATAACAAAAATATCACAGATTTTCATCAGAAAAGTGACCATTTTGAAGATGTGAAAAAATGCCCTATGTCTCACGGGTGTGATTTCGTAATGAACTTTACCTGGTATTAAGGGAATGTCTGACGGCCGTTAAAAGTCTCCCTGCCTTTCATCATAGTGTTGGTTATATTTTCAAGTCCTTTGGGATCATTGCTTCCGTTATGGAATTTCGAAAATGTTTGGGGTCTCTGATGAGGCAGAATTTGTGGAAAATAGCTAGAATGGCCCAACAAAATCATATATACAGTCGAACTTCGATGGCTCGAACCACTTTGGGACCATGGAAATTTGTTCGAGACAGCGGAAGTTCGAGCCACTGTTGCATACTTCCAAAAACATAACGGGGGTATTTTTGGACTTCTTTTCGGTGTTCTATAACATAAATGTATGCTGTGTGTACTCATTAGAATCGCCTCTTTGAGGCGATTCTAATGAGTACACACAGCATACATTTGCAAGATAAAAGTCGAAAATCTCCTTAATTAACCCAAACTTTGTCTAGTGCAGAGGAATTCTCTAGGGACTCAAAAACGGGTTCGACTCAGCCATGGTAAACGAGCCATCGGTGTTCGAGCCATAAAGTTCGACTGTACTACACAGTTTTCATTTTTGTGTTTTAGATCATGCTTCCAAAGAATAGGACCCGCGTTATAAAGACATTCGTTATAACGGCAGAACTCGTTATAACGACAATTTCATGGAATTAATTCTTAGCTCAAGGTTTAGCCTAGATTCCTGGGCTGGCCTCGGGTTGGAAATGCCCGAATCGAATCCATAGTCATGAAAGTTTCTTGTAATTTAATACTCCAAGAAATAAATGTTATAGACATTTGTAAGAATCGCCTCATCGAGGCGATTCTAACAAATGCCTATATTGAAGTAATTATGTGGAAAAGACTTTCTATAACCTGTCATAATGGTAACTGGGATTCTTTATAACGGCAAATGCATTATAACGGCACAATAATAGAGAACAAATACTGTCGTTATAACGCGGGCCCACTGAATATTGTGTCGGCGATACTATATCATTTCAGCAGTGTTTAATATCGTTATTATTTGTTTCAGATATGCATTAATTTTTACTGCAAATAGAAAATGCTATTCTATATTTCATGGTTAGTCAAGCCGAGGGCAAGTCTAACGATTCTTATTGTCCAGCAGATGCAGCCTGTATCACTTCTTGCATTTCCCAATGGGCTTCACAGACAGTACGTTCCAATGATCACTTAATAAGCTCTAAGCTAATAGACGCAATTCTTAAACTTTATGTACGTTTTTATGGATTCGGTATTTCCTTATTTTGAAGTGTTATGAACACATTGTTGAGGATTCTGGTTTGGCCAGTATTTTTCCATTGGAGAAACGTAATAATATATTTGGAACTCAAAATGTGGATACTCTCTTAAACCCCTTTTATATAGACCAAAGGGGTTTACAGGGTATACATAATAGTCCCCGCCCTTGCCTAAGACATAAATTGTGAGTATTCGTAAGAACCGCCAATAAGGTTATAAGAATCTTTATGGGTGTGAGGGGAGGGGGGGATGGAAAAATCCGTCCCGAGGGCCACTGTCCGGCATCTATCCACCCCTCACACCCATGTAGGATTCTTTTTCTTGCATACCTTCCATTTCGGAGCGTGGATTTTAATTTTGCAGTCACTTCGGTTGCCGACATCCGCTATATTGTGATGACACTACAGTGAATTTTAGTGGAGTTACGTAACGTGCTACGGCGTTAACCTTTACGACAGCGCATATGAGGTCGTAGCCAACCAGTGCATTTATCAAAAACGCGAACATATTCAATTTTGGGGTAAGAACACAAGGGTTAGAAAAGACTTTCTATTCCAAGCTAAATCTATGGATTTCCATATCTGGTGTGCAAGAATCAAAATGTTTAGACCAACATAACATAAACCCCAGTATAAAGGTTGTAACCAGGTGTCCGCGGATAGTAAGCTTTACTCGGTAAGCAATATTCGCCCACCACGCCTATCGGCCTGAACGAATAACATGTCGATAGAAACGTATGTCCGGGATTATGGAAAGTAGAAGTGGAGCCTACTTATGACTTTGCAATGGCAAAAACATTATGAACAATTCTAGACACTGTCAAATTGCAGAAAAAAGATGTAAGTCTTACAAATACATGTAGCTGTTTTACACGAACCCGACCGATCCTGATTTTAGTGTGACGACCCTGCAGTTCTATTACCGTCCACAAAAAAACCTTACCTACCGACCTTGCTATTTTCTAGCACGTTTGACTAAAATTCATAAAACTGTCAGAATAGCTAAACTAATACTGAAACCCTGATTGTTTGCTTCTTCTTTGATGCTTTATACGTGTTCAGGAAAGAAAGTTTAAATTTATCCATTTTAATAATGTTTTGCTTTTTTTTTTTTTTTTTTTTTCATCAAATAAAATTTTGACAAAATATAATAAAAAGCTTAAAGGTTGCCTTTGGAAACAAAGAACACATAAAAGAACGAAACTCGGAGACTCGGTTTTATTGAGAAGTTTTGCGACCTACCGACCCATACCCGTTTTCGGTATTCTAGTGGAAACACACATCACGAAAACATGCCTATATAATTTTAACCCCTATAACTCCACTTTTATACGGTAAAACTGGGGTTTGCAGGGGTATACATTCATCTTTTATTTTTTGGAGGTAAAATTTTCAATATATTTAGATAGGCCTGTTTTCGTAATGAAATTTCATTTGCACTTCTCGATATTTGGATAACGATAACAATTTCTAATTTGAAGAAATGTCTGACATATTATAATTTATCATATGACGTCGTTGATAAGCAGAGGATAACGTCGTGTAATAAAAATCATATGGCCACACGTGTAATAACACTTTGGCGTCCATGTCAATAATGCATTTTTTGTTGTGGAAAATTTGTCAAATTTTATAGTGGCCATATGATAAACAGAATCTTACACTCGTGTTCATTTCATATGAAATTTATGAAACTCGCCTAATGCTCGTTTTATAAATATCATATGAAATGACCACCCGTGTAAGCTCCCCTATATATCCAAATGAACGGCACTTTACCATCACCAACAACTGTCGTCTGCGTGTCGACTGCCGTTTTCTTCATGGGTCACTGTTGCAAATAGTGTGGGCAAAGATCAGACTGCTCGTCTAGCAGCAGTATGATATGTGCCACACAATTTGCAAGCATGCAAAAATAAAAATAAAAAAAAAACGACATAAAAAGATAAATTAAAAAAATATATGAAATAAGATAAACAGTTTGCAAGAAGATTCATCAGACGATATAAACATACGACATTTTCAGATGCAGTTTTTTCTCGACATATTAAGTATACGTTTAGCATTCTGAAGTCGAGTGTGACATATATCCTGCCGAACTTCAATTAAACAAGGCTAATTCTTCCGATACGGAGGCGCCGTTTCTGGATTTGAATTTATCAATAGATAATGGAATTATTTCGTCAAACATTTATGACAAACGGGATGATTTTGATTTCGATATTGTTAATTTCCCGTTTCTAGACGGTGATGTTCCCAGACGTCCTTATGGAGTATACATTTCTCAACTTATTCGTTTCGCTAGAGATTCTACTAATGTTAACGATTCTAACAATCGTAGCTTGTACTTAACTGCTAAACTCCTAAAACATAACTATCGGTATCATAAACTCGGCAAAGCATTTTCGAAGTTTTTCCATAGGCATTATGAATTGATTGAAACATACATGTATCATGTCAGCTTGAAGACACTTCTACAACACGGGGTGTCGCAACCTGTATTTTATGGAGATTTGCTCTATAAAGTTAAGAAACTTTTAGGCAAACCTGATTTTTCGGAGAAATTCAAAAAGACTATAATTCGTTATAAAAAAAGTTGGGTACAGTTTGGAAATCATGCGACAGACCGCACTTATGGTTGTCGACAAAATCACGGTAGCTAGCTTTGATTGCACAGCCGCGGGTCAGGCTTCAGATTCAATTACGGCTCCGGCATAAATCTTTGTTAAAAGAGGGCTGAGGCCTGATGCTATGTCTGTCGCTGGGCCCATCATGGTTTAACCAAATTGATTTTCATTAGCTCTGGCCAACAGTGTAAGTGTGTATCGGCTAGCAGCCCTCCTCTTTGCTTCATCTCAGTGTTTGCACTTGATTTATGTCTCTGTGATGATGCATTGACTGAGTTAGGAAATCATTATGCAAACCGAATATTTAATGTTTCTTGTTGGGCACAACACCCTAACCTAGGGCAAAGATTCGACCGGTAAAAGATCTTTAAGCCTCCAGTGGAATATGCTGCTCACCGTTCTAATGCGGTAGTTTTGGTGTTGGTCTTTTGCTGTTATTTTTGGTGTATGTCTTTGAATTTGTTGTGAGTTGTTGTTTAGTGTTTTTTATCGCGATGGAAGTAAGGGCGAGGATTGTGGCCACGTAAAATCGATTTAAGCCCCCCAGTGGAAATCTTCCACTGACCGTTCCAAGGCGGCTCTTCTGTGGCGATTTATTTATGTTGTTAGTTGTTACTTACTGTGTGTATCACTTGTGTCTTTTAATTTTGGATGGCCATATGGCCATTTTGTGGGAAAGTAACTGTCCTTATGGCCTTCCTTTGTTTAGGTTTCCATTATGGTCTTAATGTTCGTATTTCTTTCCCTTTGGTGTCTTTGATGGGTGGAGTAAGTTAATTGTATCGATTCCTGATCTTTGTTTTACTTCTACTTCTAATGGTCTGATCACCCCGTTTTGGGAAGAGAGGGCTGATTGTTCCATTTCATAAACACTTGTAATTTTTCTTGTTTTGTGTATGTTTCCTCTTCCTCTTGGTGTCGAGAGTGGTGGCGCTCCCTGGGTCTTTCTGTTAAAATTTTTGGATTTATCTTATTACTATATTTTACGGTACTGTTTCGTCGAAAATTGTCAATTAAATGTTTGATTTTAATTGGCAGATTTTTTTTTTTTTGCTTTCTTGGATGGTGACGTCTAAAGGGCTAAGCCATATGGGGTTTAGGTTTCCATTATGGTCTGGTCGCTTAATGTTTGTATTTCTTTCCCTTTGGTGTCTTTTATGGATGGAGTAAGTTAATTGTATCAATTCCTGATCTTTGTTTTACTTCTACTTTATATATCAAAAACTTATTGGCGTTACTAGAGCTTGTATGCCATCCTATGGCGTTTATATTTCACAATTAATTCGATTTGCCAGAGTGTGTAGTCATGTACCTGACTTTAACAGTCGTAATAAATTGTTAACGGCTTAACTTCTTAATCATGGTTATCGGTACCATAAAATACGCAAAGATTTTTCAAAATTTTATACACGTCATTCTGATTTAATTTCAAAATTCAATACTGGACGTAAATCTCTTCTACAACAAGGTCAATCGGAACCCGAATTTTATTGTGACTTAGTATATAAATTAGAAAAATTTATAACCGCAGTGATTTCGGCACCCAATTTCGTAAAATCATTCTTTGATATAAAAGATTGGATACAACATGAATGTTATACGACAGACTGCATGCATGGTAGTAAACCTAGTCACGGTTGACAACTTTGCTTCCCTCTTAATTGCACGCCGGTGGGTCAAACCTCAGATTCTATGAAGGTTCCAACGTAAAGGCTTATGTCGGTTGGTACCTGATGCTCTGTCTCATGTCGGACCCATCGGAATCTAACTATTGGTTTTCTTTTGCTCCAGCATTTCTGTTGTTTTTTGCTGTAGAGTCCTCACCGTTGTTTCATCTCTGTGGTTGTTTGATTTTTGTGTTCACGGAGATGTTGCAGTGCTGAGTTTGGAGGCCTTCATGCGAACTGAACAAATTATTGGACTTAATCGCGACGGAAGTAAGGGCGAAGATTGTGGCCACGTAAAATCGATTTAAGCACCCCCCCGCCCCCAGTGGAATTCGTTTCAGCTGACTGTTCCAAGGCGGTTCTTCTGTAGTGGATTATTTTTATTATGTTTTGTCTTTGGGCGTTTGTGTCGCTTATATTATTTTATTCTGGATAGCATTTTGGCCATTTTGTGGGAAAGTAACTGTCCTTTTGGCTTTCCGCTGTTGGTGTTTCCATTGGGGTTTGTTACTTCATGTTTGTGTTTCTTACCCTTTGATGTCTCTGGTGGGAGCTGTTGGTTAATTGTATCGATTCCTGATCATTGCCTCTACTTCTGTTTTCTAATATCTCAAACGGCGTTCAGATCCAAACTTACAAAGCATTTATCTTCTTGTTCTGTATGAATAAGATGCAGTCACCCCCTCCACTTCTAGAAAGGCCTAATATCTCAGAAACCGTTCAGATACTTCCCCCAGTTTCATAAATATTCGGGTCCATTTTATTTAAAAAAGCCTAAAGTGGGAAAGTAACTGTCCTTTTGGCTTTCCGCTGTTGGTGTTTCCGTTGGGGTCTGTTGCTTCATGTTTGTGTTTCTTTCCCTTTGATGTCTCTGATGGGAGCTGTGGGTTAATTGTACCGATTCCTGATCATTGCCTCTACTTCTATTTTGTAGTCTCGCTGACGACTTTAATGAATAAAAATGTTTTTATCAGGATCAAAACGTTCTTTGACTTGACTCTTCGTGGTCTACCCGGTGGGTTGCTTTAGCTATGGCTTACAGAACGTGGAACAAGCTACACACCATTACGAGAATACGCCTATATAATTTTGACCCCCTTCAACCCCACTTTTATATAGTAAAACTGGGGTTTACAGGGGTAAAACTTATTTTTCTTATTTCTGCTCTAAGATATAGAATCTTGGTATTCGTTAGAACCGCCTCGATGAGGCGGTTCTAACGAGTACCCACACTCTATATATTGAGCAGAAATAAGAAAAATACCACAATTTTTCCTCTAAAAAGTTCGATTTTTCGGAGGTCTCGTTTCCAATGTATTTATATAGGCGTGTTTTCGTAATGCCCTCATTTTTGTTTCATCACAGTTATTTTTTATTTGTATTTCAGTTTGTTCTAATTTGTATATGATTCTGTGATGGTCAGTTGATCGAGACTATAAGAATCTTATATGGGCGTGAGGGGTGGATGGAAAAATCCGTCCCGAGGGTCACTGTCCGGCATCACGAGGCTTGCCGAGTGATGCCGGACAGTGATTCCGAGGGGCGGATTTTTCTATCCACCCCTCACACCCATATTGGATTCTTTTTCTTGCATACCTTCCATTTCTATTACAAATTTTTAATGCTGCCTTCACTTCGATTACCGACGTCCGCCATTTTGTGATGACACAACAGGAATGTTTAGTGACGTCACGCATGACGACGCCGCACAGGAGGTTGTAATCAACCAGTGCATTTATCAAACACGCGATTATATTCGATTTGGGGTCAGAACACCAGGGTCAGAACATAAATTTCCATCCCAGGGTAAAATCACGACTTCCTTGTCTGGTGTGCAAGAAATATCTTTTTCTTTGCTGCTCTGTCATATTTTTACTTCTCATTATGAAATCACGCATATTCAAATATATTGAAAATTTTAGCACCGAAAACGAACAGTTTCAGGGAAATACTATGATATTTTAAATATTTCTTCACAAGACAATGATTCGTGGTACTGTTTGAACCGCCTCAGGGACGCAGTTCTGACGAATATCAACAAGCTATGTTTTTGAGCAGAAATAAGAAAAATAAAGTATACCCCTACAACCCCAGTTTAACGGAAGTAAGGGCAAGGAATGTGGCCGCGTATAATTGGTTTAAGCCCCACCCCACCCCACAAGTGGAATTCGTTTCACTGACCGTTTCAAGGCGGTTCTTCTGTCGCGCATTTTTTTTTTTTTTTTTTTTTGTTATGGTTTGTCATTGAGTGTGTGTGTCGCTTATATATATATAGGCCATTTTGTGGGAAAGTAACTGTCCTTTTCGCTTTCTGCTATTGATGATTCCTTTATGGTTTCGTTATTGCATGTTTGTGTTTCTTCCCCGTTGGGGTCACAGGTGGGAGCTGTGGGTAAGTTGTATCGAATCCTGATCATTGCCTTAACTTTGTTTAGTATATAAAAGTGAGTTTAAGGGGTCAAAATTATATAAGCGTGTTTTCGTGATGATTCAGTGATCGTTTTATACTGATGATAAATGTGAATATTATACTGATGATAAATGTGAATATTAATGGTATCCACATTTTAATTTAGAAATAGATTAGCTCTAGTTGGGGTTTATTGAGTGATATATCACTGTTTTGAGGTCACTGTAAAGTAGATAAAATCAGGAGCATGTAACGCGAGTGATTTGTCTTACATACAACTCACCAACAGTGATATACCACTCAATCAATAGCGGCACTATAGCTTATCTATTTCGATTCAAACACACGAAAATGCTATTGATTCCTTCAGATTCTCCCTGCCTTCCGCCATTGTTGAAAGGGACCCGCCAATAAAACTGAATATATCACGTGCGTTTACCTGTTTTCATAACATATCTGATACAAGAAAATGGCGTTACACCATCCAACGTCAAGGTAACAATGAATGACGCCGTGAAATGGGATAAAAAGGCGGCCCTTCACGCCCAGTGGTTTATCACTCAATATATCACTAGCTTTACCATTGGCGACCAGTGTTAGAATTTGTAATTTGTTTGTTTTATTGTCAAATAACATTTTGTTACATTGTAGCATTCCGATTGTACGACTATCTCGGTCATAAACAGGGCATGGATTAACTATGTCCCTAAGTTCTCTCTTGAGAAGTATAGACCATGTTTATTTGCCTGTTTGGTATATCAATATGGAAGCAGCCAGTCGCGTATGAGCGAAGCATATACATGTTTATGGAGTTGCCAAGAGCATTTGACGATGATGAATAGCTACAAAATCTGGTCAAATAGTAAGAAAAGTTACTCAGTAAACGCCGCAATCAAACTCAGGAAAAAGAAAGAAAAGAGAAATCATGAAGACAAACAGACGCACGCACGAAATGAGTGTACAAAGAAAACACATCCAATTACGAATGAAAATGACACTGCAAAAGAACGACCAGCCGCGGGTGAACAGTAAAATAGATATGAAGGCAAAGATCAGGTATCGATACATTTAACACGCAGTTCCCATCAGAGACGCCAAAGGGAAAGAAACACAAACATGATATAATTAGAGCCTAATGGAAACATTAATAGCGGAAAGCCAAAAGGAGAGTTAAAACAAAAAATATAAGCGATACAAACACTCATAGACAAAAAACCATAACAACAATAAACCGCGACGGAAGAACCGCCTTGGAACGGTCAGTGAAACGAATTCCACATGGGGGCTTTAATCGATTTTACGCGGCTGCAATCCTCGCCCTTACTTTCGTCGCGATTTAGACAAATAATTTCTTCAGTCCGCATGAAGGCCTCTCATCTCTCCGTGATCATAAAAATCAATCAACCACAGAGATGAAAAAACTATGAGGACTCGGCAGCAAGAACCAATGAAACGCTAGAGCAATAAAAAACCAACGACCAGACCCCGATGGGCCCGACCAGAGACAGGGTATCGGGCACCAACCAACATAACATACAATTAAATCATAATTCCCAGTGAGTTCTGTGGTGTATTGTTTGCAACCAAATGATAACCCTTTTATAAAACATATTTAACGTCACTACAGCTGGTGTAACGGGAATGTGTGGCGGCCGTAAAAAGTCTCCCTGCCCTTCACCATAGTGTAGTTTATATTTTCTTGTCCTTTGGGGTCATAGATTTCATTCTGTAATTTTGAATATATTCGATAGTCACTGAAGAGGCCTAATTGGCCGAAACTAGGTAGTCTGGCCCAGAAATACTTGCTTCATTGTCTCCACTTCTATTTTGCACACTCCAAAGTTTTCAGTTCTGTGGTGTATTCTTTGCTTCCAAAGCACAACCCTTTTATAGAACATATTTTACGCTTGAACCTACAAACAATTGTTGGCCCCCGCCAATCGGGGCTTGAAGAACTATATGGGCTGCATTATGATTCCATGCAGAGCTGAATCCGACCCGCACACGAGTACTGGTAAACCGCTTAGAGGATCTAAGCCTGCCCAGGCAAAGCGGTACGCACGAGTCGGACCGTCTGTGCTTATAAACCCTATTTGTTTCATTGGGCGACAGGGCTTGAGATGTCATTTCAACTCAATGTCGGGTAAAAGTCCCACAAAATTGGAAGCAACGTCTCCAAAATGACCACCTTTACAGTGTTGACGGGTACGTTAAACCTCAAATCAAACAAACAAATACAAACAATTGTTTATGTGGCTAAATATCTTTTTTTTTTGTATTTTGTCGCGCCATTTTACATTACAGACGGTCGTTTGTGAATGCAAGCACATTCAGGCGTTGATCAAATACCAGTTTTGCCGAGAAACAAAAAAAAAAAAAAAAAACAACTCCAGCAGTCATACATGAGATGTTAAAAATGACGGCATTTAACCACGTTAACTTGTCCGTATAAAGAATACCTTAATAAATCAAACTTTACTTTGTGAAGATCGAGGATTTTATGGCATGATACATTATGTATTTTAGCCCGTTTACACTATCGCAATGAAACGCTTCTAGCGAGCATCACAAACCACAATCTGTTCTTGTAACAAAAATAAGATAGAGGTCGCAATTTTCAGGAGAAGAGTTTAACATGTATCGTAACGTTATTTATCATATGACGTCGTTGATAAGCAGTGGATAACGTCGTGTAATAACACTTTGGTGGGATTAAGTAACGTCATAACAACGTTCATGTCAACCATGCAATTTTTGTGGCAAATTTAAAGGCGATAAAATCAATTTTAATTGGTTATATGATAAAAGACTCTTACACTCGTGGTCATTTCATATGAAATTTATGAAACTCGCCGAAGGCTCGTTTCATAAATTTCATATGAAATGACCAATCGTGTAAGATCCTTTATGAAATGAACGTAAGCTGCACTTGTTATTGTAATGTAAATAATGTCAATAAGTGTTTCATTCAATTGTTTTCTGCGAAAATGTAAACCGTATTTACATAAAATAAGAAACAGTCTCGAACCTTTAAATAAATTATAGTTTTCAATTGTTTTCGACAACAGGTTTGCGTGTTTAAAATGGGGGTAAATGTTATGACTAAATTACAATATGACAGGTTTTTAATTTCTTCCTGCAATATTTATCAATAAAGTTTTAATATTTAAACGAATAGTATTTGATTTTGCGTCTGGAAACAACAAATCGTATCAAATAACACCATGCCACGAGTTTATTTGTTTTTTTTTTCAGGCGTGTTCGTCCTGTAAATCCTGCAGTTTGTGAAGATTTGCACTGCGTATGTGTCATCTATGCACTGTGCAAAAGTGTGCACAAAATGCACTTTCAAGAATCACTAAGCACGACGTTTGCTCAGGCTGTTAAGGTATTTGGAGACGACTTTCGATATTTTTCTTAGCACTTGTTGCTCTATCGATGGTGTTATGCCTATTTGTGTTAAATATTTACATTCACTCAAGGACACATTCAATTTTGTTCGAATGATTGCAATAAACAAATGGGTATTTGTTTTGTCTTAAGTGTATCAGATTTAAGGAATTCCAGAGCTATGCAATAAAAAGTTTGGTCATTTAATGAAACAAAGAATAAAATGAGTATCTCGTAAGAACAAAGAACATATTCTAAAGACCAGATGTGGGCCAGACTACGCAGTTTCGGCTACTTAAGCCTCATCAGTAACCCTGTCAAAAATTGGTGATGACACCCAATGGTAAACTGTGCTGAAATTTCGTTAAAAGTTTCAAAGAGACAGTTGAAAGACTGTGATGTATATCAAAATAAGTCCAAAATAAACAGAAACAGTGGTTTAGTTACTAAAGTCTAAACGAATAGTAAATTTAGGAGTCCTCAGAATATGCCCAAAGATCTCAAAGGATAAAAACAAAGTATAAAATCTGCACTATGATGATGTACGGGGAGACTTTTTACGGGCTCCACACGGCACAACACCAGCTGCAGTAAAGTCATAAAGAATAAAATGAGTATCCCTCAAGCCTTTATCGTCTCACCATTGCTTTTTCTAATGCACTTGCCTATGTAATGCAATGTCTGATTGCATTACGATAACACATCCCTGTGATACAGTACATTTTTCAAATCTCAAAAAAGTCATTTTCTTTTTTTTTTGAAAATTTGTGATATTTTTCTTATTTATACTCCAAACATAGGTTTTTGGTTTTCGTTAGAACCGCCTCAATGAGGCGGTTCTAACGAGTACCCAGAACCTATGATTTGGTGCAGAAATAAGGAAAATAATGTTTACCCCTGTAAAACTCAGTTTTCTCTCTATGAAAGTGGAGTACTGGGTATTAAAATTATATAGGCGTGTTTTAGTGATGAGTTTATTTAAACAAGGCTTACGTAGTATGACCCATCTTCCTTCTTATGAATGTTTTCATTGCTCTTAAAGGAACTCATTTTTGATTTTTATTTATCGTTTCGCCATTTTTTCTTCTAATGCACTTGCCTTTGTAATGCAACGTCTGATTGGATAACGTAAAACATTTTCGATAGTTTATTGTCGGAAATCCGACGTCATCATGTAACGACGCTATTTTTGTTACGCAGCTCACGGCACTTGATATTTTATGCACAATTTTACAATTTTGAACAAAATAACCGATTGATTGCACTAGGATAATGATAACTGAATTAAAATGCCTCACTAGATGAGCAATTTGTTTGACATAGGCAGTAGACATGGGCACATTTTAAATAAACTTGAAGCTGCAACATTCTCCAAATAACATAAGGCCGAAATGTTTAAGTCATTCAAGACGACATAATTCGGCAATAAGGGGATGGATTAGAATCCTGTATTCTTTATGCACATGTTCCATGCATGTCTGAACTGTGTTGTAAGCTTGAATGTCCTGCATCGAATATTGTAATGAAGAATTGCGGCGAAACAAACAGTACTATCTATCCTAAGCTATACATATGGCCAAAATGTTTTAGCTGTTCTAGGGGACACAATTCTTCAACGCGGGGCCTATACAGAATCTTGCTTCCTTTATGCACATGTTTAATGCCTGTCTTAACTGTGTTCAAGTTTCAAAGTCCTGCATCACATACTGTAGGAGGCGTTGTGGAGACATGAACAGTCATATTTTTCATCCTATGCTACACATATGGCCAAAATGGTTAAGATGTTCAATGGGACATAATTCTGTTCTAAGGGGTCGCATCAGAATACTGTTTCCTTTATGCACATATTCAAAGCAGGTCTGAAAAGTGTTGCAAGTTTCAATGACCTTCATCCAATACTATAGGAGTTGCGGATACTTTTACAGTACTATTTAACCTCCTATGCTACACATATGGCCAAAATGTTTAAGTCGTTTTAGGAGAAAATTCTGAAAATAGGGCATGGATCAGAATCCTGGTTCCTGAATGCACATGTTTAATGCATTTCTGATTTGTGCTGCAAGTTTGAATATCCTTTATCAAATATTGTTGGAGGAGCTCCGGAGACACGAATAGTACTATCTAACCTCATATGCTACACATATGCCTAAATGTTAAAGTCTTTCAAGTAGACATAATTCTGCAATGCGGGGCTGGATCAGAATCCTTTTTCCTAAATACACATGATCAATGCATGTCTGAATTGTCAATGCCCTTTATCAAATACTGTAGGAGGAATTCCGGAGACAAGAACAGTACCAAAACGTGTGACGTACAGACGAACAGTCGTACGTGCGTTCGTACGTATTAAGATACGTACGGCCAAGGGCAAAGCTATATGCCCTTCCCACTTCGTGGCAGGAGCATACAAACAATAACTATACAAATAAATAGGACCACTTTTTAAATTAATTGGACTTATCTTGGCCAAAACTGAACAGAGATCAAAAGAGAACCAGGAATCCAACAACCAAATTCATGTTATAAATTGTTGCAATAGGGCATGCAATCAAACAATAAAGCGAAATAACGCACCGCAACAGAAACGTGTTACATCAACCCACCAGATGCCGCAATCTTGGCGGTCGAAGGCAATAGATGCCTATCAATACAATGGCTGGTGGAACTAAGGATGAAAAGTAATCAGGGATTCAGATTGGAAACTTATTGTTGAATGAACGAGTGAATATATATAATGCAGAGCAAAATAGGATGTGAATTTAATTTAACGTCCCAACGATTATATTGTCCTTGTTGGGTTAAAAACTTTAAGGTATTTTTATCTTAGCACTTTCAATCCTGTCGAACGGCAATACTACCTGTCGTGGATGAACAAATCGTCATATTCCCCTCACACAAACGCAACAAATGATTTATTATACCGAATTCTCTTTCACTGAATGCACTTTTAATTTTAGCAGTGACGTCAGAGAGAGGAACATTGCAGGGGAATATGATAATTTATTGCCATGAGAGTGACTGCTAGAGATTCTTTCAGTGAATGCACTTCTACTTTTGAGCAGTGATGCAAATAGCGTGGCATGCTCTCGACCAATCAGAATTCTAAAATAGCTGCTAAATATTAATGGGGTAAAATAAATATTTAGGGCCGACCGTACAGATCCAGATAATGTGGCTCATAACGAGCTGTCTTATCAGGTTCTATAATGTTTGCCATTCCGTCATCACGTGAACATGTTCCTTAAACGAACACCCCCCCCCCCCTAAACCCCACTTTATATAGAGAAAACTGGGGTTTACAGGGGTATACATTATTTTTCTTATTTTTGCTCCAAGACATAGGTTGTGGGCACTCGTTAGAACCGCCTCAATGAGGCGGTTCTAACGAGCACCCACAACCTATGTTTGCAATATTGATAAGAAAAATATCACGGATTTTCATCAGAAAAATGGCCATTTTGGAGATGTGAAAAATTGCACTATGTCGCACGGGTGTGTTATCGTAATGGACTTTAATCCAAATAGACATGGATGCACGAGTTGAATCCCTACCACGAAATAATCAATTTCATGATCTAAGGGGTGAAATATTTAGGTCACTCTACCCGACAAAATAACAACAACAACAAAAAAAAAAAAAAAAAAAAAAAATGAATAAACGCATACAATGCGATTTTCCCGTTAAGTTTACATTTTTTGTCCAAATTTCTAAACTTGGTAAATTGTTAAAAACGGTCAAAATTGACTGAAATGTCAGCATGGCATAGATTGGCAGTCCCTGTTTCAGATCAATGAATTGATTGCGTTTTCGGTTTCGCTCCGTAAGTTTTCGTCGTACCTCTTTAAGCCTACTTTTTCACACGCAGTTTGTCCTTTACATGCGTTTCGGGAAGTCGTTTTTTTGTGTTTTAGACATTCTCGGACGGTAAGCTAGGACCCATCATCATGTCAGATGAATACAGCATTAGGTCGCAAGATGAACACCACATCGCAGAATGATACTAGTGACAAAAAAATCGGTTCTATCTGCGTGTCAGAGCCAAAAGAAATGGCGGAATGTTTATGATATGTGATTTTACTACCGTCGTTTGGACCCGGTTAAACGCCTCCTTTCCTAGACGCTGACTTATTATTGCTGTACAGCATGCTGTAACATTAGACCTTAATTCTAAATTGTGCAAAAATCTGTATGCGCTTTTTATTTTACCGGGTATGTCTTCCGCATAGCTTTGTCAGTTTAAAACCTCACAGCCATTAAACTTAGCAAACGCGCCTATATAATTCTGACCCCTCGAATCCCACTTTTATGCAGTAAAACTGGGGTCTACATAAGATTTACTTTTCTTATGTCTGCCCAAAATATAGATTGTGGGTACTCGTTAGATCCGCCCCGATGAGGCGGTTCTAAGGAGTACCCACAATCTATATTTTGAGCAGAAATAAGAAAATATCACAATTTTTCTTCTTAAAATTTTAGATTTTTGGCGGTAAAATTTAATGTATTTGTTACATGTGGGTTTACGGCGTCCCGCAAACCCCCATGCTGACAAGACAACCGAGCGTGATCTCTGACAGGTGCACGGGCAGCTGTGGGGTAAGGCACAAGAAAGATGTTAAATGAATGACATGAATTATTTACAGTATCTACATACAACACTCACTAACACAAAACATCACAATTTGTTGCTTCTGTAGCCAACTCACGACGTCCGCTCCGAAGGCAAAACACTGTTCTGTGCTCGGAACGGGTGACGTGAATACCTACAGAAGCAAACAACAAAAACAACAAGAAAAACAAAAAAGAAACAACACAAAACGCGACTGGCCAGTTTATAACTTTGGGTGAATCCCCCACTCGCGTGACACTTCTTCTCGCGAACTAGTAAAACTAGTCTATCAACATAATTGATTATCCTAGGATTAGCGATCACGTTTGCTGATCAGCCGTTTAGTGATCGTCCAAATAAGGTAAGTTGACCTCTTCCATGATCACATTTGTTTACAACGAACAATGATTTAGAAGAATCTGCTTCTATCCTGGTAGGCGCTGATTACGGCGGTCTGTCCGCCCTTGCTGGACCCTAACGCCTAGCGTCGTACCAGTACCTGCTGCTATGAAGCAGGGAGCAGCAGGTCACACATTGTTATGCCTGCAAATTACGATAACGGGACTAGAAACGAGTCACAAAACATACATGCTATATCATGATCCCCCTCCCGGAGAAGTAAAAATATGTTCATGCATATACCGTCATTGCGCATGCGCCGACCAGACATACAGGCTGATTAGTGCATGCGACAAATAACCGTACAGCAGAACTCAACTTGACTGTGCATCAAATTATCAGCACCCAGCGCTTGACACAATAATACTCAAAGTTCATGGTTCCTTACTGAGCACTACAGAAATCAATTAATGCTCACTACTACTGAGCATAATACTCATCAAATTTGTGCTCACTACATTATCACAAGTAAGAGGCAATTGAACAGACCACGCCTTTGCGCTACCTGGTCAGCCGCCAATTACAGGAAACATAACAATCTCTATTTCATATCCTTCTCCGTGACACGGCTCACAAATATAGCTATTCACAAATTCAATACATTAATAACAGATAGAAACTACAACAGAAGATTTTCATCTATAATCTACAACATTTGTTAGTGTCTCATATGGGCCAACACTGTTTGCCGTAAATTCTCTCTATTTGGTAGGCACCCCGTCACAACCGTCCTCGCGACGCCGATGACGCAGCTGACGTCATCCCCGCCGTTCAGGCCGTTATGACGTGTGGCGACCAAATACTCCCACTTATCATCATCACGTTCTTTATATGTACATACATGCACAAACTGAGTTATCAGACAAAAACGGCATCATTACAAAATGAACTCGTAATTCTTCTTGAACAAAATTATTTCTAATCAACGTGAACATGCTTGTAAAATAAAATTCATTACGGTTCATCATCACGGATAACCCAACAGGCTCTTGTATGAGTTTGCCCTGATGATGAAGATGTGATTAAACCCGTCTTAAGTTTACGTCCCCTCTACACCTAATATCATATTGGGACGGAACCACGGTTTTCTAACCACAGCCAGTCACAAGTCATGGATCAAACAAGTGACCCGGCGTTTATTAATTACATTCTACAAAAGGGGTCTAAAAGCCTAAATGAATCTAGAATGAGCGGGTGTCCAAACTTTACGTCTCACCAACATCTAGGGTCAGCATGAGACAGGACCTCACTTAGAAAGACTCATTCTACTACTGGAGAAGCCTGGGATCGATCCTGCGACGTCTAGCTGGCAAAGCTAGTAGCCTAATCACTACAGGCCTCAATAGTGAATTCAGAATAGGCTTCAGAAAGTTGGGGTATACTAGAAGTAAACCCCTCCAAAACCTACAAGCATGTTCATACAAAAATAATACTAAACATAGATTAAACATACCTTTCAATATACTTTCTATTTCCCCGTCACAATGTTGTGTTTACTCTTTACAACTTGACCTGCTGCTAAGGTGTCCGCTTTTTTCAGGGTTTATATATCTATGAATACTACCGGAAAATCATGCCTACTCGTATTACCTTGCTTTGTTCGTGGGGAAGTGGAGATACCGGCCACAAACAAAGCCAGATAGCAAAATCGAGTAGATAATGGATTTGCCTTCAAATAGTATATTTCCCATAGGAAAAATTGATGAAACGACCCTATAATCAATGACATGACTCCTGTCAAAACGAACACCCACACAACACGTGACGGGAATAAAAATCATATATGGCACAATTTGGCGGTTGGCGATTTTTAGGCAAATTCTATAGAACTCAGCCTTTTAGCGGCCCCCTGTATTGTAAAAACAGCTCTCTATAAACCACTCATGCATGCATCGTATGATATGTGCATGACTTGTTCATGGAGCCGCATAGTTTGCGTACCATATTTCACCCAAAATATTTCACTCACACCGCCCTACCATATATCTACTAAAATAATTTAGATGTGCATAAGCACCAGAGAGGTTTCCTATTCCATCTCGTAACAAAGGTTTCCCCTTTTGGAGAAAAAACAATCAGAAATGTTTTTTCTTTGTGTACAGAGATGGAATAGGATGAACCTATCTAAACAAGACAGCTATTTACACAACAACCGTGCGAAGAATTACCTACTAAGGTAGTCTGCCCCCAAATTTTCTTAAGTAAAATTGCTTTTAAGCTATGGTGGTTTGCCCCAGAACTTTTCTGTTCCCCTGACACTCTGTTGTTTGTTAGAAAACGGATATCGTTTTAATCTCACTGGAGGTGGCCTTTCTGGCTTAACAGATTTAATTGATTTCACAGGTTCTGACATAAATGTGGTACATATAATTTGGTCTGTCCGACATGTCAGTCCTGCAAGGCGCTGTTCTCTCAGCCCTTCTGTCTCCTCACTCTCCTCTGTTTCCTCACTGTCTACTGACGTTAGTGTGTGTGGGACGCTAACGTCACCGTCACTTTCCTGTTGCTCTGCAGTTTTAAAACTGCTGTCTTCAAATGAAGACTCGTTGACGTCATTTCTGTCATGACTGTCTGTCGACAAAATAGGTTCAGAGACCAGACAATGAGACGTCACAGTCTGACGCTCAACATATTGCTTCAGTATATTAGCGTGATATGTGTTAACATTTCCATTGACGTCAATCTTATAATCCATTCTGTTCACTACCTCAACCACTTCATAAGGACCTTTCCATTGAAGCAATAATTTATTACTGTCTGTCGGTAGTAACAACAGCACTTTATCGCCGACGTCAAATTTACGCGACCTCGCGCCTTTATCATAATAAGCTTTCTGCTTAATCTGAACCTTCTTTAAATTATCACGCGCTAATTTGCATGTCTGCTCTAACCGTTCCCTAAGCTCAATAACGTATTGATACGTCGAAAGAACTTGCTCATCGCGTACCTCTTCAGCCCATAATTCTCTTAATATTGCCATTGGACCTCTGACGTTACGTCCATATAACAACTCAAAAGGGGAGTATCCTAAAGACTCTTGTGGGACTTCCCTTACCGCAAATAATAAGGCTGGAAGATATTTATCCCAATCTTTTGGACGTTCAGCACACATGCGACGTAACATCTGCTTTAACGTAGCGTGGAAACGCTCTATCAGTCCGTTGCAAATTGGGTGTCTCGGACTACACGTTAACTGTTGAAGAGAAAGAAGTCTGCTGACTTCCTTCATTACCTCAGCAGTAAACTGTGATCCACAATCAGTCAACATTTCATCAGGAATGCCAACCCTACTAAACATTTCAATAAGCGCTTCCGCGACACGTTCCGTCTCAATACTCGGTAAAGCTATCGCCTCTGGATACCTTGTCGCATAATCTATCATGGTTAAAATATACCGAGATTTCCTATCAGATCGAGGCTCAATTGGACCAACTATGTCCACTGCCACCCTCTTAAATGGCGTATCAATCAATGGCATTTTTCCTAGAGGTACTTTAGTGACCCGACCTTTCTGAATAGTTCTCTGACAAATATCACAAGATTTACAAAATCTAGCGACATCACCGCAAATACCGGGCCAGTAAAACTCAGTTACAACTCTATCCAATGTCTTCCTAATACCCATATGTCCAGACATAAGCGTTTCATGAGCCAGTTTCAACACCTTTCCTCGGAAACTTTGAGGGACCACAAGTTGGAAAGAGACTTTGTTACCCTTGGTGAACTCCCTATATGCCAACCCTTTTTTCTCAATAAACCTAGTTTCACCTCGGTTTAAACCACGACTCACAGTCTTGTTCCCAGATACAACCCTTTTCCTGATGTTTTCCAAAGTTGGATCATCAACCTGAGCTTGCTTGAAAGCCTCCTTGTCATCGTTAATTATCTGATCGGGAACCTTAAGTTTTCTGTAAGGCTTCTCATCCTGCCTAGTTTGAGACCTAGTTACAGCCGCAGCTGAGAAATGAGACATATCAGGAAGTTTTGATCCATCAATGTTACCGATAACCAAATCGTACAACGTATCATCCATACACAAAGCTTCAGTTTTCCCAGTAAAAAAAGGACAATCAATGTCAATCATTGCCAAAGGATACCTTTGTGTGGATTCATCAATCAACGTAACATTTGATTCCTTCCCTATTAACTGACTATCCGAAACCAAACTTCTCCGAACGACACAGCCTGTACACCCAGTATCTCTTAATACAACCACCTTTTTATTATTAACCAATCCTTGTGCCGTCGGTAACCTTGCCTTTAAGAAGTAACAGACACCTTCCCTAGTTTCCTTACTACACTCCTCCCTATCCGAAATCAAAGGATCACCAACCTTATTTTCAAAAATACTTCCAATCTCATCACCTTTCCTAGTTACTTCCGTTTGACAAAAACTAACTTGGTGTGCTGCGCCACGTGGTGTGCTATTATTTTTACCGCGTCCGCGAAAAGACCCTCTAAAATTACCACGACCACGTGTATAACCACGACCTACATTCGGCGTATTCTCATTCTTAACCTGAGAACCTTGAGTCTCTACGCGCGTGTTAAAATTTTCTTTAACACCGCTATCCCCAACTCCAGTTGCTCCTACCTCTGCGCTATACAATTGTTTCCTGTCGGGGTTCTTAAAACATTTAATTGTTAAATGCCCCTTACCACATATGCTACACTTGATATCCGGTCTACCACTCGGTTTGTTCGAGTCAACTTTGTCCTGTTTACCCTGCGCTGCGCCTCTATTATCGCGTTGCCCCTTATTAATGCAACTATATACGCCCCCGCGCGCTTCTGCAAACAAATCTGCCTCCCTAGCCATTTCATCTAAATTACCAAACTGTTTTGGCTTCAGATGCACATACAGTTCTCTATTACATGACTCCAGGAACTGATCCCTTGCCATGAAATCACAGACAGCCGGAAAAGATTTTTCTATCTTTGCCATATTAAGCCATTTTTCTAAATAACTTCTCAGTCTACTACTGAACTGTATGAACGTTTCTGATTTCTCGGGCCTACTATAACGAAACTGTTTCCTAAATCCGCGCTCTGTCATGTCAAAATTCTTTAATAAAGCGTCCTTTAACTTTTCATAATCCGCCGCATCCTCATTTGACAACCGGTCATATACATCAAGTGCGCGCCCTTTGAGCAATGCACTTAAATACGCGGCCCAAACACTCTTATCCCATTTATTAGCCGTAGCATATTTCTCAAACCTAGATAAATAACTATCCATTTTATCTTTACCCTCTTCAAAATAAGGTAACTTAGGATCCCGGGCATGCGCCACCTTCTCAGCTTTTTGCTTTTCAAATTCTAGCTCGAGCTTCGCTCTCTGCATTTCTAACTGATTCCTTAATTCTTGGTGCTGTAGCTCAAACCCATGTTTTATTTTTTCTAAATGGGCCTCACTAATCTCTTTTGCCTCCCTTTCAGTCTTGATGCGTGCTATTTCAAGTTCCTTATTAACATTCAACATAGCTAGTTCATGTGCCCTTTCCTTTTCCTTTTCCTCTAACTTAGCTAGTTCATGTACCCTTTCCTTTTCCTTTTCTTCAGACCTTAACCTTTCTAAATCCCTTTGCTCTTGCCTTTCTGCCCGCTCAATATCCTGCTGCTCTTTAACAAAACCTTGTAACTCCTTCCCCTCATAACCTAAGTCCTTTCCCATTTGCATTAAACGCTCCATTATTGATAACGTAAATCTCACGTTACTATCAAAACCACTATAAACTGATCAGTTATGATCAGTGATGATTGAATGGGCTTAACTAAAACGTTAAGATATGTGTTATACGCGTTAATCTAACTAAAACGTTAGTTATTAAAGCACACGCGATTTGAAATGTCAAATGCTTTCAGCACAGTATGACGTTGCGTACTGGTAGTCTAATATGACGTCATAAACTGACGACGTTTACAGTAAAATGCTACAATCCGAAGTTTTATCACATTACAAAACTCCGATCATAACAAGTCACCATTAATGTTTCTATTACGTCATACCTAACCTCAAGCCACTGCGTAAATATTAACGCTACCGTTATGTCAACGTCAGTAAATTGTTAACGTTACTACGTCAGAACCATGTGTGGGTAAGATCAATTAGTAGCTCCAATTTAACTTAGTAGAATGTCAGGTAACACAATTAAGTGGGGTCTACTTAAATTTTTCGTTACCAAGAAAAAGTGGGGTTTGCCTTGCCTTCCTGCTCAGAAATTATCGACTTGTCAGTATCCATTCAGTTGAATACATGGGTTTCGCACTTCATCAACGCAGGAAGGAAGATTCAAGTTAATTTCTAAATGTGGCTGTCAATACATTTTTTTTTTTTAAATTGATGATTCAGAGTATCAATGTGCTGTTCCACAGCCGGGAACACCAGCCAGAGATCAAATCCTCACTTTTCTGACACCAAATGTTACATGTGGGTTTACGGCGTCCCGCAAACCCCCATGCTGACAAGACAACCGAGCGTGATCTCTGACAGGTGCACGGGCAGCTGTGGGGTAAGGCACAAGAAAGATGTTAAATGAATGACATGAATTATTTACAGTATCTACATACAACACTCACTAACACAAAACATCACAATTTGTTGCTTCTGTAGCCAACTCACGACGTCCGCTCCGAAGGCAAAACACTGTTCTGTGCTCGGAACGGGTGACGTGAATACCTACAGAAGCAAACAACAAAAACAACAAGAAAAACAAAAAAGAAACAACACAAAACGCGACTGGCCAGTTTATAACTTTGGGTGAATCCCCCACTCGCGTGACACTTCTTCTCGCGAACTAGTAAAACTAGTCTATCAACATAATTGATTATCCTAGGATTAGCGATCACGTTTGCTGATCAGCCGTTTAGTGATCGTCCAAATAAGGTAAGTTGACCTCTTCCATGATCACATTTGTTTACAACGAACAATGATTTAGAAGAATCTGCTTCTATCCTGGTAGGCGCTGATTACGGCGGTCTGTCCGCCCTTGCTGGACCCTAACGCCTAGCGTCGTACCAGTACCTGCTGCTATGAAGCAGGGAGCAGCAGGTCACACATTGTTATGCCTGCAAATTACGATAACGGGACTAGAAACGAGTCACAAAACATACATGCTATATCATGATCCCCCTCCCGGAGAAGTAAAAATATGTTCATGCATATACCGTCATTGCGCATGCGCCGACCAGACATACAGGCTGATTAGTGCATGCGACAAATAACCGTACAGCAGAACTCAACTTGACTGTGCATCAAATTATCAGCACCCAGCGCTTGACACAATAATACTCAAAGTTCATGGTTCCTTACTGAGCACTACAGAAATCAATTAATGCTCACTACTACTGAGCATAATACTCATCAAATTTGTGCTCACTACATTATCACAAGTAAGAGGCAATTGAACAGACCACGCCTTTGCGCTACCTGGTCAGCCGCCAATTACAGGAAACATAACAATCTCTATTTCATATCCTTCTCCGTGACACGGCTCACAAATATAGCTATTCACAAATTCAATACATTAATAACAGATAGAAACTACAACAGAAGATTTTCATCTATAATCTACAACATTTGTTAGTGTCTCATATGGGCCAACACTGTTTGCCGTAAATTCTCTCTATTTGGTAGGCACCCCGTCACAACCGTCCTCGCGACGCCGATGACGCAGCTGACGTCATCCCCGCCGTTCAGGCCGTTATGACGTGTGGCGACCAAATACTCCCACTTATCATCATCACGTTCTTTATATGTACATACATGCACAAACTGAGTTATCAGACAAAAACGGCATCATTACAAAATGAACTCGTAATTCTTCTTGAACAAAATTATTTCTAATCAACGTGAACATGCTTGTAAAATAAAATTCATTACGGTTCATCATCACGGATAACCCAACAGGCTCTTGTATGAGTTTGCCCTGATGATGAAGATGTGATTAAACCCGTCTTAAGTTTACGTCCCCTCTACACCTAATATCATATTGGGACGGAACCACGGTTTTCTAACCACAGCCAGTCACAAGTCATGGATCAAACAAGTGACCCGGCGTTTATTAATTACATTCTACAAAAGGGGTCTAAAAGCCTAAATGAATCTAGAATGAGCGGGTGTCCAAACTTTACGTCTCACCAACATCTAGGGTCAGCATGAGACAGGACCTCACTTAGAAAGACTCATTCTACTACTGGAGAAGCCTGGGATCGATCCTGCGACGTCTAGCTGGCAAAGCTAGTAGCCTAATCACTACAGGCCTCAATAGTGAATTCAGAATAGGCTTCAGAAAGTTGGGGTATACTAGAAGTAAACCCCTCCAAAACCTACAAGCATGTTCATACAAAAATAATACTAAACATAGATTAAACATACCTTTCAATATACTTTCTATTTCCCCGTCACAATGTTGTGTTTACTCTTTACAACTTGACCTGCTGCTAAGGTGTCCGCTTTTTTCAGGGTTTATATATCTATGAATACTACCGGAAAATCATGCCTACTCGTATTACCTTGCTTTGTTCGTGGGGAAGTGGAGATACCGGCCACAAACAAAGCCAGATAGCAAAATCGAGTAGATAATGGATTTGCCTTCAAATAGTATATTTCCCATAGGAAAAATTGATGAAACGACCCTATAATCAATGACATGACTCCTGTCAAAACGAACACCCACACAACACGTGACGGGAATAAAAATCATATATGGCACAATTTGGCGGTTGGCGATTTTTAGGCAAATTCTATAGAACTCAGCCTTTTAGCGGCCCCCTGTATTGTAAAAACAGCTCTCTATAAACCACTCATGCATGCATCGTATGATATGTGCATGACTTGTTCATGGAGCCGCATAGTTTGCGTACCATATTTCACCCAAAATATTTCACTCACACCGCCCTACCATATATCTACTAAAATAATTTAGATGTGCATAAGCACCAGAGAGGTTTCCTATTCCATCTCGTAACAGTATTTGTATAAGCATGTTTTCGTAATGCTTTTAAGAGGCAATGTCACATAATTTTAAATAAAGAAGAGAAACAAGGATACAAAGATACAAAAAGAACAATTTCAATTAATATTGCTTGTTTCTTGTTCGATACACATAGTGTTCGACTTGATAATATCGCCTCGAAATTTCAAAATTTTGTACCAGAACATGTATTATGTACAAACCTGGTATATTTTAAGAAGGAAAAAAAAAAAGATAAATCATCCACAAAAGTATTCCTAACGCTTCTCATTTATATCTGAAACTATGAATTTGTCGTTACGGAGTGTCTATTGACAGACGTCTGGCAATAACAGAAACGTGGTAAAAACTATATTGACAGACGTCTGGCAATAGCAGAAACTCGACAAAATGCTATTGATAGACGTCTAGCAATAGCAGAGACTCGGTAAAAATGCTATTGCCAGACATCTGGCAACAGAACAAAGTCGGATAAAATACTATTGCCAGACGTCTGACAATAGCAAAGACTTCGCTGCTGAATCAAAAAAAAAAAACAAAAAAAAACTAAAAACTAAATAAATAAATAAATAAAAATAAAAATGCATTACGGCGCCAGATGCAGATAGTATTTATTTTATACCTTGTTGTGAAATCGGTGCATATATCTGAACAACTTAAAATAATATTTTCATATTGTTAAAATATATCATATTTTTCACATATAACCATTAAATTTTCACAGTAATAGCGTGTACTACATTTTTGGTTTGTTTATCGTATATATTAAAAGGATAGTTTACTTTTTTTTTGTAAATACCAAACATATTTGATCTCGTGAATTGCAAACACCTGTAGTCTCACTCGTGTTTCGCACTCGTGAAAATTCTGATGTTTTCAACACACTCTTCGCACTTGTAAAATTTGTTTTCAACACACAAGATGTAATATTTTTGGTATTCACCTAAAAACGTAAATATCCTCAAAAGCATGTGCATTTACAAATTACAGAATTTCGTAAATAACATTACGAAAACACGCCAATACAAAAACATGATAAATTTTACTGCCGAAAAAAAACGAAAATTTTAATATGAAAAATTGTGATATTTTTCTTATTTCTGCTCTAAAACATAGATTGTGGGTACTCGTTAGAACCGCCTCGATTCTTATTTCTGCTCAAAATATGGTTTGTGTGTACACGTTAGAACCGCCTCATCGAGGCGGTTTTCACGAGTACCCACAATCTATATTTTAGAGCAGAAATAAGAAAGATAAAGTTTACCCCTGTAAACCCCTGTTTTACTATATAAAAGTGGGGTTCAAGGGGGTCAAAATTATATAGGCATGTTTTCGGGATGAGAACAGATGCCTTAGCTTCATAAATTGAAAGGTCAGAGGCTGCCTCAGAAAACATATTAACACTCTTGGTCATGTATGCCACTCGCCAAAGGCTCGTTTAATAAATTTCTTAAGAAATTAACACTAATGTAAGATCATCTCAATCTCTTTGATACCGGCCCCAATAGCTCAGTTGGTAGAGTGTCCGCTCCGGGGAACGGGAGGTCACGGGTTCGATCCCGGGCCGCGACTTACCAAAGTCGTTAAGAATGGTACTAGCTGCTGTTCGCTTGGCACTCAGATTTACGGGGTAGAGCTAGGACTGGTCGACCCAGTGTCAGGATAATGTGACTGGGTGTGGTATCATGTAATGTGTCTGGGACATGATACATCAGTGAGGCAGCACTATAAAAGTGAGCATTGAGCTCCCTGTCGCAACCAGACACCGTCGTGATATGACTGAAAAAATTGTTAAAAGCGACGTTAAACCCGAATTCACACATACACAATCTCTTTGATGCAGACCCACGACACGGTGCAACTGTTAGAAACGGAAATTTCGATTAACGCATGAGTCTTGCAGTCGCGTGTCCGACATGACCGAACTTTCGTGGTGTTCGTGTTTTTTTAGATAAATTCGTCAGAGAAAAAAAAGCGTAATTTCTAATGCTTCTTACTGGCTAATTGATTTCTATTTTGCCCCCCTCTGAATTGTCCCAGCAGCCTTTACAGACTGTACGTTCAACTGAGCACGATAATTACCCGTCAACGATGTTGGACATACTGACAAACGAGCCGGGGCACAGCATTTCCTACATATTACATGTGCGTCCAGCGAAGAATCAGATCAGCCTGCGCATCCATATGGTCTAACCACATACTTCTCTTGCTGCATGAAGGAGCACTGGGCGTTAGCTATCTTTAGAGCGCACAACGAAGACTCTGATCAGACTGCGCGGATGCGCAGGCTGATCTGAGTCTTCGTTAGGCGCACATGTCTTATTGTAGGTTTTGTCGTGCGCTAGCTCAAATGATAGGTTATTTCGAAGGGAGATAATACAGCATTTTTTCGCATTTGTTGCTTGTAAATGTTCTAGTTAGAATGTTAGGGGAGTCATATTTGGTTGATTTCTGTCATATATGTTGGAATAACAGTTCCTTCACGAATTATAAAATGGAACTTTAAAACAAACATGACCCCTTACATTACGAAAACAGGCCTATAAAAATACATTGTCATAGAGGCGGTTCTAACGAGTACCCACAATCTATATATTAGAGTGATGTTTCGCATGTGTTTCTTGTAAATGTTCTTGTTAGAATGTTAGGGTAGTCATATTTGTTGGAAATATGGAGTCATATAAGTTGATTTGAGTTAGGGTTAGAGTTCCTCCACGAATAATAAAATCGAAGTTTATAACAAATATGATCCCTAACATTCTATCAATTCCCCTTAAGAATTAGCATTTATCAGATGCAAATGGTTGATAGTTTCTTATTCCTGACCCAAACATAGATTGCGGGTGCTTAGAACCCGTCTACCGAGGCGGTCTGACGAGTACCCACACTACATGTTTTGAGCATAAATATGAAAATAATGTCAAATCCTATGAACCCCTGTTTTCTCAATATAAAGTGAGGTTTTAGAGGGTGTCCATTAGAAGGACTTGATAATGTATTGGTGTCTAAAGAAATGGCCCTTAAGGTGCAGATTTAGTATAGAGGGGTGCTGATTGCATCGCCTTGTTAATCTGATAGGGTGTAACGAAATTGCACAAACTATGTTTTGACGAAAGTAAAAGGAAAAAGAAACAAATGTATTACCCTCAAACCCCTATTTTCTCTATATAAAGTGTCGTTTTAGAGGGTGTTCATTACATGCACTTGTTAATGTAATTGTGTCAAAAGTCATTAGAAAAACAATTCCGTGTGAAATAATGGTGCTAAACATGGTGTCAGAAGTCGGACAAATATGAGGTATTTTTTTTTTGTTGTTGTTGTTTTGCTTGCAACATAGATTGAAGGTATTCGTTAGAACCGCCTCAACTAGGCGGTTCTAATGAATACCCACAACCTGTGTCTTGGAGCAGAAATAAGAAAACCAATGTTAACCCCAGTTTTGTCTATATAAAGTGGCGTTTAGGGGTTTTCACGGAATTGTTCACGTGGTGGTATTCTAAGAGAAGACCCCTATTCGTGGAGGAAGTACAACTATTTGATCGAGTGGTCTCGCTTAGGATTCTATCGATTCCCCTTAATTCTACCAGACATTTGCGTTGTTTGACCTTTACGGTTATAGGTTTAAGAAATAAGTTGACTGGTCCGCTTTCTTAGTATTTACGAGCATGGTTTGTTTTTCGCAACTTAAAAAAACTGTTCAAAGCTATTATATAGAAAAGCAGCAATTGTAAAGTAAAGAGAGTGAATTACAATGAAATTCCTATATTAAGATCATCTTAAGGACTGTTCAAAAGTGGTATTTATACTATTTAGGATCACTTTTGAACAACAGTTCCAAAGGTTGTCTATGACCAGAGGAAACAGGTTAATTTAATTTGAGGTTTTACGTCTCCATCAACACTGTATAGGTCATTTCGGAGAGGTTGCTTCAATTTGTGGGACTTTTACCCGGCATTGAGTCGAAATGACATCTCAAGCCCTGTCGCCCAATGCAGACCAATGGGGGTTATAAGCATGGACGGTCCGACTCGCACCGGTTTGCCTGGTCAGGTTTAGATCCTCTAAGCGGTTTACCAGTACTCGTGTGCGGTCGGTTTCAGCTCTGCGTGGAAGCATCATGAATCCCATCTATTTCTTCAAGCCTCGATGGACGGGGCCGGGATTTTGTTAAAGAAACACAAAACACAGAGAAATAACTACTATAAGATTTTAGATGATCTTAACCCTTATCTTGCTGAATATTCATTTAAGCCACACCCATTTCTGTCTATCAACCAATCAAATTACTTGATGTACTTTATTGCTGCAAATTCATAAACTGAATGCCAAACAGTGTAGATCTTGATTAGACAGAAGCCATCTGATCTGGATCTTCACTATTTGTAAAGATAGGGGTTGCCGTGAACAGCAAGATAAGGGTTAATTGTGGAGTTCCACTGAATATGATTACAAGGTATAGCAATAAGAAGCATCTAATGAAAACGAATGGTCATATTTGGCGACGGAACGTTGTAAGCATGGCAATTTTATACTTTATGAGTTTAACGAACTAGTAGTCTTATCCATGGTTATGCTTACTAAACATAATTGTCTTTTACGAATCTTAAATCTTGGTTAACTTTTAAGGTATGTTGATTGCAGCTCTTATTTTGTATTTATTGTATTTAGTGCATGTTTCTTGTTTTTATGTTATCTTTGTTATTTTGTACAGAGGGCCACATGGTAGAATTAACACTAATGTAAGATCATCTCAATCTCTTTGATACCGGCCCCAATAGCTCAGTTGGTAGAGTGTCCGCTCCGGGGAACGGGAGGTCACGGGTTCGATCCCGGGCCGCGACTTACCAAAGTCGTTAAGAATGGTACTAGCTGCTGTTCGCTTGGCACTCAGATTTACGGGGTAGAGCTAGGACTGGTCGACCCAGTGTCAGGATAATGTGACTGGGTGTGGTATCATGTAATGTGTCTGGGACATGATACATCAGTGAGGCAGCACTATAAAAGTGAGCATTGAGCTCCCTGTCGCAACCAGACACCGTCGTGATATGACTGAAAAAATTGTTAAAAGCGACGTTAAACCCGAATTCACACACACACAATCTCTTTGATGCAGACCCACGACACGGTGCAACTGTTAGAAACGGAAATTTCGATTAACGCATGAGTCTTGCAGTCGCGTGTCCGACATGACCGAACTTTCGTGGTGTTCGTGTTTTTTTAGATAAATTCGTCAGAGAAAAAAAAGCGTAATTTCTAATGCTTCTTACTGGCTAATTGATTTCTATTTTGCCCCCCTCTGAATTGTCCCAGCAGCCTTTACAGACTGTACGTTCCACTGAGCACGATAATTACCCGTCAACGATGTTGGACATACTGACAAACGAGCCGGGGCACAGCATTTCCTACATATTACATGTGCGTCCAGCGAAGAATCAGATCAGCCTGCGCATCCATATGGTCTAACCACATACTTCTCTTGCTGCATGAAGGAGCACTGGGCGTTAGCTATCTTTAGAGCGCACAACGAAGACTCTGATCAGACTGCGCGGATGCGCAGGCTGATCTGAGTCTTCGTTAGGCGCACATGTCTTATTGTAGGTTTTGTCGTGCGCTAGCTCAAATGATAGGCTATTTCGAAGGGAGATAATACAGCATTTTTTCGCATTTGTTGCTTGTAAATGTTCTAGTTAGAATGTTAGGGGAGTCATATTTGGTTGATTTCTGTCATATATGTTGGAATAACAGTTCCTTCACGAATTATAAAATGGAACTTTAAAACAAACATGACCCCTTACATTACGAAAACAGGCCTATAAAAATACATTGTCATAGAGGCGGTTCTAACGAGTACCCACAATCTATATATTAGAGTGATGTTTCGCATGTGTTTCTTGTAAATGTTCTTGTTAGAATGTTAGGGTAGTCATATTTGTTGGAAATATGGAGTCATATAAGTTGATTTGAGTTAGGGTTAGAGTTCCTCCACGAATAATAAAATCGAAGTTTATAACAAATATGATCCCTAACATTCTATCAATTCCCCTTAAGAATTAGCATTTATCAGATGCAAATGGTTGATAGTTTCTTATTCCTGACCCAAACATAGATTGCGGGTGCTTAGAACCCGTCTACCGAGGCGGTCTGACGAGTACCCACACTACATGTTTTGAGCATAAATATGAAAATAATGTCAAATCCTATGAACCCCTGTTTTCTCAATATAAAGTGAGGTTTTAGAGGGTGTCCATTAGAAGGACTTGATAATGTATTGGTGTCTAAAGAAATGGCCCTTAAGGTGCAGATTTAGTATAGAGGGGTGCTGATTGCATCGCCTTGTTAATCTGATAGGGTGTAACGAAATTGCACAAACTATGTTTTGACGAAAGTAAAAGGAAAAAGAAACAAATGTATTACCCTCAAACCCCTATTTTCTCTATATAAAGTGTCGTTTTAGAGGGTGTTCATTACATGCACTTGTTAATGTAATTGTGTCAAAAGTCATTAGAAAAACAATTCCGTGTGAAATAATGGTGCTAAACATGGTGTCAGAAGTCGGACAAATATGAGGTATTTTTTTTTTTGTTGTTGTTGTTTTGCTTGCAACATAGATTGAAGGTATTCGTTAGAACCGCCTCAACTAGGCGGTTCTAATGAATACCCACAACCTGTGTCTTGGAGCAGAAATAAGAAAACCAATGTTAACCCCAGTTTTGTCTATATAAAGTGGCGTTTAGGGGTTTTCACGGAATTGTTCACGTGGTGGTATTCTAAGAGAAGACCCCTATTCGTGGAGGAAGTACAACTATTTGATCGAGTGGTCTCGCTTAGGATTCTATCGATTCCCCTTAATTCTACCAGACATTTGCGTTGTTTGACCTTTACGGTTATAGGTTTAAGAAATAAGTTGACTGGTCCGCTTTCTTAGTATTTACGAGCATGGTTTGTTTTTCGCAACTTAAAAAAACTGTTCAAAGCTATTATATAGAATAGCAGCAATTGTAAAGTAAAGAGAGTGAATTACAATGAAATTCCTATATTAAGATCATCTTAAGGACTGTTCAAAAGTGGTATTTATACTATTTAGGATCACTTTTGAACAACAGTTCCAAAGGTTGTCTATGACCAGAGGAAACAGGTTAATTTAATTTGAGGTTTTACGTCTCCATCAACACTGTATAGGTCATTTCGGAGAGGTTGCTTCAATTTGTGGGACTTTTACCCGGCATTGAGTCGAAATGACATCTCAAGCCCTGTCGCCCAATGCAGACCAATGGGGGTTATAAGCATGGACGGTCCGACTCGCACCGGTTTGCCTGGTCAGGTTTAGATCCTCTAAGCGGTTTACCAGTACTCGTGTGCGGTCGGTTTCAGCTCTGCGTGGAAGCATCATGAATCCCATCTATTTCTTCAAGCCTCGATGGACGGGGCCGGGATTTTGTTAAAGAAACACAAAACACAGAGAAATAACTACTATAAGATTTTAGATGATCTTAACCCTTATCTTGCTGAATATTCATTTAAGCCACACCCATTTCTGTCTATCAACCAATCAAATTACTTGATGTACTTTATTGCTGCAAATTCATAAACTGAATGCCAAACAGTGTAGATCTTGATTAGACAGAAGCCATCTGATCTGGATCTTCACTATTTGTAAAGATAGGGGTTGCCGTGAACAGCAAGATAAGGGTTAATTGTGGAGTTCCACTGAATATGATTACAAGGTATAGCAATAAGAAGCATCTAATGAAAACGAATGGTCATATTTGGCGACGGAACGTTGTAAGCATGGCAATTTTATACTTTATGAGTTTAACGAACTAGTAGTCTTATCCATGGTTATGCTTACTAAACATAATTGTCTTTTACGAATCTTAAATCTTGGTTAACTTTTAAGGTATGTTGATTGCAGCTCTTATTTTGTATTTATTGTATTTAGTGCATGTTTCTTGTTTTTATGTTATCTTTGTTATTTTGTACAGAGGGCCACATGGTAGAATGGCTTTACAGCTAAATGTGTTACCCTCTTGACACATTGTATAAAAAAAAATAAATAAATAAAATAAGCATGCGTTGATCTTTGGGCAAAATAAGGATGGTGAATGGGGAAATGGTATTGATTGTATTGAGGTTTAACGACACGTTAACCTTTGTGGGTCATTTTATGTCGTCTCATAGGATAAGGGGTGGGGTTGGGGATATAGTAGAGAAGCTGAAGGAGAAGGGACAAATAGGAAAAAGAATGAAAGTGACGAAACAGTAGAAATAAAAAAATAATTGCTCTCTACCCTTACCTGCTAAAAAATTCAAATTCGATTGAAGCTTGGACAGATATACCTAAATAATTCACATTATGTCTCCAGGTCTGGCACTACTCTTATTGGCTTGGAACATTACGATTTCGCATCTCCCACATGGCTACTTTCTGAGGAAAATCCGAGATATTTTTCTTATTTTTACTGCAAACATATGCTGTGGGTGCTCGTTAGAACCGCCTTATTGGGGCAGTTCTAACGAATACCTCCCCCCATATGTCTTCGAGCAGAAATAAGAAAATTAATACAGTAACATTCCTGTATTAAGACTACCTTTGGGACTGTTCAAAAGTGGTCTTTAAGACCTATTTTGAATTTGAACAGTCCTAAAGGTGGTCTCTGCCTAGGGGACACTTTATGCATAAAATACAAAGAAAGAATAACTACAACCTACTAAATAAGCTTTTTAAAGATTTTAGGTGGTCTACTTAGCGCAATTTCACTGTATATATCCCTTAAACCCCAGATTTCTCTGTATAAAATGGGGTTTAGGGGTGTTCATTTCACGGACTTGTTCACGCGGTACTACCTTTGTCTCTCACAAATCTTTATGGTCCCAAAGGGTGTTCGATTCGCTGAAGCTTGACAGAAACTACCACCTACTGGAACAACATGCACACCTCACGTCCTTCAGAACTAATAGGCCTTATACCATATTAAATTATCGATGTTTGTACCGAACCTAAAACCAGACTCATTAAAATTATCTAATTGGATTCCAGGCGAAGCCAAGATAGTGTTGATGAGGAGTGCTGTGTTTCCATATATATGCATTTTTTTTTGCAATCCAAAGGGAACATCACTATTCGCTCAAAGTGTTTGGTTACATCGTTTTAATGGGGTGTCAAGGTACGTGTAACTGCAGTGTGGTTCGTCCAACTGAACGTTGGGTAACTACGGCGCAATGCATATCGATGCCCACATGTAGGACGGTTTAAGATATTGGTTACGTTTCGAGTTAAACGGCCCAGTCAATACTATTTGGGGCATGTCGAGCTGGTTGGTTTATTTAACCACACATTATCTGCATGATCAAACTCATACATAAATTTTCGTGGAGATTGATTAAGAAATCTTTACTACAGTCATTCTATCCCTTCCGCTGAGTCAAGAAGGGCAGTAGTCAGTTTCTGGCGAAAGATTGTGCACTCTACTGTATAAGCCGGCTCAGGAAAAGTATGGATAGGCAAGCTGACTGGCTCATAGTGACCTAAAATAGTGTTTACTGCGCCGTCAATCTCAAAAACAAACATACATAAATTTCCCATGATAATGAGAAACGTGCAGATATCGTGCCTAACCAATAAAATTAGGAAGAGTGCAATATCATGACATCCGATAAAACCCGATATCCAACAAGTCTAAATGAACAAACGGCGAAAACGAATGAAAACATGAAACAAATACATTTTGTTCATTATCAATGTGTTCTTGATTCATATTCAAGGATTTAATCTTATTAGATATGTTTTTTTTATGCGATTCATGGCACCTGATTTTTATGAGATCATATGAAATCTACATGTAATTTCCGTAGATCCAAATTCCAATATTTACATTTTCGTTGCATTGAAAGAAAAATAAAACTATTCTTACAAATGAGACGTCAGATTGTTCATACTTAGATGAATAATCTGACTCATGCGACGTCACACGATCATTAAGTGACTTCAAAATAAACAATGTTTCTCTCAAACATGTTTGGACGATAGCGACTTTATGAAGTCAATAACGCTCCATCATGAAAACACGTCTTTATAATTTTGACCCCTTGAATCCCATTTTTATATAGTAAAACTGGGGTTTCAGCGGTAAACCTTATTTTTCTTATTTCCGCTCTAAAATATAATTTGTGGGTACACGTTAGAACCGCCTCGATGAGGCGGTTCTAACGAGTACCCACAACCTATATTGTGAGCAAAAATAAGAAAAAGATCACAAGTTTTCATAAAAAAGACGATTTTTCAGAGGTTTACAATGTATCCGCATAGGCGTGTTTTCGTATCTCGTAATGGGAAAACTGTGTGTAACTGTTTTCTTCCTCAGATAAGACTTTCTGTCAATTAACGTATGGAAACTAATGTACATCGTAATAATGTTAACCTGTTTAACGTTCCGATCCCGGGCCGCGACATACCAAAGTCGTTAAAAATGGTACTAGCTGCTCCTCGCTTGGCACTCAGATTTACGGGGTAGAGCTAGGACTGGTCGATCCAGTGTCAGGATAATGTGACTGGGTGTGGTATCATGTAATGTGTCTGGGACATGATACTTCAGTGAGGCAGCACTATAAACGTGAGCATTGAGCTCCCTGTCGCAACCAGACACCGTCGTGATATGACTGAAAAATTGTTGAAAGCGACGTTAAACCCGAATTCACACACACTGTTTAACGTTCATAGTCTTTTGTTTAGGAGGGTTACTATAGGAAAACAATATACACATCATCAAGTTGTCATTTGGGCCCCGTAAAGCGATTTTGATACTTATCGCCTATGCGAGCAGCGAAGGTTCAGGCGAGCCTGCGCATCCGCGCAGTCTCGCCAGAACCTTCGGTGCTCGCTCATACAAGCAGTGAATCAAGAAGAACCTTCAGACAGAAAGCCATATCCCTGGCCCCTCTGAATGGCTGGGCATGCGCAGTTAAAATTTGTCATGACGGAACGCTCGAAGACAAAAAATCACTTGGCGGGGCTCATCTGAGCTTTGTTTTGGCCGCACAATATGGCAGTTCTGTCCCAGTGCATAAATAATTAAGGTTACTCCGTTTCTGAAGATACAACGCATTTAACGGCCATATCAGTGACCTAGCTGGGTAAGTAAGATTCGCTAGATAAATAAATAATTCAAAGATATGTACATAGTAAGATACTATTTGCTTCTACGGTCATCCTTTTGACAGTTACCAATTGGACTGCACTGGATGAACAATGTATACGCCTGCCCGGCAAATTCGTGACTGGGTAAACTGACCTGCTCGCTATAACCTAAATAGTATGAATGGGCCGTTTATAGTCCCAGTCACACCAAGCCAGTTCTTACTTAGACCGTCCTGTCACGTCCTAACAAAATCGTTAAACGGACTGTGGTCGTGGTAGAACATTTAATTTTTACCCAGCTGTGCATGAACTACGATTCAATATCGATCATAAGAACGATACTTTTGATGTTTAGGTGCAATATGCTAAGATAACTAGAGGTGGCATTGCACTAAATACTGGGAGGTGCGGGGTATTATCACTTTTGGGCCGAGCTTTTAGTTGCGTTCTAAATACCAGACTTTCTTCCATTGGATACATATCCCATGTTTTATTTCAATGTGAGAAAATGATAGGTATAGGGGACTAAAATGATACATGTTTTATAGATATATCTGCAAGCTCAAAGAAATTTTTGCTGATTTTATATGGTCACCCCTCCTTTTAAAATGTTGGTTTGTATTTACTTCGTTCTAGTAGGTAAACAAACATGGTTGACTGTAACTTGAAAAGGAGCAGATCAACATGTGGATTTTTTCTCATTAACTTGTTGGGCTAGGATGGCTCTATAAACAAGTAATGTTTGAAAAGTTTCGTATGTGTAGTTTTTGTGGGAGCAGGTAAAATGTTACTATTGTCGCCTATGGAAAACATTTAGTGAAAAGCTCCCTATAGCAAAACTAGAAATGTCAGCTGTTTTCAGTCATAACATACTATTTCCAGACATCTGTAGGTTCTGTCCAATTCTGTTTCATAAAATCTATCTTCATGACATGTATTTTACCATAGATACTTAAAAATGTGATGGTTGTGCTAATTTAGGTCTAACTGGGTGTATTTGATGAATTTTTGCCTCTGACCTATGTTCTTGGAAGGGGGGTGGGGGTACTTTAAAGCAATGTAAATCAGTTTTTATTGATGTGTTTGGAAAGGAAAGATGGTCGGGCCCATCGGAGTCTAACTGTTGGTTTTCTTTTGCTCCAGCATTTCAGTGGTTTCTTGCTGTCGAGTCCTCACCGTTGTCTCACCTCTGTGGTTCTTTGATTTTTTGTGTTCACGGATATGTTGCACTGATGAGTTAGGAGGCCTTCATGCGGACTGAACAAATTATTTGTCTAAATCGCGACGGAAGTAAGGGCGAGGATTGTGGCCACGTAAAATCGATTTAAGCCCCCCAGTGGAAATCATTCCACTGACCGTTCCAAGGCGGTTCTTCTGTGGCGATTTATTTATGGTGTTGTTTGGAACTTACTGTGTGTATCACTTGTGTCTTTTTATTTTGGATGGCCATATGGCCATTTTGTGGGAAAGTAACTGTCCTTATGGCCTTCCTTTGTTTAGGTTTCCATTATGGTTTGGTCGCTTAATGTTTGTGTTTCTTTCCCTTTGGTGTCTTTGGTGGGTGGAGTAAGTTAATTGTATCGATTCCTGATCTTTGTTTTACTTCTACTTTGCAGTAATTGTATTTGCACAAACACAAGAAAGAATCTACTCCATCTTGAATATAAGAGTAAGGTTTCATGGTACTAGGACAATGTCTCAAACTAGAGGAAAACTTCAAAATTGTTTCTCCGAAACAGCCCGTTGCAATATCCGGATATGTTTTCTCATCCGTTATAAGTTCTATTTTATTGTATTCGTGTAAAAGGATATGAACAGATATATTCAGCTATTCCTCATGGCATTAAGGCATTTATAAACATTTTCTTGGCAGTTTTGTCCTCATGATATCCCCAAAATGCCATGTTTTACTTCAAATAGGGGGTTTAGGTGTGAAAATAGGCATAAAAATGAGTACTGGTGCTATTTAGGCATAATTCTGTGCATTTTAGGATTGACTTGCTCCAAAGACATTGGAGAAAAAACACTGATGCAAGCCGGTGTCTGGGTTCCATTCCAGAAAGAGATAAACTTTGCCTTTTTCAAAAACTATGGTTTGTTCGGCTTTCATTGTTGAATCTGAAAGCGATAACTTTTTCGCAAACCTGAAAGATTCTTTTTGACTGAACTTTTATTATGCATGACTAAATTATTAGATATGACCTCAATTTCTATCTGGTTATTCTTTTGATGCATCATAAAGAAAACAAGGGTTTGGTATAGGTAGCATTGCACTAAATACTGGGAGTTGCCGGGTTTTATCACTTTTGGACCGAGCTTTTAGTTGCGTTCTAAATACCAGACTAGCTTCCATTGGATGTATATCCCATGTTTTATTTCAATGTGAGAAAATGATAGGTATAAGGGACTAAAATGTTTATAAATATATCTGCAAGCTCAAAGAACTTTTTGCTGATTTTATATGGTCACCCCTCCTTTTAAAATGTTGGTTTGTATTTACTCCGTTCTAGTAGGTAAACAAATATGGTTGACTGTAACTTAAAAAGGAGCAGATCAACATGAGGATTTTTTTCTCATTAACTTGTTTGGCTAGGATGGCTCTATAAACAAGTAAGGTTTGAAAAGTTTTGTATGTGTAGTTTTTTGTGGGAGCAGGAAAAAGGTTACTATTGTCGCCTATGGAAAACATTTAGTGGAAACCTCCCTAGAGAGATCTTCGAAAGAACTTTGAGACAGTGAGTTAGAGCTAAGATATACCAGAGTCTGGCCCGGGGTTAGGATGTATATCTCCATATGTAAGGAGACAGAATGTCCAGAGGGAGACGGGCCTCCGTGGCCTAATGATTAAGAGCGCTGACTCTTAGTCATTAGGTCTCTCACCGCCGTGGGTTCGAGCCTCGCTCGGGTCACGTGTGAGACGCCAAGTTCTGCAACGGAAGGTCAGGCGGTTTTTGTCCGGGTACTCCGGTTTTCGCCCACCTATGATTAACGATCGGCTCGATATGAGTGAAATAATCTTGAAAGGGCCGTAAAACCCAAACCAAAAAAAAAATAATGCCCAGAGGGAGAGCACACTGAAAGCAAGAGTATGAATGAGAAGACAAGAATATTTTGCGTTCTCGTTTGAGTTCATTCTAGCACGTTTATAGAGTCTTACATGAGTGATCATGTATTATTGAATTTATTAAACGAGTTGAGGAAAAAGGATAAAATGCGAGGCTTCGCCGAGCATTTTATCCCTTTTTCTCAACGAGTTTAATAAATTCAATAATTCATGAGCACGAATGCAAAATTCTATTTATCATATGATATTTGAAACACATTTTATTCACGATTGTATACAAAAATGTCAACTTTCCGCCATTAGTAAACGCGACGCCGTTATGGACGCCGTACATGTAACGTTACGGAAAGTATCTAGCTAATTTGCATATTTAATCCACTAGTGGATTATCGAAAATATTACATGGCGTTATTACACTCTCAGACGCGACGTCATATGATAAATAAGGGTATCTGATGTATTTGTACGTTTTATTACTACGTTGCAGCGCTAAGATGAAGCTAAGACAAGATATCATAAACTTTCATGTTTAAAACTGAAGACATGTATGAATAATACCAACGTTGTGAAAATGAAGTTTCTACCGTTTACATGTTTTTGAGCGCCATGTATTAGAGTTTCTGTTACGCCGCGGAAGCCACCGAGACCATCTGACCGTATTCTACCTATTTGCATTTGGTAGAAGAAAGAGTAAAAAAAAAAAAAAAAACTAGCTTCTGGTCCCGGGGGCTGATAGAACAGTTCATCGAATTATGTCTGTAGTTAGTGCGCGAAGACGTTTCCGATACACTGGAATAGTCTGCAGACGGACAGATAGACGGACGAACAGATAGATACAGAAAGGCAGACAAACACAGACACACGCACAGAGACAGACCCACAGACTGGTATATACATGCACAAAAAATCATGTTGAACTATAAGCAAACACATGTGAGTTAAACAAACAAGGGTAAAACGGACTTTTTAACGTGATGTGAAAGTACGGTATCGCAGGAGTGAAAGTGCTGACGACATTAGCTTAATGATAGAGTAGAAGCAGACCTAAGATGTTTAGCAGTAAGTGTAACGTAACTTAACAATTTCTCTGTGACAACTGTTTATTACAAGTAATTTTCTTGTGCTGACGTAGGTCATTGGTTTGTAGCAAGTTACTGCTTTTCGAGGGTCGTTCAATAATGACATTGAACATGTCATTTTTCACAGATACATGTATGTTCTGAATGCATATTACGATAACACATCCTAGTGACTTTGTGCATTCATTAACCCATATATGACAATGGAATCTTCCACCTAGTTAGTTTGGAGTGGTCCATTTCCAATTATAGGGGTGTCATGTTTGGTTTTCTTTGTGGCAAATTTTACAAAAACGAATGTTCCTTAAGCAAACAGTGAAGATCCAGATCAGATGCGGCGTCTGATCTGGATCTACACTGTTTGCCAATGTCCCAGAAAAGGGCCGCTAGGCATATATGGGTTAATATTTCTTAAGCTCCAGTGCGACTGTCACCGTCACTCACATATTGAGGACTAGATTTTACTACGTTATCCATCCCTACGTTAGATACCTAAAACCTACTGAAACATAATGAACCGTATAATGAAACATGGCAAAACATATTACAAATGTAAGACGTAGGAAACCGTAGGCAGGTATACTGCTTATTACGTATTTTTGTACGTATCCAAAACGTTTCTTCTACGTTTTAGTACGATTTACTACACTCATTTGCTAGGTACATGTATACATGTACAGATCGACGACTGTGTACTGAACACTACGTCATACGGACCGATCAACCAGATACCGTTATATAGGGTAACCGATTGTCCCCTCCCTTTATTCGCAAAATCTTTGCTGTATATGATTTGCGCATGAGAATGAGTTTCAGCTTTTATTTCAGAAACTTACCTTTACTAATGACATTGTTGTCCCTATTTAACGGTATCACGGGCCTCCGTGGCCTATACTGGATAAGAGCGCTGACTCTTAATCATTAGGTCTCTCACCGCTGTGGGCTCGAAGCTCGCTCGGGTCACATGTGATACGCCAAATTCCGCAACGGAAGGTCATGTGGTTTTTCTCCGGGTACTCCGGTTTTCGCCCTCTGATTAAAGATCGGCTCAATATGAGTGAAATAATCTTGAAAGGACCGTAAAACCAAAAACCTAAAAAAAATATAACGGTATCAGATGGATTGGCCCATGTCACGTAATGTTTAATAAACATTCATCGACCTGTACGCATTGCATATCGAAATGCCACGAATGTTTTGAACATTTCATAACGAGGCCGGGGGTACGTATGCAGCCATATATAGCCGTAAGTACTGCGTTTTACAACCGTTCTGCAGAACGTGGCGTCTGATCAGGGTCTTGACTATTTGATAAAAGTACATGAATTTCAAGGTTAAAATTCCCCCAATTTTCCCGGTTCTAACGAGTTCCCACAATCTATGTTTGGTTCTCAACCCTTCCTTTTCCTGATGCGTAGACATAATAAGTGTGCGTCGATTAATCAAAGACAGCATTAAGAGATTTGATAAGACATCCTCGACTTTTAAGCTTTCAATAATGACTTTTGGTGACAAGATTACAAATGACTGACTTTATCTTCTACATGTTCTGTAGTAATGTAGTAGTGTACAATCATTTGACCATTATCAGGCCATTGCACTACATTAGAAAATCACGATGGATTATTTGGCGTTTAACAACACGTCAACCCTTGTCATTTTGTGTCATCTCCCAGCGAAAGGTAGAAAAGAGATAGAAGAGATAATAGAGGGTATGAAAGTGAGGGCATCACGTTAACAAGTCCGTGAAATGAACACCCCACTAAACCCCACTTTATATAGAGAAAACTGGGGTTTATGGGGGTATACATTATCTGCCTTATTTTTTCTCAAAAACATAGATTGTGGGTACTCGTTAGAAGCGCCTCATTGAGGCGGTTCTAGGTACTCGTTAGAAGCGCCTCATTGAGGCGGTTCTAACGAGCACCCACGATCTATGTTGAAAGCAGAAATAAGAAAGATGTTATCATTTTTTACCAAACATTGTCACTTCTGGCACCATGTTGGACGCCATCATGTTAACTCACACGGACACGTTTTCCTAATAGACAGAGGAGAAAGAAAAATACGAAACAGGAATACGAGGGGCGTTCATATAGTGTTGTCATTGTGGGGAGTGCCAGAGGGCGCGTTATTAATCACATCCACATTTTGTTTACTTCAACCCCTCGAAGTATTCTTTCTTGACGGAAACACACTTTTCAAATCTCGAAGTCCATTCTGTAAAGGCAGAGTAGACCTTTTTTAGGTATACAATACCTTGACGGCACTTCATAACAACGACCAGAAAGGCATCATGTTAACAAGCCCGGGAAATGAACATCGCCCTAAACCACTACACCAAACTTTATACTGTGTGTATCACGTGTGTCTTTTTTATTTTGGATGGCCATATGGCCATTTTGTGGGAAAGTAACTGTCCTTATGGCCTTCCTTTGTTTAGGTTTCCATTATGGTCTGGTCGCTTATTTAATGTTTGTGTTTCTTTCCCTTTGGTGTCTTTGATGGATGGAGTAAGTTAATTGTATCGATTCCTGATCTTTGTTTTACTTCTGTTTTTTTATATAGAAAAAACTGGGGGTTACGGGCGTATACATTATATTTCTTATTTCTGCTCCAACTTGGACATAGGTTGTGGGTACTCGTTAGAACGGCGGTTTTAACCAGTACTCACAACCTATGTTTCCAGTATAAATAAGAAACACATCACAGATTTTTGTCAGAAAAGTAGGCATTTTGGAGATGTGAAAATGAAAAATGTCGCACGGGTGTGTTATCGTATTGGTTATCTCCTAGTAAAGGAAACAGGAAAAAGTCTATTACGAAACTCGCCTATATACAGTTCAACCTGTATTAAGCAACCACCTATGGGATATTCAAAAATGCTTGCTTAAGACAGGTGCTTGCTTAATACGGGTGAATTTTAATGAATTTTCCTCTTTTGGGAACTAAATGCCCGACTGCTTAAGACAGGTTACTTGCTTAATAGAGGTGGCCACTAAGACAGGTTTTACTGTATGTACAAATACCGTGTAAACTTTACCGCCGAGAAAATGAAAATTTTAAGATGAAAAATTATGAGAGTTTTCTTATTTCTGCTCAAAATATAGATTGTGGGTGCTCGTTAGAACCGCCTCATCGAGGCGGTTCTAACGAGTACCCACAATCTGTACTTTAGAGCAGAAATAAGAAAAATAAGGTTTACCCCTGTAAATCCCAGTTTTACTATATAAAAGTGGGGTTCAAGGGGGTCAAAACTATTTATGCATGTTTTCGTGATGAGCATTGACTTAGGTCTGGCGAATAAGGTGGATGAGAGAGCTGAACTACCTTTTCCTCTTTCAAGAAGTCTTGGACAAGAACACACTTGTGAGCAGGTATGTTGTCTTTGGTAAGACACGGACCTCATAAACCGGTTGCAGGTCTACGTTTTTCAAAATGTACCTTAATGTTTGACAACCCATCATTCTTATCAAATTATCGTTGATTGTCTTGCCATTTGGTACGGGAATTTGAACAATTGTACAATGGACCCATTGCAATATCGCATATCAAACGTTTGCCGCGCTTTTAATTCTTTGGCGATGACCGGCCTTGCTTGGTCTTTTTCGCAGCCTGTTCAGACGTGTACCAGAGCTTTCTTGTTTGTTTGCGTTAAGGTTTTGCGTACCCGTCAACGCTACTGACGAAATTTGGAGACGTAACTTCCAGTTCTGTGGGACTTTTACCCAACATTGAGATTAAATGGCATCTCAAAGCCTATACCGAACAAAGAAACTGCTGAGGTTTATATGCAGGGGAGGCCCGACTCGCGCCACTTTGTCTGGGCAGGCTTGGATCTAATTAATAAGCGGTTTACTTGCACTCATGTTCAGTCGGTTTCGGCTCTGCACAGAAGCACCAAGCAACCAATTGCATTTCTCAAAATAGAAGTGAAAGCAATGATCAGGAATCGATACAATCAACCCACAGCTCCCATCAGAGACACCAAAGGGAAAGAAGCACAAACATGAAACAACAGACCTAACGGAAACATTAATAGCGTAAAGCCAAAAGGACAGTTACTTTCCCACAAAATGGCCAATAGGCTATCCAAAATAAAATAATATAAGCATCACAAACACCCAAAGACAAACCATAACAAAAATAAAAATAAACCGCGACAGAAGAACCGCCTTGGAACGGTCAGTGGAAACGAATTTCACTGGGGGGGGGGGGGGGGGCTTAAATCGATTTTACGTGGCCACAATCCTCCCCCTTACTTCCGTCGCGATTTAGACAAATAATTTGTTCAGTCCGCATGAAGGCCTCCTAACTCATCAGTGCAACATCTCCGTGAACACAAATATTCAAACAACCACAGAGATGAAACAACGGTGAGGACTCAACAGCAAGAAACAACTAAAATGTTGGAGCAAAAGAAAACCAACAGTTAGACTCTGATGGGTCCGACCAGAGATTGAGCATCAGGCACTAGCCAACATTACCTTGAATTAGATCTCTCTAATTCTCAATAAGCATTTACACTAGAACAGTCATAGAATCTGAGGCCTGACCCACCGGCATGCAATTTAAGAGGGAAGCAAAGTTGTCAACCGTGATTGGGTTAACTACCATGCATGCAGTCTGTCGTATAACATTTATGTTGTACTCAGTCTTTTAATATCGAAGAATGATTTTACGAAATTGGGTGCTGAAGTCATTGCCGTAATATATTTTGCTCAATTTGTATACTAAGTCACCATAAAATTCGGGTTCCGATAGACCTTGTTGCAGGAGAGATTTAAGTCCAATATTGAATTTTGAAATTAAATCAGAATGACGTCTATAAAATTTTGAAAAGGCTTTGCGTAGTTTATGGTACCGATATCACTGATTAAGAAGTTTAGCCATTTATTACGAGTGTTGAAGTCAGTTACATGACTACACACTCTGGCAAATCGAATTAATTGCGAAATATAAACGCCATAGAATGGCGCACGAGGAACATCACCATCCAAAAAATGAAAATTTACAATCTCAAATTCAAAATCATCGCGTTTATCATGAATTTTGCACGAAACAAACCCATCTAAAATAGATGGATGTAAATCCAAAAACGAGGCCTCGGTATCAGAAGAATTTGCTTTATTTAACTGAAGTTTTTTTTTTTTGGGGGGGGGGGGGGGAAGGGGGGGTGTAAATTTGACTGATCAATCTATCGAAATAGGTTTTATCAATATTTAACTAGAGCGCGCAGTCGATGGCAAGCCATCTTAAATCCCCACGTTTTCTCCAAAGTAGGTCAAAATTTGACCTTTTGACCCCTCCCCAGGGCCCCTGGGGGCAGGGACAAAAAAATGTGCTCTTGCGCAAGCCATTCATGTAAGCAACTCGCATACCAAATTTGGATAAATTCCGGCTAACGGTTTAGGAGGAAATAGCCGGACAGACAGACGGACAGACGGACGGACGAAGGCGATAACAATATCCCCACTTTTTCGTTGAAAAACGTGGGGATAATAAATCATCCAAGTATCTAGAAGTGGAGCTGACGGCTTCAATGATTTCAGACTGGTTTTCAGCAGAAAGGGACATCATGAAGTCTCTCTCATAACAAAACAAAAACAAATCAGGCACGAGTGGTGCGCAATTAGTACCCATTGGAATACCCACAACTTGTCTAAATAAATTAGTTCCAAATCGTATATAAATATTGTCAAGTAGAAAGGTGATTGCTTAACACACTTTCTGACATGACCATAAAGTATAATATTTATGCTCTGCAGAAGTGAAAAATGCATTTCTTACATGACATGCAAGATAGAGGGATTCTTCCCTATGAAATGTTCATTCAGTTAAATCATTTTTTTCTTTTAAAAGATTACGAGGAAGTGTAGTGTAAAGGGTGGAAAAATCTTAAGTAGACAGACTTGAAGCACGAAAACGCCTGGATTTCAATTTATTTAAAACTTCATTAGAATATTTTATAGACCAAAACAGATTTCTACCTGATCTTTCGAAGACTTTGTCGAAATATTTTATCACATGCTTTTTGATGGCAGTCAAACATAAGTGAATAATTTATAGAGTTCAGTGGTGGTACAAGAGCTTGAATTTGCCATAAACCGTGCTTTGTATGGTCTTTTATGAAGTTTAGGTAACCAATATAACGTAGGAAGCTTGTCTTGGTCTTCTGTAACACCGCAGCAAACTTGGTGGCTGAATGACAAATGTGGTCATCAACTAAAGCCCTCTCTACAGCTAAAGGCTGAAGTTCATAGGCTTTAGTACCACCAAGTTCTTGTTGAAGAGTGTTAACATAGTGATCCCGTCAAAAAACGACCGCATTTTTAGCAGCCTTATCAGCTGGAGCCAAAACAAACTTCCTATGAAATTCTTGAATACCTAGCTTAAAGTGACGTAAAGACGTCTTAGGTTTAGGAGGTAATAGGTTCGTTCAAAGCCCGATGGGCGGGGGCACAGCCTACTTGTCAACAGAATTAACACTAAACATGTTTTTATTCTATTGAAAAATATAAAATAACTGATAATATAGACACAAGATAAATTACATCAATTGGAAGATCAAAGAAATTATTGTTAAGATTGACTTGTTGCTAGAAGGCTGATAATGACATAGAGGTCTTGCCAATAACTCATGAATCATGATAATTGGCCAACTGGGAATTGTTTATTGCAATATTACCCCACATTTGCAGCTTTACCCATTGCATGCGGGAAATCCCTTAAGGGGTACCTTGGCAAACAGTGCAGGCCCAAGAACGCGGCGTCTAATCAGGGCCTGCACTGTTTGCTAACAGAATTTGCCGCCAAAATAGAATAAAAATGAAAAATAGGTCTGGAACTCCTGATACGACAAATGGACTTGTCCAACATATAGCAATGGAAGAGTCCACTAGTATACAATGGGTTAAATTGGTTACAGTGTAGAATGCCTTTAGAACAGACAATCAATGTGAAATGATGTTATTATTCATGAACCCAAATTGGCGTATTTTTTATGAAAACTTGTTATTTATTTATTTTTTTCTTCTTATTTCTAATTCAAACATGGATTATGGATGCTCGTTGGAACCGCCTCCAAGCTGGTGCGGTTCTAACAAGTACCCACGGTATAGTAAATACATGGTTAGTGTCTTTAATAATAAAATATAATCGGTGAGTGTTAAACAGTTTTACAGGGGCGAGCTTTAGCGAGCCCATATAAAATTGTCACGGCGCTCACCGATTATACAACCAATGGTTTTACAATAATTTAGCAAATTTAAGCAAAAAAAAAGACAGCAGACAGTGTGGCATGTTAATGACATTTAGTGCCATGGCGCGCACACGTAGTATAACGTGACGTCAAATAGCGCAAAGTTTATCACGTCACCGCGCTACAGAGCTGTAGGAAACATCAGAATTGTTTTTGTTTTGTTTTTTTCATGGACGCTCGAATAAACGTTGCTCCGCGCTTGACATTTTGTATGAAAATCAGCGAATAAATAGCTTATTATAGCTTTAGAATTTATTTTCGAGGTTGAGACGCAACCGTAGTAGCAGTGCGCTATCATTCCAACGGGCCATTCAAACCAGGAAAGCCTGAGAAGGTAAGAATTTAGCTGGAATTTCTGAAATATTGCAAATATTATAACTTACACTTTCGTTTTTTTTCTCATGTATAAAAGGCTACGTGCAATTGTTTACGACCTGAAAAATAGGTCCGGTCATAGACGTATTATAGGTCAGAAGAAGGTATTATATGTTGATTGCGGTATATAGTAAGAAACGTATATTATACACCCTCGTAAACCCCTTTTTTTTCATTTATATAGACTGGCCTTCACAGGAACTTCATTACAGGGGTCTGTTAATATGATGTCAAGGTGTGGTTAGATTGTTAAGCTGAATTTTTAACATACCCTTATGTATTAATCCCTTACATAATTATATCACGCACCAGTCACTTTGTTGTCATATCATTTTTATGACACAACGTTATCTACTTAATAAACATAAGATAAAATACCCGTGCGACATAGTGCATTATTTCGCTTCTTAAAATACGGACATTTTTTCTGATGAAAATGTGCGGTATTTTTTCTTATTTTTACTTCAAACATAGGTTATGTGTGCTCGTTAGAACCGCCTCATTGAGGCGGTTCTAACGAGTACCCATAACCTATGTCTTGGAGCAGAAATAAAGAAAATAGTTTATACCCCCGTAAACCCATTTTTCATTGTATAAAGTGGGGTTTAGAGGGGTGTTCATTTCACGGACTTGTTAACATAATGAGTGACGTTTTATAATGAATATAGATAGCTGGTGCTCATTAGAACAGCTTTCCAATCATTCGTTTTTTGTTTGTTTGATTTGAGGTGTAGTGACTCCATCAACACTGTAAAGGTCATTTTGGAGACGCTGCTTCCAATTTGGTGGGACGTTTACCCGACATTGAGATGAAATGACATCTCAAGCCCCGTCACCCAATGGAACCAATAGGGTTTATATGCATTGGATCTGACTCCCACCGGTTTGCCTGGGCAGGCTTAAATTAGCCCTTCTAAGCGGTTTACCAGTACTCGTGTGTAGTCAGATTCAGCTCTGCGTGGAAGCACCATGCAGCCCAATCTATTTTCCCAAGCCCTGATGAGCGGGGGCGAATTTCAATCATTCGTATTAATTTGAATACAAAACGCTTCTGAATCGGAGGCCGGGTGTGCTTAGAATCACATTATTTCTTATGGACGGTCCCGTCGAATCCTGTCGACTATATTGGAACTTGCTACCATGTGACCCAATTCATTCAAAGCCTATAGTTTATCGTGTTGTAATGGAGGGATAAAATTAACGAAGCTGTTCTGAAACTCTGTATGTTTAAGAATAAAACTGTAAAACTTCCTTTTCCGCGCCATGTTAATTATTTTTCTCGTATATTCTCATTGATGTCTTTTTAGATACGAGGTTCTTCGTCGTTGTTATTCTATTTGTATCTCTACATGTGTACTTATCAGGTCAAGTTTTGATACAGTAGTTCTACAGTATAGCCTACTTGAGGAAGTTCTTACCAATCACGAAAACACGCCTATACAGATACATTGTAAATTTTATCACCGGAAAAACGGAAATTTTAAGATCATGAAAAAATGTAATATTTTACTCATTTTTGCTCAAAATATAGATTGTGGGTACACGTTGGTTTGTTTGTTTGATTTGAGGTTTAACGTCACCGTCAACACTGAAAAGGTCATTTTGGAGACGTTGCTTCAAATTTTGTGGGACTTTTACCCGACATTGAGATGAAATGACATCTCAAGCCCTGTCGCCCAATGAAACCAACAGGGTTTATAAGCATGGACGGTCCGACTAGCACCGCTTTGCCTGGGCAGTCTTAGATCCTCTAAGCGGTTTACCAGTACTCGTGTGCGGGTCGGTTTCAGCTCTGCGTGGAAGCATCATGCAGCCCATCTATTTCTTCAAGCCCCGATGGGCGGGGACCATATTAAAATGAATAATATCTAATAATTATTAAAACCATCTTTTGCATTAAAATGAACAGTGTATAAAAGATTAGCTAGTCTAGTCTCTCTGGCTCAATTTTAATATCCTAAGCTTGGAGAGACTACCAAATAGACTTGTCATTACTAACAGGTTATAAATTTTTATACGAAACAGCACGAAATGATCGGACTTTTATTATCAGACAAGAGCAGTATCGATCATGAAAAATGTAATATTTTACCTTTCTTTTGCTCAAATATAGATTGTGGGTACACGTTGGTTTGTTTGTTTGATTTGAGGTTTGACGTCACCGTCAACACTGAAAAGGTCATTTTGGAGACGTTGCTTCAATTTTTGTGGGACTTTTACCCGACATTGAGATAAAATGACATCTCAAGCCCTGTCGCCCAATGAAACCAATAGGGTTTATTAGCATGGACGGTCCGCCTCGCACTGCGGTTCCTGGACAGGCTTAAATCCTCTAAGCGGTTTACCAGTACTCGTATGCGGGTCGGATTCAGCTCTGCGTGGAAGCATCATGCAGCCCATCTATTTCTTCAAGCTCCTTTATATGGTTTGAAAAGTAGAATGAATAGCAATGTTAACACTTGCCGCTACGGTTTATTTTTTTTTCAGCTAGGGGTTTTGTAGTCGCATAGGACATGCATTTCTTTTTCCAAGCACCGTTGCTTACGTAATAAAGTGAAAATATGTTTACATTAATAGATAAGATACATTTATTATTATTTCTTATTTCTGATACTGATCATATGTTTATTCAATAAGCAAACTACTATACAGTTAGCATACATGTACAGTCAACCCTCTTTTTATCGAAATTCGTTATAAGGGCAAATTTCAATGGAATGACTTCTAAGCTAAAACCGTAGCCTCGGTTCCGAGCGGCTGGGCTTCTCTCGGGTTGGAAGTGCATAAATCGAGTCCATAATCATAAAAGATTCTTATTATGTAATATTCCAAGAAACAAATGTTGTAGACATTTGTTACAATCGCCTCAACGAGGCGATTGTAACAAATTTCTATAACATTTGTTTCTTGGAGTAATAATGGGGGAAAGCCCCGTTATTACGTAACATACTCCTAACTGGAATTCTTTATAACGGCAAATTCTTTATAACGGCACAATAATAAGAAACAAATACTGCCGTTTGAAAGGGGGTCCTTTGCAGAATGCTTAGCTTGAATGTCCGGTTTATTGCTCGCAAATTAATCAAATTTATACAACAATAAGAAAGAGAAGTAAAAAAGCATTTTCCATAGTTAGGCTTGAAAGAAATAAAATGTTACCATGGTAACGAGCTCGAAAACAAGTGGTAATTTCAATCCGAAAAGGGCACTTCACTGAGAAAAACATAATTGTTCATTTGTAGGGGGGAAACATTTTAGAGTTCTGACATTCTCATTTTCTCTTCTCAAAATTTCTATTAATACGGCAGTTGCCACTTAATTTAGGTCATAGTTTTGAAATATGTTGATAAATGCATTGGCGATTGCATGATTTACATTTGTATCGTACCCTATGTACGTGTACCTCGTTCTTTAACATTCATTATAGGCTCGTGCTATTATAATGGCATAATTCAAAATATGGATATCCATGATTCGATTTATGGATATCCATAATTCATATGGTTATCCGTAAATCAGAGGAATAATGGATAGTTTGATTTATTGACATCCAAAAATGGAATTAGTGATATCCATAATTCGAACTATGAATATCCATTATTCGCTCTGAATTAATGATATCCATAAATCGAATTATGGATGTCCAAAATTCGATTTATGGGTATCTATAATTCGAATTATGGATATCCATTATTCGGCTGTTTTATGGATAACCCTAATTCGAATTATGGATATCCATAAATCGAATTAGGGATATCTATAAATATGAATAAAATAGTAAAACGGCACCCCGTATGAATCAGAGTTGAGTAGAGACAAGTGGGATATATATTAATTAATATGTTATTATTTTTTTTCTACCGCCAGACAATATGGGTACTCGTTTGAATAGCATTACTCGGAGCATACATGAAAGGTCAGGGACTACAGATACTGTCGGCTACAGAGGACCCGCGTTATAATGACATTTTTTTTAACGGCAAAACACGTTAAATCGACAATTTCAATGGAATGAATTCTTAGCTCAAGGTTTAGCCTGTTTCCGAGCGGCTCGGGCTTCTTTTAGGTTGGAAATGCCCAAATAGAATCCATGGTTATGAACGATTCTTGTAATTTGAGACTCCAAGAAACACCCGGTATAGATATTTGTTAAAATCGCCTCATCGAGGCGATTCTAACAAATGTCTATAACATTTGTTTCTTGGATGTCTATAACATTTGTTTCTTGGAGTAATGATGTGGAGAAGACCTTTTATAAGCTTTCATACTCCTGACTGCATGTGATTCTTTATAACGGCAAATTCATTATAACGGCATGATACTAAGGAACAAAAAATGGCGTTATAACATGAGTCCTCTGTATTACGAATACTTTCTCACCCGTTTGACAAGGTCCTGAGAGATTTTTCTAACTCACACCGCTTGTCCCGTCAAAAGTCTGAAAACTATCCTAGGCTGCAGTTGGCTACATGTATTTCATTTTAACTCATCATGTCAAATTGAATGCCAACAAAATTATGTCGATTTCATGTCAGTCACTCAAACTCATCCAATGGAAGACATTACCTGAATTCAGTACCAACACAAAGTGTATTCGTTTTAAATCATTGCCTTGCAAAACACGCCTGTACAAATACATTTTAAAATCAACCGCCAAATTTTTCTTATGTGTGCTCAAAATATAGATTGTGAGTACTCATTGCCACAAATCACGGAAACATATGACGTCTTAGAGACGTTGGGCTTCTTAAGCATCCGTTTTGGTAAAATGTTGCTCTACCGACGAACATACATCCAACGAAGATTCGTAAGTAAAAGCAGAAAAAAGCTTTACATAATCTGACTTCTGAATGACTTGAAAATGTAACTTGCCGGTCTCGGTAGTTCAGTCGGATGCGCGTCTGACATGTGATCAGGAGGACGCGGGTTTGATACCTGCCGGAGTCGGCAACATTCTTTTGTGGAGATTGATCATGAATTCTTTTCAACGGTCATTCGCTTCCGCTGATTCAAGAAAGGCAGTAATCATTTTCTGGCGAAAGAATGTGCACTGTACTGGTTAACCACCTACGCATAAGCCTGCCCAGGAAAAGTGTGGATAGGTAAACTGACCGGCTCAAAAATGACCTAAAATAGGGTTTACTGGGCCGTTAAACCCCAATACAAACAAACAAACAAACAAAACAAATGTAACTCTGGGTCGTTGGGGAAAAACGACACAAACAGAGTAATATGATATGATATGAGAAAAAATGTTAAACGGAATCTAGTATATTCGGTTTCTGTCAGAAAAGAAAGAACAAACAGAAACTAATGGGTTGCGCAAACAATAACAAAAAAAAAAAAAAAATCACCCACTTTTGAATTTCGAATATGGAAGACTCAGAATAAACCAGCGACATTTACATATTCTTTGGTCATATTCGTATATTTCCGCACAGATCACTACATAAAGGTCAGACGTCTGTCAATAGCATTTTTAGCGACTTTCTGCCATTGCCAGATGTCTGTCAATAGCATTTTTTACCGAGTTCCCGTTATTTTTGTCAAAAATCTAGATTGTGAGCCGCCGTATTGAGGTGAGTCAAAACAAAATAGTATCAATACACAAATTCGGGGATATGATTGAGAAGATTATCTCGCCTAATCGTAATGAATTACTATAATATTATTTCGGTTCAAGTATCAATGCTTCAGGATTTTACTTCACACACGTATATGAATAGTCTTTATATTAACGATAATAAAACTCCACAAATTAAATAATACATTACCGCAAAGAGAAAAAGAGAAAAGAAGACAGACAGAAAGAAAGAAAAAAAAGGAAAGAAAGAAAGAAATTTCACGACAATAAACTACTTTCATTTTTTGAGACATTTAACCAGTTTGGAATATTTCTTAATATCATCACGAAAACACGCCTAGTACAATTCTGACCCCCTTGAATCCCAATTTTATGTAGTAAAACTGGGGTTTACAGGGGTAAACCTTATTTTTCTTATTTGTGCTCTAAAATATAGATTGTGGGTACTCGTTAGAACCGCCTCGATGAGGCGGTTCTAACGAGTGCCCACAATATATATATTTTGAGCAGAAATAAGAAAAATATAACAATTTTTCATCTGAAAATTTTCGTTTTTGGGGCGGTAAAATTTACAATGTATTTGTATAGGCGTGTTTTCTTAATGGTTACTTCACACATGTATATGAAAAACCTTAACATTAAAGATAAAGAAGCTCCACACATTAAATAATATATTATCGCAAAGAGAAAGAAATAAGGAAAGAAAGAAAAAAGAAAGACAGAAAGAAAGAAAGAAAGAAAAAAGAAAGAAAGAAAAAAGGAAACAAAGAAAGAAATTTCACGTGGACGATAGGAACATTAAACTACTTTCATTCTCTGAGACATTCACCCAGTTTGATAATGAGGAATATTTCTTAATATAGACATTCAACCTCAGTAGAACATTTCGAAAATTACATAAATATAACATGAATAACATATGCACATCGATCATTTTTTAAATCTAAAAACAAACAAACAAAATAAAAAAAAAATAACTAACTAAAGGCATTTAAAAAAGAGCATTTAAGCTCTAAACTAAACTAATCAACAACAAATATATAATAACTTACATTTTAGCGAGTAAAACCAGAAAAAGAGAGAAAATTATCGGGTTGCGGCATTCTGAATTAGCCATTGTCATTCCTACCCAGTTAATGTTCTAATCAGTTTCACCACATACTTTGTCTTTTATCGGATACCCTGTTCTCAGAAAATCCCATTCATGTCAGATATCAAAACGTCATAACACGTGACAACAAACGCCAATAGCAATCGCTTATTATGCAGGACACGCCTTTTCAATAGACGATTAATGAGCCAGCGCATGACACAACCTACAATAAGACATGCGCGCCAAACGATTTCTCAGATCAGCCTGCGCATCCGCGCAGCCTGATCAGAGTCTTCCTTGTGCGCTCTAAGGATAGCTAAGGGCCAAATGGTCCTTTACGCAGCAAGAGAAGTCTCTACTTAGTTAATATGGATACGCAGACTGATCTGATCGCTGTGCGTACATGTAAGTTGTAGGAAATGTTATGCGCCGGCTCATTTAAGTTAGATCACAGCAAAATTAGAGGAAAGAGATTTCCTTCAAATCCACACTAGTTGATGGAGATCTACTTTGATATCTAAAACAAGATTTACGAAACCCGATCGATCAAAGGGAATTTGCAGGACTGTAACTGAATCTAGTGCTATTGCACGACGTTCTGTATTTCAGTTGCGACAATGCTGGCTTAAAACTTAGTTTGACATTCCAATACACAGATTTCTATAGCACTGGTCACAGAAGCGGATGTTTCGCACAAGCAAACTAATGTTTTGCCTGTCCCCGTGGGGCGTTGATTTCCGACAGTGACTGTAAGTACAATGGCCAGCAGTGTGGAAGAGTCGGTATACAATTTCATCAACCCCTGCAAGAACACTGTCTGGTCTAAATCTTTTCCGTTCCTCCTTTTACACCCCTTACGAATAGTGCGGAAAAAACCTGTACAGTACAGGCTCATCGGAGTCTAACTGTTTGTTTTCTTTTGCTCCAGCATTTCAGTGGTTTCTTGCTGTCGATTCCTCACCGTTGTCTCACCTCTGTGGTTCTTTGATTTTTGTGTTCACGGAGATGTTGCACTGATGAGTTAGGAGGCCTTCATGCGGACTGAACAAATTATTTGTCTAAATCGCGACGGAAGTAAGGGCGAGGATTGTGGCCACGTAAAATCGATTTAAGCCCCCCAGTAGAAATCTTCCACTGACCGTTCCAAGGCGGCTCTTTTGTGGCGATTTATTTATGTTGTTGTGTTACTTACTGTGTGTATCACTTGTGTCTTTTGGTTTTGGATGGCCATATGGCCATTTTATGGGAAAGTAACTGTCCTTATGGCCTTCCTTTGTTTAGGTTTCCATTATGGTCTGGTCGCTTAATGTTTGTATTTCTTTCCCTTTAATGTCTTTTATGGGTGGAGTAAGTTAATTGTATCAATTCCTGATCTTTGTTTTACTTCTACTTTTCATGGAGACTTTCTTTTCCGCGATTTCACTTAATCAAAATAGAAGTGAAATGGTCAGGAATGGGTCAATTAACCCACATCTCCCATCAGAGACAAAAAATGCGAGGTTTATAAATCCCGTATTTAAAATAGGAGAAATGAATAATCTGTATATTAAATACATTTCCATAGACTTTTAGGACAGTTTGGATCTTGAATTTTGGATCTCAATTCCCGTTCAGTTGACTTTCACTGTTTAATCAGCGTAGTGTTACAGAAGCTTGGTGGAAGAAATACTGGATGGGCACCATTTTGAAAGCGCTTCCTACAGTTTCGAACAAAAATAGAAGATACATTGTGTTGCAGTGAAAAAACAACTAAAATGTGAGATTAAATAAAGAAAAGCGTACGTCCTATTCAGTGGTTATATCCTTGTTTTCTTTTGCTTCAGCGTTGCATCCGACTCAAACGTCACGCAGTCTGAACGTCTGTTGATATCTTCCCAGACGCCATTGCAATGACGTCAGGAATAACGTCGACGTGATTGAAACTTTCCCACGTTTGAATATAACTATTTCACTGCAAAAGTGTTATCGTGTATCTTGTACATAAAGTAGTTCCACCTAGAGAGATTTATTTTCCCGGCTAACAGGAAATATTTCTTCTTAGCAAAAAGGAAAATACCAAGTTTATGTCTGGTAGAAATCATGGTATTTCTCTGTTGTGTTGTGCACGTAATATATGACGTTATTACACTCTCAGACGCGACGTCATATGATAAAAAGGGTTATCCTTTGGGAGCAAAGAATACACCATAGAACATAAAAGTATCGGTGTACAGGTGTCCGGGCCAGACTAGCTAGTTTCGGCCAATTAGGCATCATCAATGACCCTCAGATATTTTCAAGGTTTCCACATTGGAATCAATGATCCCAAAGGACGAGTAAATAAACACTACACTATTATGAGGGACAGGGAGACATTTCACGCCCGCCAAACATACCTTAACACCAATTGTAGCGACGTTGAATATGTTCTATAAAAAGAGATATCCTTTGGAAGGAATAACCCATGTTAAAAACATTAATCAGGAAACATTTCGATTCAAAGGTCTAATTTTCTGCTATGGGCGTGGATTTCTAATGGTAGTTAACCCAGTTTTACACATGGAAAAATAAAGTGCTTTGCAATGGTATTCTTTATTTCTTATTTCTGCCCTAAAACAAAGACAAAAGGTACTCATTTATCCGAACCGTCTTATTGAAACAGATAAACGAGTATTTTTCATAAATATATCTATGCGCATGGCTGTTTGTAGCCATTGTCAAATAGTCCGTCAGCCGTGCTTAAACAACACAAAAACACTTTCCAATGTTTTCCGATAGCGATTATTAAAGCAATGGGCCTATAATTTGCAACAGGACTGACGTTAGATATTTTCCATATATCAGATACTTTTGCAAGTAAAAGAGACGTGTTGAATAGATCAGTAAAGGACCACTAGCTTTGGCTATTTGGAGTGATTTAAGTATGCCACAGACTTCGTTAGCTTCAAAATGAATAGAATCAAAATAATTGACGAGAGTAAAAAGGGCGGGTACATCATTGTTGGTTTCATTTAATAAGGTTTGTGAATGAAAATAGGTATAAAAAAAATATACCTTATCCTTTGGGTCGATAACAATTTTCTTGCACACCAGACAAGGAAATCCGTGATTTTACCCTGGGATAGAAATTTATGTTCTGACCCTGGTGTTCCGACCCAAAATCGAAAATAATCGCGTGTTTGATAAATGCACCGGTTGAATACGACCTTGTATGCGCCGTCGTTAAGGTTGACATTATGCACTTTACGTGACGTCACTAACATTCCTGTAGTGTCATCACAATATGGCGGACGTTGGTAACCGAAGTGACTGCAGCATTAAAAATCCGCGCTAAGAAATGGAAGGTATGCAAGAAAAAGAATCCTAAATGGGTGCGAGGGGTGGATAGAAAAATCCGTCCCTCGGGATCACTGTCCGGCATCACTCGGCAAGCCTCGTGATGCCGGACAGTGACCCATGGGACGGATTTTTCCATCCAACCCTCACACCCACATAAGATTCTTATATTGCGTTATGATTCAGGGGAAGTATACACAATGCGAATCCTTACCCATGCATGCTTTAATAATTGTCCACCAGTCTTTTGAAGAATAACTTATTGGCAAATTTAGATTTATAAACATGTTGAGCTGTTCTTAAAAGTTTACCCGACTCGTTTCGAAGGACCTTGTACTTTCTCCAGGCTTCGTCAGTATTTATTGATTGTTCCGAATCGCTCCTAATCGTATATAATTATTTAGCCCCCCCCCCCCCCTTGGGGCACAGACGCACAGATGGTGACCATTTTATTTGGTTTAAACATATTTATTCATAATACATGTATAATACAAACATACAATATACAAATGTGCATTGCAATCAACAGTATATGAAGGGATCCAGAAAGAAGTCAATCGACTTATATAAATCTGTTTCCCGAGAAATGTACATATCCATTGTAATCAACCGGTGAGAACATAATGTAAAATTGACATGTTGTTAAACCAATTTTATAGTTCTAACAGTGTAATGAATTATGGAAGTTAACAATAACACAGAGACTAAGAATAATAAATCTATGAAATTCTGATTATGTTAAGAAAGGCAAAAGTAAACATGAAAGGGAAGACAAACTAACTATTTATTTGGTATAGTTATGCAAAATTCCAATAGTTTGTTAGCGAAATTTTCTGCATAGGTGTTAATATCCTGACTTTTATTTTCGGAACAGTCATAATTATTAATAATCTGGTTTTGTTTTGTTTGATTAGAGGTTTAACGTCCCCGTCAACAATGTAAAGGTCATTAATAATCTGGTTGAGACGTACATAGTCAGCATCGTCATCCACTTAACCATTTTTGTACCAAATGGAAATTTCCACCTAATGTATAGCACAAGGCTATTTCAACATTTAGGCGTGTCAGGTTTTGTTTTCTTATTTGCAAGCTCGCTGAACGTTTTGCAAACACTGCAAACAATCATGTTTTAACCCTTCTTGTACCAGAAACCCCAAAAAAGATTAATTGGCAAACATCAGTTTCCAATTAATCTTTTTGGGGTTTCTGGTACAAGAAGATCAGTTTGCCAATTAATCTTTTTTGGGGTTTCTGGTACAAGAAGGGTTAAAATATGGTTGTTTACATTTATCAAAATTAAACACCGCAAAATTAGGGCAATAGTATATCAAATTTTGGTCTAAGAATGCTTCACCTACGCCACTGAAGGTAGCAAGAGCTGCATTTTCAGTAAATATTAAGTCAATCAGAGACAAAGAATTCTCAGTAAAGCGGGTTGGCCCCCGTATCAATTGTACAAGATTATACTGATCAAAGACAGAGAGGATCCTTCGCTTGTTATTCATGTCAAGATAATTCAAATTAAAATCGCCAGTAACTACGATATTCATAGGCTAAATCAATAGAATTTTCAATATCAGATAATTGGTTATATATACACTCTAATGCGTCTGCTTCCAAATCTAGTCATCGTATACAAGGAATATTTTCCTTAACAAAAATTATAACATCGCCATATGCATTTACCGTCCAGTCTTTTCTTGATAATTTGGAACATAATTTCTTCAGTGGCATCACGAAAACATAGCTATATAATGTTGAAGCAACATAATTCCGTTTTAACATTGAAGGCTTTCAATGCAATACTGCTAATATATAAAATATGTTCTTCCTACGATAAAATGACATTTAAAGTTTGAAAAATACCTAATTTGAAACATAAGATTGAAAACATTTCAGTGATTTCACTTACTTCTTAGACCAAATAAGTAAGCAAATATCAAGGCCCTATCTCACGTTTGTTTAGCCACCATGCTGACAAAGCTACGGGCCTCCATGGCTTAGTGAATAAGAGCGCTGACTGTTTAACCATTAGGTGTTCAAGCCTGGCTCGAGTCACATATGAGACTAAGTTCTGGAACGGCGGGTCAGGTTGTTTATATCCGGCTACTTCAGTTTTCGTCCTTCTGTGATTAACTATCGGCCCGATATGAGTAAAAATAAACTTGAAAGGGCCGTGAAACCAAATAATAAAAGTAGCCCAAGGGCAACGATCGCTCCCCTGAGTCACTGATACAACTGGCCCAGTGGCACTGGAGAAAAAGATCTTTTCATGTCTATACCATAAACGAGTGGCAACCATCTTTGTCATGTGAACTGGACCATTTAAACAAAACTTTCGTTCCCCACTTCCCTGAAAGCTGTACATCAAATTTAATTGAAATTGGCCAATCATTTTCAGAAGATGAAGTCATTCTTAATGTTAACAGACATTCACTCCTAGTGACCGTGCGCCAAAATAACAAAATGACCTTCACCATTTACAGTTATATAAGACCTATTTTCAATTTATGAATTACAATTGTTTTTGATAAATGCACTGTCTCACCTTTTTCCCCATACATAAGCCTAAGGGAACAAATAATTTGATATTGTCATAAAATAGGTCAAGGTCAACCCAGGATAATCATTTATATAACTTGTGTAGGGCCCAAGTACATATTGCTGTCTGCTAAGTTTCAAGCTCATCTGACTTATGGTTCTGGAGAAGAAGAGTTTTAAAGTGTTTTAGCTTATTGAGATGGCGGCCATCTTGGTCCGGACCAATTATATAAAATTAAGTTTCCATGAGGCAAAGATGTTCTACATAAAGTGTGACTTCAAGTGACTCGGTGGTTTCTGAGGAGATTGTTGAAATTCTGATGTTGATTCGATCCCTGTGACCTGGAACCAAGGTCATTAGATGACATTGACCTTTGGCTATAATAAAGGTACATTGAAGTCCTATTTTCTTCTTTTGATCAACTAAAATTGTATCGGATAAAAGCACTATTTTACCTTTTTCCTATTCAAATGCATCTTGGACCAAATTTGACCGTGATGTAAAATAGGACAATGTCAGCCAAGGGTAATCAATAGTATACTTTTGTAGGGCTCGAGAACCTTTAGCTCTATACCAAGGTTATCTGACTTATGGTTCTGGAGCAGAAGATTTTTTATAGGGGTTTTACCTTATATGGGCATGGCGGCCATCTTGGTCATGTGATCTGGACCAATTATATAGGCTTTAGTTCCGTGAGGTATAGATGCTGTATATGTAGTATAACTCCCTCTGGCCCAGTGATTTCTGAGAAAAAGAGGTTTGAGAGTGTGGACGGACGCCGGACGACAGACAACGGACCATTGGTATACTATAAGCTCACCTTGTGAACCTTCGGCTCAGATGAGCCAAAACATACTACAAAGCTGCAATTTTGTATGAGTTCCCCTGTTGGAAAAAGTCTGAAAAGGGGCTTGGAGGAATAGATTGGGCTGCATGATGCTTCCACGCAAAGCTGAAAACGCACATGGGTACTGGTAAACCATTTAAAAGTTCTGAGCCTGCCCTGGTAAGAGTCGAACCGTCCTTGCATATAAACCCTGTTGGTTTCACTGGGCGGCAGCGTCATTTCATCTTAATGTCGTGTAAAATTCCCACAAACTTGGAAGCAACGTCTCCAAAATGATCTAAATAGTGATAACGGTGATGTTAATACTCAAATCAAACAAACAAACAATCTGACAGAAAAGCAGAAATAGTGGTCAATTAAAGTCTATTAGAAAAGGAAGCATATTGGTCACATGAAATCTTGCAGAAAAGGAAAACTATTGTTTACCGTGGGGGAAAAGCAACACCTGGCAGATTTTCCACCATTTTTCAAATGGGGACATATTTCGGGACTTCCTGTTTGTTTTTTGTTTTTTCTATAAGATCTGTCCCTCAAAAAAGGGGTCCACTCGTAAAGGAAATAATTTGAGTCTTTCCTTTAATAGTTAGCCCCTATTGACATGGGAGACAAACTACTTCTGAAGGAGTTGCCTCCCCTGAAGGTGTATGCATTCCTTTTAAAGTCTAAAGGGAAATACTTATCACTGAATTGTTACTGAGAACTCGTCCGTATAAAATTTGGGTGGATTTTGGGTCCTCCATTTTAAATTATGAAACCTTCCTGCACAACTTCATAATCATAAAAATTATATATCTATACTATTCACTAGAAGCCTCCGTGGTGTAGTGGTTATCCTACTCGCCTTGTGAACCAGGTGCCGCTGGATCGATCCAGACTTTCGGATGAGTCTTTAAACCGAGGTCCCGTCTACGTATGACCTTAGCTGTTGGTGAGACGTAAAACTCAAACTCCCGATCTATCATATCCAAGAATTTCGGACCAATCCGTGTAGTGGTAAGTGTGAACTTGTCTGGACGAAAATCTGCGGAAAAAGGATAAGGCACCCAGAAAAACCAGTAAGTCCCGTTTTGGAGCCTTAACCCTTATCCTGCTGAATAAATTAATACAGTCAAACCCATTGCTGACTATCAAGCATTCAAAATCATCACAAAAACACGCCTATATGATTCTGACCAACTTGAACCCCACTTTTGTATAGTAAAACTGGGGTTTAAAGGGATAAACTTTATTTTCCTTATTTCTGCTCTGAAATATAGATTGTGGTTACTCGTTAGAACCGCCTCGATTCGGCGGTTCTAACGTGTTTCATTTTTAGGCGGTGAAATTTACAATGTATTAATATAGGCGTGTTTTCGTAATTTCTTAACATAAATCACAAACTGCATGACAAACAGTGTATATATAGTACCTGATCAGACTGATTCTTCAAAAGGCATCTGACCTGGATCTACACTGTTTGCAAAAGTAGGATTTGTCATGTTCAACAGGATAAGAGTTAAATATACACTTCAGCCACTTTATAGGTGTGTCCATTTCTGCATGTATTGGAATTGCACAAGAAGGATGTCTGGTCGGGGTCTTCACTCTTTAAATGGATTTGACCCAGTGGAATTCGTTTCCGCTGACCGTTCCAAGGCGGTTCTTCTGTCGCGGTTTATTTTTATTATGGTTTGTCTTTGGGTGTTAGTGTCGCTTTTATTTTTTATTTTGGATAGCCTATTGGCCATTTTGTGGGAAAGTAACTGTCCTTTTGGGTTTCCGCTGTTGGTGTTTCCGTTGGGGTCTGTTGCTTCATGTTTGTGTTTTTTTCCCTTTGGTGTCTCTGATGGGAGCTGTGGGTTAGTTGTTTCGATTCCTGATCATTGCCTCTACTTCTATTTTGAGAAAAATATGTTAATTATAAGTAATATCATTTCACTGCCTGTAGAGGTAATACTTTATCAAATCTAAAAACATTGTTCTCATCAAGCTGTCAGGCCTTATTATGATAAGCTGAAACCACGTGCCGCTAGTAAGTAGCTAAAATCAAAGCCAGATGCAGAGAACTATGAAGACTTTCTGATTTATCAACACCATACCTTGGTATAATGAGTCAGTATGGTCCAATATTTGACCTCAAATTAATGTAGGTCACCATGACTTCTATTTCATGGTCCAGTGATTTTGCCTTATATCCTGAAGAATTGTTTATACCTTGGTATTATGAGTCAGTATGACCCGATATTTGACCTCAAAATAAATGTTGCTCATAATGACCTATATTTGATGTTCAAATGATTTTGTCTCATATCCTTAAGATTGTTTGATATATGATATATTGGTATTTTGCGTCAGTTGGACCCGATAGTTGGCCTAAAAGAAAAGATAGGTCATCATGACCTATATTCATGGTCAGTTGTTTTGCGTTATATCATAGAGACGTTTTGATATGGGAACACCATTTGTTGGTATTATGAGTCAGTATGACTGAATATTTTACCTCAGAATAAATGTCGGTCACCATGACCTATATTTCATAGTTCAGTGATTTTGGTTCATATTCTGAAAACCTTTCAGTATATATAAACACCATACTTCGGGATTATAGTCAGTATGATTGGAATTTGATCTATATTTCATGGTCCAGTGCCTTTGCCTTATATCTTGTAGACTATTTAACGTATTAACTTTGGTATTATGAGCCAATATGACGTTTATTGTTCAAATGTAGACAATAACTGTTGCAGTTGCAACGCTTATTGTTGATTTGTGGAAACATAGATTGCAGTTGCAACGCTTAGTGTTCACGAATAGACAAAACCGGTTGCAGTTGCAACGCTTAGTGTTCATTTGTGAAAACCATCGTGGTGGCTTAGTGTTTAAGTGTTGACAAAAGCAGTTGTATCTGCATTTTTAATATAAAAATGTTGACACTTATACCAGAGTATGGTGTTCATTTATCAAATAGTCTTCAAGATAAAATCAAAAGCAATGGACCATGAAATATTGGTCACAGCGTCCTACATCAAGTTTTCGATCCAGTGTCAGGTCACACTGACTCATATTCCTGACGTATGACATGTACATACATCAAATAGAAGGCAAAATCACTGCACCATGAAATATAGGTCACAGGGACCTACATTTATTTTGAGGTCAATTGTGTCTCATACTGACTCATAATCTTAAAGTGTTGAGTTCAAATATCAGAAAAGTCTTCAAGATAAAAGGCAAAATCACTGGACTGTGAAATATAGGTAACAGTTTCGTAGATTCATTTAAGGTCTAATGTGGAGTCAGACTGACTTATAATCCTGAAGTATGATGTTCATACATCAAATAACACTCACGACATGAGGCAAAAATCACTAGGCCATGAACTATATGGGCCCCGTCAAGCGATTTTGGTGCTTATTGCCTATGCGAGCAGCGAAGGTTCAGGCGAGCCTGCGCATCCGCGCAGTCTCGCCAGAACCTTCGCTGCTCGCTCATACAAGCAGTGAATCAAGAGGAACCTTCAGACAGAAAGCCGTATCCCTGGCCCCTCTGAATGGCTGGGCATGCGCTGTTAAAATTTGTCATGACGGAATGCTCGAAGACCCAAATTCGCTTGGCGGGGCTCATATGTCACAGTGGCCTGCTATTATTTTGAGGCAAAATGTTGTGTCATACTGACTCTTAATCACGGAGTATTGGTGTATTGGTGTTCATATATCAGAAAGACAAAAAAAAAAAAAAAAAAAAAAAAAAAAGATTTTAATGCCTATCGCCAGCCAGGTACTTCACACCTGTAGTCATGTATTAATGACTGGCATGACAGTTGGTCCAAAATTTGTCTGATTTCTGAAGAATGGCAGTCGACATAAGAAAATTTTGAAACAAAAATAGCGCTTTAAAGTTGAATAATTTCATGGTGAACAATAAGCATTAGGATCGCACATATTATCGACAGCCGCGACGCTTAGTAGCCATATGAACGCTAAGCGTTGCGACTGCAATGCTTAGTGTTCACGTTGGACACTAAGTGTGGGCACTAAGACTTGCAGTCGCAACGCTGAGTGTTCATAAGGCGCTTAGTGTCCAACATGGACACTAAGCGTTGCAGTCACATAGCTTAGTGTTCATATAGATACTAAGCGTTTTGTGGACACTTAGCGTTGTTACAATGCAATCAAGTCAAAATGACATAATTTGTGGACACTAAGCGCTGTTACAATGCAATCAAGTCAAAATGACATAATTTGTGGACACTAAGCGCTGTTACAATGCAATCAAGTCAAAATGACATAATTTGTGGACACTAAGCGCTGTTACAATGCAATCAAGTCAAAATGACATAATTTGTGGACACTAAGCGCTGTTACAATGCAATCAAGTCAAAATGACATAATTTGTGGACACTAAGCGTTGTTACAATGCAATCAAGTCAAAATGACATAATTTGTGGACACTAAGCGTTGTTACAATGCAATCAAGTCAAAATGACATAATTTGTGGACACTAAGCGCTGTTACAATGCAATCAATGCAAAATGACATAAGTTGTGGACACTAAGTGCTGTTACAATGCAATCAAGTCAAAATGACATAATTTGTGGACACTAAGCGTTGTTACAATGCAATCAAGTCAAAATGACATAATTTGTGGACATTAAGCGCTGTTACAATGCAATCAAGTCAAAATGACATAATTTGTGGACACCAAGCGCTGTTACAATGCAATCAAGTAAAAAAAAGACATAATTTGTGGACACTAAGCGCTGTTACAATGCAATCAAGTCAAAATGACATAACTTGTGAACACTAAGCGCTGTTACAATGCAATCAAGTCAAAATGACATAATTTGTGGACACTAAGCGCTGTTACAATGCAATCAATGCAAAATAACATAATTTTTGGACACAAAGCGCTGTTGCAATGCAATCAAGTCAAAATGACATAATTTGTGGACACTAAGCGCTGTTACAATGCAATCAAGTCAAAATGACATAATTTGTGGACACTAAGCGCTGTTACAATGCAATCAAGTCAAAATGACATAAGTTGTGGACACTAAGCGCCGTTACAATGCAATCAAGTCAAAATGACATAATTTGTGAACACTAAGCGCTGTTACAATGCAATCAAGTCAAAATGACATAATTTGTGGACACTAAGCGTTGTTACAATGCAATCAAGTCAAAATGACATAATTTGTGGACACTAAGCGCTGTTACAATGCAATCAAGTCAAAATGTTATAATTCGATCTGTAACTGGTCGATTTTACCGTTAAACATTGAATATTGTAATGTATAATACAAAAATGTGTTCGAAGATAAACGAGACAAAGGTACTAGTAGTAGATCTGTCGTCGACCGATGTTTTATCGACGCTTGCATTGCTCATTAATGGTAGGTAGATTAATCGTACATTTCATAACAGTTCGTCAGGCCATGATACTATCACGGGGAACTTTTACGTTTTTATTATTCGCCCCCGCCCATCGGGGCTTGAAGAAAAAGATGGGCTACATGATGCTTCCACGCAGAGCTGAAACCGTCCGCACACTAGTACTGGTAAACCGCTTTGAGGATCTGCGCCTGTCCAGGAACCGCGGTGCGAGGCGGACCGTCCATGATTATAAACCCTATTGGTTTTAATGGGCGACAGGGCCTGAGATGTCATTTCATCTGAATGTCCGGTAAAAGTCCCACAAAATTGGAAGCAACGTCTCCAGGATGACCTATACTGTGTTGGCGGGAACGTTAAACCTCAAATCAATCAAACAAACCTTTTTAATATCCATGTTATTTCGTTGAAACTTCATATTTAAGCTTTGATAACCCTTTTATAGAACATATTTAACGTCACTACAGCTGGTGTCTGGGAATGTGTGGCGACCGTAAAAAGTCTCCCTGCCCTACATCATAGTGTAGTTTATACTTTCTTGTCCTTTGGGATCATTTGTTCTATTCTGTAATTTTGAAAATATCTGAGGGTCACTGAAGAGGCCGAATTGGCCGAATCTAGCTAGTCCGGCCCGGAAAATGTATACTTCATATTTTCTAGTTATGTGGTGTATTCCTTGCTTTCAAAGGATAACCCTTTTATAGAACATATTGAATAGCTAAGCGCGAGAACTCGGTTTAAGAATATGACTGGGAATAAGAATATATGCGGTTGATATGAAGCCATTTGGTCGGCTTTCGTCCTAATTGGCTGTCGGAATCGTACGTAATGCAATACGGTCACCCATGGTTATTTCATGGCATTAATATTTTAGGGGATCCGTCGGAAGTTATTTGAACGTTCCGCCTGACGGCCATATGTTCAAACAGCTTCCTCGGGGCCATGCATGAAAAAAATATGGTTGATCCCTATATTCTTGCATAAAATCATATGGGCCCCGTCAAGCGATTTTGGTACTTATCGACTATGCGAGCAGCGAAGGTTCAGGTGAGCCTGCGCATCCGCGCAGCCTCGCCAGAACCTTCGCTGCTCGCTCATACAAGCAGTGAATCAAGAGGAACCTTCAGACAGAAAGCCATATCCCTTGTCCCTCTGAATGGCTGGGCATGCGCAGTTAAAATTTGTCATGACGGAATGCTCGAAGACACAAATTCGCTTGGCGGGGCTCATATAAACATAGCTTTTTGAAGATATTCTAGAATGGACCAGAATAAAGCCGTGTTCAGACAACAAAACCAAGGCTGGTCGGTAATAACCAATGGCGGGAATTCCCACTGGTATTTACCGGTAATTACCATCCTGGGAAATACCAAATCATAGGATAAGAACGTTAGCACAAGTACTTATTGGGTTCTTCTCCTTAATAAAATATTTGTGTATTTCTCTTGAAATAATTAACACTTAGTTATTTTGCAACATATCTCCCCATACATATATGTATATGACAAAGACTTTCAAATAAACTAAACACAAACATAAATCTTTTGAAGTTAACTGTTAATATGAAACAGAATTTATTTTAGGGTGTAGAGAGTTATCTAAAATCACTCAAATACTAAGGAAAATGAATACCATAATGATCCTAAAATTTGGGACAGACAGGCCTGGGCATACACTGCCTGCTCCTTCAGGAGGGTTTGCCATTAAAAGTAGAAGTAAAACAAAGATCAGGAATCGATACAATTAACTTACTCCACCCATCAAAGACACCAAAGGGAAAGAAATACAAACATTAAGCGACCAGACCATAATGGAAACCTAAACAAAGGAAGGCCATATGGACAGTTACTTTCCCACAAAATGGCCATATGGCCATCCAAAACCAAAAGACACAAGCGACACACACAGCAAGCAACAAACAACAACATAAATAAACCGCCACAGAAGAACCGCCTTGGAACGGTCAGTGGAAAGAATTCCACTATGGGGCTTAAATCGAACTTATATGGCCATAATCCTCGCCCTTACCTCTGTCGCGGTATACACTAATTTGTTTAGTCCGCATGAAGGCTTCCTAACTCATCAGTGTATCATCTCCGAGAACATACAAATAAAAAAGCTACAGAGATGAAACAAGGTTGAGGACTCGACAGCATACGACAACAGAATTGCTGGAGCAAAAGAAAACCAACAGTTAGACTCAACGTTATGTGTTTTGCATGTTTGAATGTAATAATAAAACCACATCGTTCAGTTTGCGGACTGAACAAACAATTTGTCTAAATCGCGACGAAAGTAAGGGCGATGATTGTGGCCACGTAAAATCGATTGAAGCCGCCCCCCCCCCCACACCCCCCACCCCCCCCCCCCTTTCTGTCGCGGTTTAGTTTTTGTTATGGTTTATCTTTGAGTGTTTGTATCTCTTATACTATTTTATTTTGGATAGCCAATTGGCCATTTTGTGGGATAGTAACTGTCCTTTTGGCTTCCCGCTATTGATGTTTCCATTAGGGTGTGTTGTTTCATGTTAAACTTTGTGTTTCTTTCCCTTTGGTGTCTCTGATAGGAGCTTGGGTTAATTGTATCGATTCCTAATCATTGCGCTCACTTCTATTTTTGAGAATTACACTTTAGTAGATGTCTAAATTTTTAGGATGTTTATACTAATCCATGTTTCAATGAAAGGTTTGTTTGCAAGTTTGTCAAGTAATTTGTGAATAGTAAAACTTCTAAAGGGTGAGAGAATTTAATAGTTTGTTTCAGACAGGTATTAAAAAGAGCACAAGTAATCCTAAAGGTTTCTTAGATAATCTACAGGTACTCTCCAAGTATTATTTTCAAGTCAAGAACTAAATGTACTGTAAAGCTGAAAGTTAAAACCTAATATTTTAGAATCACAGTTTTGAAAAGAAATTATACATACTATATGAAGATAACTAACTATATACCTTTCAGGTAATTCAATATGGACTTGAAATGATTTTGCTTTCAAATAGTTAATTAGGTTAAGTATCTTAAGCAGTATCAATTGGTACCATCTATGTAAATGTTAATTACCCATTATTTCCTGGGAAGTCCTTGTATTTCCCGGGAATTCCCTGTATATCCCGCCGTCCTGGGAAATATGTGTATTTCCCGCTTTTTCCAACCTTGAATTAACCCAATGTTCAAATCATAACATTTATGTGTTGTTTGAACATGGATGTTGAGCTATCACATCAGGGGTGGGGTTTGCTTTGTTTACGTAACGTTTAACGGCGTAATGTTATCAACCCTGGACGTTGCATTTTAAAATTTTATGATGACATCATAGGGTCATTATGTAACAAAGTCATTGTAAATTGCAATCATATCGGTTTACCAGTCGCATTTGAAGAGTTAATATTAAATTTATATGGAGCTTTGGTGCGTTTTCGTCACACTTTACCGTTCACTTTATAGCACAAGCTACACTGACCAGCAGAATGAGTCACCACAGGTAGCTCTCTAACTCTGAAAATGCCATTGAGCTATTTTTAGTAACCTTGGCTCAAGGAGGTTTGCTGAGCTTGTGTTATAAAGAACGTTGGAATAGTAAGTACATGTATTTGAAGACCCGGCCTAGCGGCTTCGTGTTCAAGTGGCTTCGTCGGGGCCCGGTAATTGTTGATGGATAACAAAACATGGGTGATCCCTATAGTCACGTTGACGAGTAGATATGAGGACTACTATAATAAAACATACCTTATTCTGGCCACGTAAAATTGATTTAACCCCAACTCCATCCCACCCCCCACACACACCCCAAGTGGAATTCGTTTCACTGACCGTTCTAAGGCGGTTCTTCAGTCGCGGTTTATTTTTGTTATGGTTTGTCTTTGAGCGTGTGTATCCCTTATGTATCCCTTTTTTATATTTTTGTGTTTTTGAAAGGCAATTGGCCATTTTGTGGGACAGTACCTGTCCTTTTGGTTTTTTGCTATTGATGTTTCCATTAAGGTCTAGTTATTTTTATGTTTGTGCTTCTTTCCCTTTGGTGTCTCTGATGCAAGCTGTGGGTTAATTGTATCGATTCCTGATCATTGCCTTCACTTCTCTTTTTATATACAGAAATTGGATTTTACCAGGGCAATGTAGGTTTTTACAATTATTTGGAAATAACGCGGCGCTCGGTAGCTCAGGTGGATGCGAGTCAATGAAAAGGTGACCAGGAGGTCGTGGGTTCGATACCTGCCGCGTCGGCAACATTCTTCCTTTGTGAGATTGATCATGTAGTTTGTTCAACGGTTATTCTCTACCGTCCGCTGCTTCAAGATGGGCAGTTGCCAGTTTCTGACAAACGAATTTACGCTGTACTGGTTAACCGCTTATGTGTAAGCTAGCGAAGGAAAAGTATGTTGGATTGACAAGAAATGTACTATTATAAAAAGCATTGACGGGCCGTTAAACTCCAACCCGAACAAGCCTGCATCAGAGCCAACATGCATCTTGCGGTGACTCGGCGCTGGCACCGCATACAAAAGCAAAACGTGCATATTTGAAAGTGCCTTTTTGTTTGTCTATGCTTATGTCATCCGACAACCCTGTCTAACAGGGTGATCAAGAAATAACTAGATCAAGCTTATTTCAGGAGACTTGGGGAATTTAGCTTGAAATACGCGTAAGAATAAAAATATGATTTGCATAAATCGAAATGTTTACATCAATCAGAGACTCAGGGTAATGGAGAGTCCGCTAATTGAACAAATTGGCACGAGCGCGCGTAGAAGCTCGATTATAGCCGGCGATTGCACATACATGTGTCCGCGTTAGAGGTTCGTTTTCGTTTTGTGGATGAGCAAGTTTCCACAGATGTATCATTATACCTGCGAAGACGCTGGTTAGATACAGACTGACCCTTGTCAACGCTTGTGACACGTGCAAAGTAGCAACCTTTGTTGTGCCTTTGCTCAGTAATATTTGCCATGCATCGTAAGAAAACCTGTTTCAGTCATCTGCGAACAAAAATGGTGCTGCGCAGTCTGATCAGCAACTTTGTTCTCGCAGCTCGGAAAGTACAATACCTCTAGTTTCTATATTTGAAATTTCAGGACTCTTGCTAGTCTAGGGTGTTGAGCAGGCCTGTTTATGTCGTACCAGGTAGAAACCCCGAATACAGTTTTGTTCTTGCGATTGTTGTTAAACGCCCAAAATGTCAAATTGGCTTAGACCTGCAGGAGACTGGAAAATTGTTTCTAAAGTGGATTATCACGCTTAAACGGTTACCTTTCATCTTACGTCTACGATAAGGACTTCTAAATTACTTGAGTCGATGTTTACAAGCCAATCCAGATGTTTACGTAAATGTACATGTATCGCAATTAACATGGATGTTATGATAGATAATCGCAAATGGGCCATAGTAGGCATTTATCGACCGCCTTCTATGGACAATAAACTTTTTACTGATATTTGTTTACTAGGGGAACGGACTTGATAACAACAAAATTTGATAATATACTGGTCCTGGGAGACCTCATTTATGACTGGCTGGACCATACTAAAGGTGCTACACTGCTTGACATTTGTGATGTTAAAAATGTCACAAAGCCAGAAACATGTTTTATGAAAAATTGCAAACCTTCATTAGTGGATGTCATACTTACTAGGCTCTGTTTCTGTGTCTTGTTGTGGCATCAGTGACTGGGATAACACGACAGGGGTGGCAGTCGTGGGGGGGGGGGGGGGGTGCAGGCAACAGCCCGAGTGGACAAACATAATACAAAATATCAAAGATCAGAAATCTTTTCATTACGATAACACACCCGTGCTACATAGTGCATTTATTCACATCTCCAAAATGGCCATTTTTCTGATGAAAATCCGTGCTCTTTTTCTTAAAAATACTGCAAACATAGGATGTTGGTGCTCGTTAGAAACGCCTCACTGAGGCGGTTCTAACGAGTACCAACAACATTTGTCTTGGAGCAAAAATAAGTGAAATAATGTATACCCCCGTAAACCCCAGTTTTCTCTATATAAAGTGGGGTATAGGCGGGGGGTCTCCATTTCACGAACCTGATCACGTGATGATTGAGGATGTCGGTCGGATCCCTTTTCATGTGGATTATGTCTTTGAAGACCCTGGTGATATCTACTGAGCCCATGAGATGCTTCTGACCGATGTTATCTCTGAGCATGCACCAATAAAGGAGAGAGTCGTAAAACCTAAGACGGTCTTCATGAATGGTGACCTATGCGGTGCTGTATATAAAAAGAAGGTGCTTTTAAACAAATATACCAGGTGCAGAACTTCGGCTACCTTGGATAATTGCAGGAAACAGCGCAATCATGTCACAGAACTAGAAAATAAATAAATAAATAAATGCGTGTATATTGTTTCGAAAGATGTGCAGGAGGGCCAAAATCGAAGGAATCACTAACCCAGTAAGCATTCTACAGAAATCTACAGCGGGCCTTAGCGGCCCGTCAGGGTAGCTGACGGGCCGCTAACGGCCCGCTGTAGATTTATGTAGAATGCTAGCAGGGTTCAAACCCTTCTTATCTAAGAAGTGGGGGGTGATGATGAGAATGAAGTCATTCTTTGTGAAGAGGAAAAACAATGTCTCTGATCAGTTGGAGGTCTGACAAATCTTCAACAACTATTTTGTCAGTGTTGAAAAGGTTATTCTTGCATAAATACCTATGCGCATGGCTGTTTGAAGCGCATGGCTGTTTGAAGCCATTGTCAAATGGACCGAAAGCCATGCTCAAACAGCAAAAACCATGTTCAAATCATGAAATTCGCGTGCTGTTTGAACATAGATTTAGAGCTTTTGATATCACAAGACGGGCCTTGCTTTGTTTACGTTGCGTTGAGCGACGTAACAGTATCGCCCTGAACGTAGCGTTTTAGAGTTCTATGGTGACGTCACTGCATGACAACGCCATTGTAAACAACGTTCTGAACCGGCCGCCATTTTGGTTTGCCTATCGCATTTGAAGAGTTAATATGGAGTTTATATGGAGCTTTTGGGCGTTTTCGTCAAAATTTGCTGTCGGATTCGTAAGTTATGCAAGAACAACGATCATCCATGTTTATTTCATTGCATTAACATTTGCCGGATCCCTCGGAAGATATTTGAACATTCGGCCTAGCGGCCTCATGTTCAAACAGCTTCCTCGGGATCCGGCAAATGTTAATGCATGAAAAACCATGGTTGATCCCTATATTGGCAAAGAGTCAAAGAAATTTAAGGAGGATGTTTCTGATCATCCCAGTATTATACTACTCAAAGTTTGATAGGGATCACTTTTTATATACCAAATTTTGCACTGCAAATTTAAAATTTAAAACTCCGTATATTGATAAATATCGTAAGCAGAAACTCATTATAATTCAGTACTCATGAAAGTTCACATCTCTCACACTTTGCAAGTTAATTTATACACCCCAAAAATCTTGCATAACACTTCATTCCGACAGAAAAATCAACATTATCAGTGTTCCTTTACTAAGGGTAAAAATGGTTTCACTTTGTTTTTTGAAACTATAAAACTCTAAAGTGCCTAGGGGACAATCAAGAAAAGAAATGAACCGTGTCGTCGGAATGTTGGAATGTGGCGTCTCTCAACGTCGTGTTGCCGGGATTCTGAATATGTCTCAGAGCGTGGTTTCCCGTATGTGGAGTCGGCATCTTACCCACGGAAATCCTTCAAACAGACACGGCGGGGTCGTGAAAGGGCTACAACTCAACGTTAGGACCGTTTTTGTTGATCCAGTCTCGACGTCAACGGTTCCTGAACGCTACGCGTTTGAATGACGAGTTCAGGAACGGAACTGAAGTACGAATTTCTACACAAACTGTCAGAAACATGCTCCTAGAGTTCGGATTTAATGCCGGGAGACCTGCTGTACGCGTTCCGTTGACGAGACAGCACGTGCATGACCGGTTGGACTTTGCCAGAACTCACGTCACGTGGACGATTCCTGATTGGACACCAGTATTGTTTACTGATGAGTCCAGATTCTGTCTAGACATCACTAATAAACGTCAGTTAGTGTGGCGAATGTGGGATATCTTTATGGTTCTCTATATTATAAATGCATGTTGTGTGTACTCATTAGAATCGCCTCATGGAGGCGATTCTAATGGGTACAAACAACATACATTTGCAAGATAAAAGAAGAAACTTTCACTACATTATCCGTATATTGTATTTGAAGAAATTCCCTGCGGACCTAAGAACGGGTTCGACTCTTCCATGGTAAACGAGCCACCAGGGTTCGAACCATTGAAGTTCTCATATTTTACTATACACTGTGGTACTGGTTAGAATTGCCTTACTGAGGCGGTTAAGAATGGTTAGAGATCTGGCGAGTACCAAACACTCTTAACATTGGAGTGAAAATAAGAAAATAAAAGGATAAAACCTTGTAATACAATCTTTTTCCCTATGCACTTTGTGGTTTGATTATGAAAACACGCCTATACAAATACATTGTAACCTTTATCGCCGAAAGTTTTAAGATGAAAAATTGTGATATTTTTCTAAATTCTGCTCAAAATATAGATTTGGGTACTCGTTAGAACCGCCTCGATTTGTGGGTACTCGTTAGAACTGGTCCTAAGGAGTACACACAATCTATATTTTAGAGCAGAAAAAAGTAAAATATGGTTTACCCCTGAAAACCCCAGTTTTGCGATATAAAAGTGGGGTTCAATGGGGTCAAAAGTATATAGGCGAGATTTCGTGATATAGATGAGGTTGTATGTATTTTTAAATAAAAATATCTCACTGAATCTGAAACTGTTTTGCGCCGCCTTCACTAAATAAGCAAAAACGGGTTCATATTCATACAAACTTTTGCTTGCTTACATAAGGTCGTAGAATTTTCATGACCTCACTAAGTTACGAAACTGTATTCAGTTTGTTTAATTAATCAAGGAGGTGTTATACGGTTTCAGATTCGTGATAATACCGATCTTACCAAACTGGGATAATGGCGACAAAAACAACAGCTTCCATATAAATGCCAGATACATTCTCATGAAAGAACATATGACTTGTCATAGTGTGGTATTTCCATATTAACCCATTTAGTACCAGAAACCCCCAAACTGGTACCCTGGCAAACAGTGCAGGCCCAGATCAGACGCCGCAGAACGCGGCGTCTGATCAGGGCCTACGCTGTTTGCAAAACGTTCAGCCATTTCCCTAATCAATTTCGAAGAAAACACAACCTGACATCCCTAAATTTCGAAATGGACCCATGTTATATATAAGGAGGACATTTGGTACAAAAAGGGTTAAAACAAGCGGGACCATAGGCACACAACGTGTACTCAGCGTCATATCAAAGTTGCTACAATGTCATAATTAATAGGAAAACATGTCCATGTGAAATAATGGCGTCCAACATGGTGTCAGAAATGACAAATATTAAGTAAAAATTGTAATATCTTTCTGTTTCTTTCAACATAGATTATGGGCGTTTGTTGGAACGGTCTTAGTGAGTATACTGACTATACTACAGCATAAGCCTGTCCAAGATATGTGTGGTTAGGTAAACAAACAGGCTCGAAATGACCTAAACAGTGTTGGTTCGGGCGTTAAACTCCATACCAACACATAAGCAGTACAAAACAAAACAAAACAAAAACAAAAAAAAAAAAAAAAACTTGAAATTTTCAAGAGAATAAATGCGATCGTTTTCTTATCGCTGCACCAAACAAAGATTGCGAGTTTTCTTTAGAACCGCCTCTTTCAGGCAGTTCTACAATGAGGCGGTCCTAAAAATCTATGGTTTGATCATTCCAATTATTATTGAACTAGCACAGAACAAAACCAACATAAAGGCTTGTGCGACAAGCGAAGACCCAGATTAGCCTGCGCATTCGCACAGTATGATCAGAGCCACCACTGATTGCATGTAACTTCTATAGCCTGGGGCTCATCACGAAAACACGTCTATACAAATACATTGTAAATTTTTCGCCGAAAAAAAAAACACTAAAATTTTAGGATGAAAAAGTGTGATATTTTCCTTATTTCTGCTTTTTTTTTAAATAATATTTTATTGCAATGGGGTTGGGCCACAAGTTCTCTCAACATTAGTTACAGCCCTTACCCTACATGGTCACAACTTATACAATAACATCACATGAAAATGGCTAGACAAACTACATGCATTTTAAAAGTTAGATAAATAAATAAATAAATAATATCTAAATAAATAAAGTGTTGTCATCGAGATTTCTTGTGAAGTAAAGCAACCATAAACTTGTGACATATATGTAAGATAGGTTTGTTATGAGCTGATATTGGTAAATCTTCTCGTGCCTTTTATATATCTCTGAACTGCATCAAAAAGTACGGTATTGTCGCTATCGACTAAGTTTTCATCACCATACAGTAACTTGTTAAGGTTCAGAGGATGAAAATTTCGGGTAAACCGAAAAAAGGATACGTTCTCTGTTGTATGTGTGACATGTAAAGAAGTAGTGCTCTGCATCTTCACGGCTGGCTCCACAATCACATAAAGGACTTGGAATAAGATGCTCAAAATGTAGCTCGTGGGTACACGTTAGAACCGCCTCTATGAGGTACCGAGTAAAAATAAGGTTTATTCCTGTAAACCCCAGTTTTACTATATAAAAGTAGGGTTCAAGGGGGTAAGAATTATATAGGCATGTTCTCGTGATGTATTCAAAGAGAGATACTCGGCATCTCTTGTCTTAGTGCGTAAATGAGCAGATTGATCCGGGTATCTGAAGGTCATACGTCTATATGTAGGTTTTTGTCGTGCGCTGGCTCAATATATACCCTCGCAAACTCCATTTTCCAATATGAAATGGGGCTTAATGGGCTATTCATGCCATGAACATGTTGTTGCCATGCAGTGTGACGATTCGCACCAATTACAGTGAAATTCTGCTATTAAGACCATCTAAAATTAAGACTAATTTTGCTTTAAAAAGTTTATTTAGAGAGGCGCAGTTACTCATTCTTCGTGCTTTCTGCAAACAATGTCCTCTGGTCAGGGACTACCTTTGGGACTGTTCAAAAGTGGTCTTAAAGACCACTTTTGAACAGTCCCAAAGGTGGTCTTAATAAAGGAATTTTACTGTATATACTAATGGCATCACGATAACAAATCCGTTAAGGGAATGTGTGGAGGCCGTAAAAAATCTCCCTGTCCTTCATCATAGTGTAGTTTATAACTCTTGTCCTTTGGGATCATTGATTCCATTGAGGAACCTTGGAAATATTTGAGGGCCACAGATGAGGCCTAGTTGGCAGAAACTAGCTTGTCGGGTCCCGGAAACTGAACGCTCGATATATTTGAGTTCTGTGATGTATTCTTTGCTTCCGTAAGATAACCCTTTTATAAAATATTCATATTTAACGTCACTACAGCTGGTGTTAAGGGATTGTGTGGCGACCGTAAAAGTCCCCCTGGCCTTCATCATATTGTAATTTGTATTTTCTTGTCCTTTGGTATCATTGACTTCATTGTGAAACCTCGAATATAGTTTAGGGTCACCGATGAGGCCTAATTGACCGAAACTAGCAAAGTAGAAGTAAAACAAAGATCAGGAATTGATACAATTAACTTACTCCACCCATAAAAGACACCAAAGGGAAAGAAATACAAACATTAAGCGACCAGACCATAATGGAAACCTAAACAAAAGAAGGCCATAAGGACAGTTACTTTCCCACAAAATGGCCATATGGCCATCCAAAACCAAAAGACACAAGTGATACACACAGTAAGTAACAAACATCAACATAAATAAATCGCCACAGAAGAGCCGCCTTGGAACGGTCAGCGGAAGATTCCCACTGGGGTGGGGGGGGGGACTTAAATCGATTTTACGTGGCCACAATCCTCGCCCTTACTTCCGTCGCGATTTAGACAAATAATTTGTTCAGTCCGCATGAAGTCTGGCATGGAAAATTAAAAACTCAATGATTTAAAGTTCTGTGATGCATTCTTTGCTTCCAAAGGATAACCATTTTATAGAACATATATAACGTCACTACAGCTGGTGTTAAGGGAATATGTGGCGGCCGTATAAAGTCTTCCTGTCCTTTGTCATAGTGTATCTTATAACTCTTATCATTTTGGGATAATTCATTCCATTGAGGACCACTGATACTTGAGGGCCACTGATAAGGCATAATTGGTCGAAACGAGCTGGTCTGGCCCAGAAAACTGAACACTCGATATTTTTAAGTTCTGTGGTGTATACTTTGCTTCCAAAGGATAACCCTTTCACAGAATATACAGGTGGTGTTAAGGTAATGTGTGGCGACCGTAAAAAGTCTCCATTGTCCTTCATCATAGTGTAGTTTATAACTATTGTCCTATAGGGCCATTGATTCCATTGTGAAACTTTGAAAATATTTGATTAGCCGAAAATATCTAGTCTGGCCCAGAAAGCTGCACACGCAATACTTTTAAATTTTGTGGTGTATTCTTTGTTTCCAAATGATAGTCTTTTATCGACCATATTTAGAGCAAGAATACAAAAATAATGTATACTCCTGTAATCCTCGATTTTCTCTATGTAAAGTACCTTTTTCATTGCACGGACTTGTTATGGAAACCGTAACCTGTTGAGCCGGGAAAGACGAAATTAACACACAAGTTACCCTAGAAAAGTAGGGTATCTTAAATGAGTGGTCGTGTATTATTGAATTTATTCAACGAGTTGAGGAAATGGGATAAAACGCGAGGCAATGTCAATATCAATGTCAATATTCCGCCATTAGTAAACGCAACGTACATGTAAGGTTACGGGATGTATCTACCTAATTTGCATATTTAAACCACTAGTGGATTATCGAAAATATTACGTGGTGTTATTACACTCTCAGATACGATGTCATATGATAAATGGCGATACCGTATGCTTCAGAACCACCTAAGACAACAATAAATCATACAGATTGATTTAATAGGGACACCTGAAGCTGTACTCAAAATTGGAAAATCCGCGGTTTTACGGTCAGAAATTTCGTTTTACGGCGACGCGTAAGCGGAGCCATAAAACGGAATTTATGACCGTAAATTGACAGTTTACTTCCCCAAAATGACAATTTACAATTTAGGTACCCCTACTCTAATGCACTTACATGGTTATTTGTTAACATTGTACTTTGCAGAAAGCGGCAATCGCCGTTAGCTGTGAAAAACCAAACGCCAGCCAATGAAAAGCGACTTGAAAAACGTCTCCCCATACATCAACCATAGTGCAGTTTATATTTTACTTTTGGTCCTTTGAGATCAGCGTGAATATTCTGAGAAATCAGAAATAAATTATTGGTTTAGACTCATATTCTAGACAGGTTTTTAATTATTTGGACCCCATTTTGATTTATATCAGTCTTTGAATCGACTGCCTATTCGAAATTCGCAAAAATACAGTATGTTTCCTCTGGCTTTCTTTGCCGGATCATTACAGGGTCACTGATGAGGCTTTATTAGCCGAAACTACGTAGTATGACCCATCTTCTTTCTTATGAATGTTAACATTGCTCTTAAAGGAACTCATTTTTGATTTTTATTTGACATGATTACGTCGAATTTCCGACAGTACATCGCAGATTGATATATTGCAAATACATTTGGAGGCTTTTGATAGGGCAGCGCAAGGACAATTATTTTCAATATATCCAGTGAGCAAAAATATATTCCCTTCTCGCGCTTGCCTTCGCTGAAGTGCGATGTCCGCCATCTTGGATTTACTGCAGTTGATAAGAAATATAACCAATTAATTTCATGCACCACAAAAATTTTCAGCCAATAAACAAATAAATAAAAATATCTTTTATCGTTTTTTTTTCATTCTTCATTGTTTTCCGATATAAAGTTCTCATTCTAACATGCGGTCCCCGCCCATCAAGCCTTGAAGAAATTGATGGGCTGCATGATGCTTCCACGCAGAGCTGAAACCGACCGCACACGAGTACTGGTAAACCACTTAGAGGATCTTTCTTCCGTCGCGATTTAGATAAATAATTTGTTCAGTCCGCATGAGGGCCTCATAACTCTTCAGTGCAACATCTCAAGCCATTTCATCTCAATGTCGGGTAAAGGTCCCACAGATTTGGAATCAACGTCTCCTAAATGACCTATTCAGTGTTGACGGGGACGTTAAACCTTTTCCCACTCAGCACCGTGATCGTAATGTGTGCAGAAAGGCGCGTTTAATGACGTCAAGTGTAAACATGTGTACTTCTGAGGACGTCCGCTATAGAAGAATCCTTTGGAAAACATTCCATTCGTCAAAAAGCTTTGCAGTGTAACAAATTCGTTTTGATTCTTGTCCCAATCAAAATAACTTACAATACATGTATACTATCGCAAATGTTTGACGTAATCCAATCAGATGTCGCGTTACATACGCAAATGCGTCAGAATTATGGTCATATTGCATCTTTCAACGGGGCTCCATGGCCTAGTGGGTGAGGCAGCTGACTCTTAATCATTAGGTCTCTCGCTGATGTGGTTTGAGACCCGCTCGGGTCACACTTGAGATGCCAAACACTTCAAAGGAAGGTGAGGTGGATTTTCTCCGGGTACTCCCGTTTTTCGCCCGCCTCAGCTGATTAAGGATCGGCCCGAAATAACTAGAATAATCTGAAAAGGCCGTAAAACTCAACAAAGAAGAAGAAGAAGAAGAAGAAGAAGAAGAAGAAGAAGAAGAAGAAGAAAAAGAAGAAGGGTTTCGCTTTATTATGTGCCCAAAACTTTAATCTGAACATTGTATATATTCCTGGTATTTTCACACGTCGATCATTAAATGATCGGCTCGAGATAACAGAAATAATTTTGAAAGGGCTGTAAAACAAAAACAAAAAAGAAGAAGAAGGATTTCACTTCATTTTGTGTCCCAAACTATAATCTGAACATTGCTGTATATAAATTCCTCGCAGTTTCACTCATCGATTTTATTATTATTATTATTCGATCATCGATCAGGTTTAACCCTATAGGTGCCACAGGGCCAATATTGGGCCACAGGTGTAACTACGTTGAGTGCCAGCGGGCCAATTTTGGGCCAATACTTTGAATGAAGATAGAAAGATATCTGCGGGACAAAATTCTCATTTCTTTTCGGTTTTGACCAGAAAAATCCTTGGAAAACATTCTCCAAGTACCAAATATGAGCTATGTGTGCTTGAAAGTGCGTGATAAGATCAAACAGGCACATACCCTCAGTGCAATTTTTATGGATGACTGTGTTGTTTTTTCCCGCGTACGTAATATTACGTCATTAGCAGTGCTGGACGTTACGTCAGTCGATCGCAACGTCGCGCGTAACGTCGCGCGTCGCGCGTAACGTCGCGCGTCGCGCGTAACGTCGCGCGCCGTTAATTTGAGCAAGGTAGTATTATTGTCTTCGTGTTTTCTTTGTATGGGATTTTGTCGCGTTTTTCGCGGCGTTTCGAATTCATATATGCGCATATTCTATTATATATACAGTTTGGCACCGCATTAAAAAGTACGGGCTATTCAAGTAGCACATTTCTTTTTTTTTTTTTTTTTTTTTTCACACTTTACTGGCATAATCTACTGACTCTAGTTTTACAATAATTTCTTTGTAAAATGAATTCAATTTTAAACGGGCTACAACATCGTACCATACGCCTCCTACCATATCCAACGATACAACTCCTGCTTATTTTTACGAACACCCGTACAAGTGACTTAATTTTCTGGCAGCCAGGAGGGTTTTATATTGAAATATCTGCAATGATTTTTTTACATAAATGTGTATTCTCAACGCGAATAGAAAAAAACCCTAACGAGACTGCGCGTATGCACATGCTTGCCTGAACCTTCGCTGTTCGCCCATGCATAAGGGACAGTTTATCTGTATGCGCTATGGTGTTCAAATGATGCTGACCCTCCACCACCTACCCCCCCCCCCAGCCCCCCCCCCCCCCCCCCACACACACACCCATTTCCAAACATCAACCAGTCCTAATAGCATTTATCCCACTCATCAAGGGTCAGGCTACATGATGCTTCCACACAGAGCTGAATCCAGCCCGCACACTAGTACTGGTAAACCGCTTAGAGGATCTAAGCCTGTCCAGGCAAAGCGGTGCTAGGCGGGCCGTCCATGCTAATAAACCCTATTGATTTCATTGGGCGACAGGGCTTGAGATGTCATTTCATCTCAATGTCGGGTAAAAGTCCCACAAAATTGGAAGCAACATCTCCAAAATGACCTTTACAGTGTTGACGGGGACGTTAAACCTCAAATCAAACAAATAAACAATCATCAAGGGTCAAGGGATATCACTCTTCTTTAGAATTAGGAAATTCTCACGATATGGCCCTTTTTTATGCTTTCAGGATTTTCTCTGCTATTTTTGCATTATTTTTGTGTGTGTGTTGTTGTGTTTGTGGAGGTGGGGGGTGGCTGTTACGGCCCTTTCGTGACTATTTCACTCATATGGAGCTGATTGTGTATCAGATGTGGGCGAAAATCGGGGTTACCAGGGGGAAAAACACCAGATTTTTCCTCTGCTATACTGAAGAGATACATAAAAGGTCAGACTTCTGCAAAAACAGAATAAAGATAACATTTTAAGTTCGGTTTATTAAAGTAATGGGGAGCTGTTACAGTAATCCGGCGTCCGTCGTCACGCGGCGCCATCGTCAGTGTTGGCATTTGCAACTGAATAAAGTTGACCTGCAAGCCCTTACTTGTGATGTTTTACAAATTTATTTAATTAAACAAAAGTAAAAAAAATATTTATGGTTTACCTATAATTTTTTACTCTATTTCTCATGTTCAAATCCTGGTGGATGAATCTTTTCCTTTCTCTCTCTCTCTCTCTCTCTCTCTCTCTCTCTCTCTCTCTCTCTCTCTCTCTCTCTCTCTCTCTCTCTCTCTCTCTCTCTCTCTCTCTCTCTCTCTCTCCATCTCTCTCTCTCCCTCTCTCTCTCTCTCTCTCTCTCTCTCTCTCTCTCTCTCATAACACATACTTTTAAAAAACATATTAGCAGTTGTTCTTCCTTGGAAGTTTGCAGATTGGTAATATTGTAATATACATGAAGATTGCTGAATCATAAGCAAAAAGTCGGATTCTCGGGTAGATCGTTTATGGAGGCGGAATAATAAGGGGCTCAATCACAGATCCTCGTGGGACTCCAGACTTTACAGGTATTTCTGGTGAGTATTCGCCCTCTATTACCACTTTTTGAGAACAACCAATCAGACATGCTTTAATCGAAGACTGATTATTTTCTCTCACACCATGTTGATGAGGTTTGAGAAACAGCTTTTATTCAGTGAGAAAGGTTAGTTTTGCGATCTTGTCATGTATTCCACAAGTTGGATGAGCTGGGATTCACAAGACCTCCACTGCCTCAGGCCATGTTGGATGTCATAAAGTATAGTTTACTATTAAGATGCTTGGACAGGATGCTGGGATTCACAAAACCTCAACTGCCTCAGGCCATGTTGGATGTCATAAAGTATAGTTTACTATTAAGATGCTTGGACAGGATGCTGGGATTCACAAGACCTCCACTGCCTCAGGCCATGTTGGATGTCATAAAGTATAGTTTACTATTAAGATGCTTGGACAGGCTATATGCTACATATATAAATACATAGGTTAAACCTGATGTACGTTAAGACATCCAGTGATACCTGGTTGAAACAAAAGTGGACGTAGAATCGACAAGGAGCATAAAAATGCATAATAATGCAACATAGAATGGATCCGCTTATACTGTCTTCCATTAACTATTCTCATCTCTGTCTATCTATCTTCTTATACTGAGTCGGTCAAAATTGTCCATTACCTCAATTTACGTCAAAACACAAAGTGTGTGTGTCCGTAAGAGCCGTCTCAATATGTAACAAGTACCAACAATCTATGTTCTGAAACAGGTAAAAACTAGATAATCTCTACCCTTGTACACCCTACTTTCCACTAAATAAAGTGGGGGTGTACAATGGTGTTTTGGCTGACTTGTTAAGGTGACTACCAGGCCCCGAGGTTATACAGCTTTTTTCATGCTCAACTCAGCTGAGCATGAAACTTGTGGTGCTCATAAAAATTCAAATACTAATAAGTTGAGCGATTTTTCTTTCTCAGATAGCCGAGAATGTTATTTTAAAATGCCAACAATTGTTGTCATTTTAAAATTTGTGGGCAGGACAAATTTCATGATCAAGTGAGTTGAGCATGAAAAAAGTTTTATAACCTCGGGGCCAGGCTTCACATTACAACGGGAGTGCTAAACTATAGCCAACTTTTAGGAAGTTAATACGTTTTCGCTAGTAAAGGGAAAAATTGTACGCCGGTGTGACCTTTCCAAAAATCTAACAATAGACCCCATTTTTAAACCATCCGCGGAACATAACCTTTTTCCCCTCGTCAAGTGGTATCAGTCTTGTTTGTTAGAAATTGGAAATTTCCACTAGATACCTCTTTTTTATGCTTTGTTTTCTCTGCTATACTGACGAGTGGCATAAAAATGAACAAAAAAAAAAAAACTTCTGCGAAAACAGATTGAAAAATAAAATAATATGTTTATTGCTTTTATTAGACGGGCTTTTCAAGGAAAAATTCCGTCCTTTAGAAAAGCGATGTCCGAGCGGGTGGGCGGGCGGGTGGCCGGCCGGCCGGGCGTCCGCGTCCGGTCGGTCGGCGGGGCGGCGTCCGCGTCCCGGTTTACCTTTTGGTTAACCCTGAAAACCCGTCCATAATGCCATTTGGCGTTTTTCTTGTTATAATTATTCTCATTGTTTTATCTTTATAACTTTTATTATAAAAAAAAAATATCACGAGTATATTTCATTTAAAAGAAAACTCAGAAATTACCATGTACTACAAAATCAATATAAATAAATAAAAACTGCAATTTATATGGACCCTACTGTCAAAGGTGTTTGTTACAAAGCCGATGTTTACCGTAAAGTTGAACAGATTTAGCAGATATGTGCAGCGAACCACCATTGAAAGTGTATTTTAGGTCTGTTTGAAAGTTACACTGGTTGATAGAAAGCTACACTGACTGTCAAAGAAACACTGACATGTTACATGTATGCAAACACATTTTCAGTCTTTTTGTGTTATCGCTTGTGCATATCGCTCTCAAAAGTGGTGATCTTACGGGTGAAATTCGGCGCGTAATGTTTACTGACGTTAACGTCTCAACAGATATACGTCAACGTTAGAAGTTGTTTTTCCAAGTTGTTTATCGAAGACGTCGACGTCGACGTCGTGCACATTTGGCAATTCCTATAAGAATTAGCTTGGCAGCGAAATGGTTAAAACCAATAATCGACCAGTCAAGTTAGTGCGAATCGAACCACGTCTCATGATAATGTATTAAATATAAACAGTGCGTAGTAGCGGGGATATAGTCAAATCCCCTGAAAGTTCTTGTTTATTCAAATCAGAGTATTCACTTCATAGCAGCGACGGAACACCGCATCAGGTTAACCATGTAATGTACACGCTTGCAGACCCCGCTTTATATTTTGAAAACTGGAGTTTACAGGGGTAAACATTTTTCTTTTCTTATTTCTGCTCAAAGACATCATTGTTTTAAGTAGAAACGAGAAAATATCAAACATTTTTTATCAGAAATATATTCGTTAAAGGCATTTATTCTTGATTATTGAGGACTATCATTTCATTACATAATATTATGTAGCCCTCAGTGCTCACTGGAGAGAAGTCCTCTGTCTTCAACAGGTAAGGGGCCGCCTTGGGGAAAATCAATAAATTACTTACTGTTGACTGGTGTACATTATTGATTTTCCCCTTAAGTGTCTCAGTCAGGGGATTCAACAAGAGCTACTAACCACCCTATTAAGGGCCGCCTTTGATCTGCTATAGTCAGTATATCACAGGGGGCAATAAAACAATTATGGACACACAGTGTGTTTTACTGTTACAGAATAAATGCCTTTAAGAATGCACTTCTCTCATGTCTTTGTTTGATTTAAGAAATGAAATTTATTTTTCTGCTGTTCATTGAAGTATGAACGCAGTGGGTCGCGTGCAAAGTAAATGAACCCCTTCCATGTAAACTTTGCTAGCGACCCACTGTCGTTCATACTTTCATGAAAAGCAGAAAAATTAAGTTTATTTTTTATATTTACATTATTTGTCCCTCATCACTGGGCGAACAAAATACTTGTAGGGCAAACTTTTAAAGCTGAAAAACGTTTACACGCTGTTTTTCTACAAAGAGTGCAGCAGCGTTGACGCCATCAACGCCCGTACAGAACAATGGTTTAGAATGATCTCACTTAACGTCACTGAAATTCATGTGATTCGATGCGTTCATGGAAGTATGAATGCAATTGTTTCCTATATGTTTACATTAGACTTTACACTGGAAATGTAAATATTTAAGGTTTATCGTTAATTTCACAATTTTCATAAAAGACTGTATTGCTATTTCATTTCCAATGTATTTATTTATTTTTTTTATTATTATTATTATTTTTTTTTTTTTGTAAACAATTATTTTTACACCTAATTAACAATCTTGGGCAAGTCTACCGTCAACACTTTTAGGTCATTTTGGAGACGTTGCCTCCAATTTTGTCAATCTTATGCCCGACATTGAGATGACATGACATCTCAATCCCTGCCGACAATGTGTTTATATGCATGGACGGTCCGACTCGCACCACTTTGCCTTGGCAACCTAATACCTAAGCGATTTTCCAGCACTTATGTGCGGTTTCTAGCTCTGCGTTGAAGCCTCATGCAGCCCAATTTATTTCTCAAAGACCCGATGGGCGGGGACCATACTCTCATGTCACACGAATGTGTTATCATATTTCATCGCAAAGAAGTGGGGGATAGTCAAATCGCCCGAGAGTTTCAATATCAGGAGCACATTAACCATTTTTGTACCAAATGGAATCTTCCTCCTTATATATAGCAGGAGTTCATTTCAAAATTTAGGGATGTCAGGTTGTGTTTTCATCAAAATTCATTTGGAAAATGACTGAACTTTTAGCAAACAGTGGAGGCCCTGATCAGACGCCGCGGTCTGCGGCGTCTGATCAGGGCCTGCACTGTTTGCCAGGGTACCCGTTTAGGGGTTTCTGGTACTAAATGGGTTAATGACGGAATTATATGACCTTGATATGGATTTACTTGATATGGCGTTATTGACATTAAGGGCAGGTAATGAAAATGTCAAGTTTGTTAAGTATCGTCATACATATGTACGAGGTGACCAAAGAAATGCTGTTGAATTTTGCACCAGCTGAGGCACATAGAGCCCTTCGTGACTGAGGCGTCAAAGGTTTCATTTTTCATCAGCACGATCAGGTTAGCAATTCTGTGAAATGACTACCCTGAAGAGAAATGGTTTTATAATAATATGATTAATTTATTTCACCGAAAACCAAAGATTGTTGGTACTCATTAGAAAAGCCTTATTATCTTTTTATACTGCACAGAATAAGAAGCAAAAAAAAAAAAAAAGAAAAAGACGCATGCCTTTTTATGTAAATGACGTTTTTTTTTTTTTTTTTTTTTTTTTATTTATCCCCCCATCCTTCCCCCACCCTCAAAATGTTTGTAAATGTATCATGTATAATGATGGTCGGCATGGTTTATATTCACACTCACTGGAATGCATCAGAAACAGCACGTTAACAAACCCCCTCCAAACCCCACTTTATATAAAGAAACCTGGGATTTATGGCGTAAACATTACTTTTCAGATTTCTGTTCCAATGCGTATTGTGAGTACTCGTTAGAACCGCCTCAGTGAGGCGTTTATAATGAAGACCCACAACATATGTTTGAAGCATGTAAAAGAAGACTATCACAAATTTTATCAGAAAAAAATGGCCGTTTTGGAGGAAGGGGGGAAGGTACTATACCAGACTGATGTGTTATCCGGAACGATAACATACCCGTGCCACATAATGCATTTTTTCACATCTCCAAAATGGCTACTTTTCTGAAGAAAATCCGTGACATATTACTACAAATATAGGTTGTGGGTGCTCGTTAGAACCGCCTCATTGAGGCGGTTCTAACGAGTACCCACAACCTTTGTCTTGGAACAGAAATACGGAAAATAATGTATACCCCCGTAAATCCCAGTTTTCTCAGCAAAAAGTATAGGTGTTGGGCGGGGGTAGGGGGTATTCATTTCACGGACTCGTTCATGTGATGGAATTTGAAAGTTTCTATTATTAACCCAAGCATATTAATTTGGAACTTTTAAGTTATGTCTGAAAATGATTGTGGTTTTAAAGTTAATTTTCCATTTTTCTCATACATGTCCCGCTGTACATGTCGTATAACACTGGATCATGGATACTCACAGGAAACCGTATATCTAAAATAACAGGCTCGCTCGGGCCACGTGTGAGACGCCAAGTTCTGCATCGGAAGGTCAGGTGGTTTTTCTCCGGGTACTCCGGTTTTCGCCCATCTCTGATTAACGATCGGCCCGATATGAGTGAAATAATCTTGAAAGGGCCGTAAAACCCATACCAAAAAAAAAAAAAAAAAAAAAAATCTAAAATAACGACAACTGTACTCACTGCGAATTCAATCCCTAGCAAGTTTTCTTCAAGATTAACACGGTGATTACAAGTTAAACTGACCTATCACCAGTTCTGCTGCACTCATGTTAGAGGTCCGTGAAATGAAGGTCCCTGTAAACCCAACTCTATATAGAGAAAACGTGGAATTTACAAGGGTATACATTATTTTTCTTATTTTTGTCAAAATCATACATTGTGGGTACTCCTGCATACCCACCTACTCACTGTGGCGGTTCCAACGAGCACTGACAATCTATAATTGGTGCAGAAATGAGAAAAAAAAAAACCTGAAAGGTATAAGCTTTATAACGCCATGTAATAAATTCGATATTCTACTAGTGGGTTAAATATGCAAAATAGTAAGATGTACGATGTCCTTAACGACGTCCCGTTGACGAATGGCGAAATATTGGCATTGTTCTAAAACAATCGTGAATAAAATGCGTTTCAAGTGTCATATGATTAATAGAATCTTGCATTCGTGTTTATGTATTATTGAATTTATTAAACTCGTTGAAGAAAAGGGATAAAATGCTCGGAAATGCCTCGCATTTTATCCCTTTTCCTCAACGTGTTTAATAAAGCCATTAAGACATGGACATTTATGTAAGATCCTCTATGTATGTTTGTTTGTTTGACTGATTTGATGTTAAATGTCCCCGTCAACACTGTAAAGGTCATTTGGAGACGTTGCTTCCTATTTTGTGGGACTTTTACCCGACATTGAGATGAAATTACAACTCAAGCCCTGTCACCCAATGAAACCAATAAGGTTTATAAGCATGGACTGTCCGACTCACAACGCTTTGTCTGGGCAGGCTTAGACCCTCTAAGCAGTTTCCCAGCACTCTTGTGCGGTCGATTTCAGATCAGCGTGGAAACATCATGCAGCCCATCTATTTCTTCAGGCCCGATCCTCAATGTAACAGCTAGGTATATTAAGACGTAATTCTGTTCATACCTCAACAAACACACTGACCCGAGCGACGTGAAATGATTTTGAAGTGACGTCAAAGTAGTCGATGGTTCTTTCTTGCACACCAGATAAGGGAATCTATAGTTTTAGCTTCGGATATAAATTCTGTTCTTACCCATTATCGAATATTCTCGCGTGTTTGATAAATGCACTGGTTGAATACGACTTCATTTTTTATTTTTATTCATATGCGCATTCGTTCAGGTTGACGGCACAGCACGTTACGTGACGTCACTTAACATCACGGTAGTGTCATTACAATATGGCGGACGTCGGCAACCGAAGTGACTGCCGTATTGAAAACCCACGCTAAGAAATGGAAGTTATGCAAGAAAAAGAATCCGACATGGGTGTTAGGGGTGGATAGAAAAATCTGTCCCTCGGGATCATTGTCCGGCATCGCTCGGCAAGCCTCGTGATGCCGGAGAGTCACCCTCGAGACGGATTTTTCCATTCATCCCTCACACCCATGCACGATTCTTATATTCTAATATGACTGAACGACGGCAAAGTTATGACGTCAGCGACACTAGGAGGAATGATGTATTCAATTCTACTTGTTTCGGTTTTTCCCGCAAACATTAGATAATATTAGATAAAGGTATAATAAAGGTTATTAAGGCTTTTTGAAAGTAAGAACAACATAGGGTCACGAGCAAAGTTTAAAGGCATTTATTCTGTAACAGTAGAACACACCGTGTGTCATAATTGTTTTATTGCCCCCTGTGATATACTGACTATAGCAGATCAAAGGCGGCCCTTAATAGGGTGATTAGTAGCTCTTGTTGTATCCCCTGACTGAGGCACTTAAGAGGAAAATCAATAATGTTCACCAGTCAACAGTAAGTAATTTATTGATTTTCCCCAAGGAGGCCCCTTACCTGTTGAAGACAGAGGACTTCTTTAGTCAGCTCTGAGGGCTACATAATATTATGTAATAAAATGATAGTCCTCAATAATCAAGAATAAATGCCTTTAAGAGAACAACGCAGTAAACAGTAAAAGAGAACCACCCCTCGGATTCAGCGGATTCCCATTTACCTGTCGCATTTTGTTTCTATATTTAGTAACTGGTACCCTGTTCGTGGGGTAAAATGGCCATTCGTGGGTGTATTCACAGAATTCGGTCTGCGCGAAAAGTATTCATTCAATCAAATAGCTTAAAACTTCAACTTAAAAAAATAGCCAATCTTTTTCCGTTCAGATTTTTTTAAATGATTTTGTTTAAAAGCTATTGATCACCAAAGTTGATTGATTACCATTTTTCTGTCAAAATCTCCCATGTCCCTGAATGGCGTACTCATGACTCCGATTTGGGCCGTCAACAATATTTTGACCCAGTTCGGGGTCCCTTTCAAGGTAAAGTTGTTTGATATGTATGTGTTAATTGTGTTCCCGAACAGGGACATCTTAGCATGTTAGTCTGTTTTATTAACAAAAAGCACTGTTGTTTATTTTCTTTCTAGTGCAAATATATATGCATTCGGCAGTCGAAACCATCAGTCCCAAACCATTGATATAACAATCCTATGCGTAAAATACCCTGGTAAACCCTATTTTCCTCATTATAATGGGAAAAAACAGCATCTTCTGATGGTCAGATTTTAAGATTATTACATCATTTATCTATTGTTTAAACAAGAGGACCGTGATGGTCCTATAACGCTCACTTGACCTAAAAGATTAAACGTTTCAGGAAGTGCCAATCCTTACCGAAGGATTTATGCTGATGACAAGTTCAAGCATAGGTATTTTTAGCATTCAAGGGGACATTACTCTACGTTTTCTTGCTTCCAGGCCGTCCAGGCTTTACACTACACTTCCTCATAATCTAATAAAAACAAGAAAACCGTAATGGTTTAATTGAATGGACTTTCCATGTAGAACATTCCCTCAGTCTTGCATGTAATGTAAGAAATGTTGTTGTTGTTTTATTTACTTTTTTCATTTTTGAAGAGCTCAAAAATTATTGAGGCCAAAATACTAAGATATCCCTGCTCGGAGACAGTAATAACATATAAGATTCTTAGAAGGAACTTCATCTTGACATGGACCCCGAACAGTGTCCAAATATTTTGAAGGCCTCAATCAGAGTCATTCGTAACCCGATCCGAGACATATCATTATACCCCCGCAAACGAAGTTTGAAGGGGGTATATAGGAGTCAGCTTGTCGTCTGTCGTCGTCGTCTGTCGTCGTCGGTCCGTTACAAAAAACTTTAACATTGCTCATAACTTCCTTATTCTTTGACCGATTTCTTTAATATTTTTCATATGAAAAAAGTTAAACAATTAACTTTGATGATCATAGATGTTTCAAAACAAATCATTTTAAAAAAATCTGAACGCAAGAAATTGACCCTTTATACCTTTCAAAGTTGGAGATTTTTCACCTATTCGCCATGATTCGGTCGAATAAGTAATTTTTTGCACAGACTGAATTCTGTGAACCCACCCAAAAATGGCCATTTAAATTCCCGATCGGGGTACAAGTTACTAATTATGGAAACAAAAATGCACAGGTAAAAGGGTGTTCCGCCGACTCCGATCCGGGGGTTCTATTCTACTGGAAAGTCGTGTAGGGCTGAAGCGTATATAACACACTTGGAATGTACCTTGCAATTAAAGAGCCATAACCATTTAAAATTGGCCATTGTCTTACGGTAGAGTCTTTTATTCGGGCCAAAAGTCGGTCAACATAAGATGTTGATTCCATCAATCACTGGGATCATTTTGTAAGCTATCTATAGGCTCTTGGGGCTGACCGTATTCCTACCGCTGAAAAATGTCTTTGACCTGACAATGTAAATTTATTTGTTGTCTTTCCCCTAAATATCCAATGTCACATCAGTGATTATCATTTGGGCCCCGTCAATCGATTTTGGTACTTATCGCCTATGCGAGCAGCGAAGGTTCAGGCGAGCCTGCGCATCCGCGCAGTCTCGCCAGAACCTTCGCTGCTCGCTCATACAAGCAGTCAATCAAGAGGAACCTTCAGACAGAAAGCCATATCCCTGGCCCCTCTGAATGGCTGGGCATGCGCAGTTAAAATTTGTCATGACGGAATGCTCGAAGACACACATTCTCTTGGCGGGGCTTATTTATCAGCTGTCGTTACAGAGGAATCAGAAAAAAAGAAAATAAAACCACAACTCTAAGGTCCAAGTAGATTAATTCGGATAAATCATCAACTCAGTAAGATACATGCGATTCCTGTATAATGGCTCTTAATCACACATTCTGATGTAAATTAAAGGAACTGATACAATCAGATTCCAAACTTCTTCCCACAATATCAACAGGAACGAAGTCGAAACATGGAGGCGACAGTAAACAAAAAGGACAACCGGTAAACCGAGCCAACAGCTCTTTCCCAGAATGTATATTTTTGAGTAAAATAAGGAAAATAATATACACCTCCGTAAACCCAAAATTGTTTTTTATGAATGGATTTACAGGGGT